>CM035443.1:130745473-130880473 GCA_020310875.1 Ceratopteris richardii | reverse complement strand
TTGGTACGACATGTACGATATGCAGAACATCGTACCATTCCAAACGTCGGGATATGGAACGTTACCAATATATATATATATATATATATATATATATATATATATATATATATATATATATATATATATATATATATATATATATATATATATATACACACACACACACACACACACACACACACACACACACACACACACACACACACATACACACAAATAAATCATAATGATGAACATAATGAGATTAAGAATGCATGCACATGCCACATATTGAATACACAACTTCATTCCACATAAGTTGAGATAACGATGCGGGTAACAACACACATGAACGAGCCATCACATTTGTGCAACTTGCTCACATGTTGAATCGCTGAAATTTTCCTCACATTATATGCATGTAGTCTTTTTCATGTTTTCCAATGATAAGGTAAATTTATATAAGAGAAATGTATCATATGTCTAATGGAACATGCATTTTTTTAAAAAACGTTCCAAAAAATATATGAAAACGTTCCGAATGTTTAATTGAACTCTCGTTCCATACCAAACATTCCAAACGTACCAAACGTATATGGAATGTGTTCCGATCCAACCTTGCTCCAACTTCATAAGTTGGAACTTCAAGAGGTATTGACGCTGATTAGATATAGATGTAGGAAATGAAACTTTCTCTTTACCTTTATCAAGTGCAACCTTTAGGGTTTGAGAAGGTCAATTACCCTCCTTGTGGCTGAATGTAAGAATCCAAATTCCTTCTAAAACATGTACGGTCATCTTCTTTTATGAAATTTCAAATCTTTGCCTTCTTATTATGAATCAGAGTTTTTGAAATATATGAATTGCGTGAGAGTAGGATATCACCTATCTTTGGAACATAGAATATGTATCCTTTGCTTTCAATTGCATAACCAATAAAGACAACTTTAATGGCTTTTACATCAAGCTTACCATGATCCTTCTTCTCAATAAGAACATAAGGTGGAGAACCAAATACTTTGAAATAACTCACATTGGGTTTCTTTAGAGCTTTTGTGGAAGTTTTGTTCAGAATGTGATTAGTTGTATGTATTGCATCAAACTAAAATTTAGGAGAAAGCTTTTTGGATGACATCATGCCATGCATCATCTCAACAAGTATCTCATTCTTTCTCTTTGCAACACCATTTTGTTTTGCATTGTAAGCAATAGTGAGTTGATGAGAGATATCTTTGTCTTCAAGAAAAGATTTTGAGTCCTTTGACATATACTCTGCTCCTCTATCACTTCTCAAAATCTGAATTTTTGTTTGACTTTCATTTTAAACCATAGCTAAGAACTTCTTGAAAGTAGGAAAGATCTTTGATTATACTTGAAGACCATAATATCATAGTTGGTTTGGAACTCATTCCAAACAACTTTTATGGTTCGACGCTTTTGATTCCGCACCAACGTTCCAAACAACGTATGGAACCTCGACTTAAAAAAACAATACTCCGTAGTTTTTTCAATAGCGGTTTGCCTTAGGAGTATGTGAGCTCTCTCTCACAGACCCACTCCAAAGTCCATTAGTACATACGTACTCATATATACATATATACATTTGTGACTCGTTGCATTTCTGAATGCATCTATGATGTCACACAAAATCATTGGTGCTATGCTTCACACGTACTAAGTGCCATTATGTCACATAAAAGTTAGAACTTAGAGCATACATGCATGCATACATTCATATGTACACACATACACACATGTATATACATATATAGTGCATGCATGCATGACACAATGCACATTTAATGTATACACTTTACATGCATGTATGCACATAAATAAATAAATGAATGAAAAAAATATATATATATATATATACATATGTGTATATATATATATATATATATATATATATATATATATATATATATATATATATATATATATATATATATATATATATATACACATATGTATATATATATATATATATACACATATGTATATATATATATATACACATATGTATATATATATATATATATATGTATATATATATATATATATATATATATATATATATATATATATATATATATATATATATATATATATATATATATATATATATATATATATATATATAAACTAATTAATAAGGTAATATTCCATTCCGTTCCATATTCTGATGTGTGGTACAACACTGCGTTCCATACGTGTACCATACATGCTGTACCACCTTAGAGCATATATCCATGAAAATCTCAAAAAATCATTAATAAATGTGACAAAATACTTGTAACCTTGAATGGAATTTGTTCTCATAGGACCATTCACATATGAATATATGATTTGTAGCTTCTTTATGGCTGTTATGTATCCATGTTTCTTGAAAGGAAATTTATGAAGCTTTCCTTCAACACATCCTTCACATGATCTTGCATCATTTGCTAAAGCAAAAGTAGGCAAACGCTTCACCATTCCATGATCTTTGATGTGCTTGAGAGCTTTGTAACTGATATGACCAAACCTAGCATGCCACAACTTCATGTTCTCCTTAGCTCTTCTCCTTAGGTGTAGAAGACTTGACAACATTAGCATGACTAATTTTGGACAATTCAAACATTCCACTTCTATTTTCAGCTTGAAGTAAACAATGCTCCTCATTAGGTGAAAGGATATGACATGAGTCTTTCTTAAAAACATACCATCTATCAAGAAAGTAGATAAAGAGAGTAAATTCTTCTTCCGTTTTGGAACAGAAAGAACATTAGAAATTATAAATTTCCTCCTTCTCTTGACTTTAGGTTTACTTCTCCAACACCTACAACACCAAAATCATGACCATGTGCAATGGTCACTCTTCTACACGAAGGGTTAGAAAGTGAAGCAAATACCTTCTTGCAACTTGTCATATGCTTAGTAGCTCATGAATAAAAAATCCAAGGATTATCAGAGATTGCATTTAATGTTGCTTGATCAAAAGCTAATTCTTCAATGCTGACATATGCATAAGATTCTTCTTTTGAAGACTTAGGTTTGAATCATCTTCAATATTATTACCTGATGCTCTTTTCTTCTCATTATAAATCCATTTTGGCATTCTACTATGAAATGAATTGGTTTCTTGCAATAGCGGCAAATTTTTTTCTTTGAAGTAGATGTAGTGAAAATAGAATTCTCTTTTGGTGGGGAAGAAGTACTAGAGGTAGATGTGGTAGGAGATGAAGTGGAAGACTTACTTTGTGGAAGAAGTACTAGAGGTAGATGTGGTAGGTGATGAAGTGGAAGACTTACTTTCCTTCATACTTTGTTGTCCATAATCACTCATCTTGTTAAGAGTGTATGTCTGCTCTGATACCAAATGTTGGAAGTGAGGTAGGCCCAATAATAATATTCACAAGTTTATAGGATCTTCCAACACATGAACCTTAGCATACACACCTTAAGACTCAAAGTTAGATGAATGAGAAATATAGAGAGAATACACAATTTGTCGAAGTGTAACAGTAAGCTACATACCTCCACTATCTAATATGAATGTCAAATTACAATGTGTGTAATGATACAAAACAGAATCCATGTTTACAAAAAACTGAATCTGGGTTGGATTTAGGGTTTTAGATATAAGAAATTGTGCATAAAGTGCCTAAGAGGTATGAAGAGTGTGTGTATGTGCAATTGAAGTGAATAGCAACAGTTTAGAACTGTTTGCACATCAAACCTTAATTCTGAAATTAGGGTTTCGAAAACCCTAAATAAAAAATTGATGTAAATAGCAAGAGAAACTCCTAATGCCAAAATACAAGATATAAATGTATTACAGCAATGGCAGACAGCAAGAGCCAAGAGCAAAGCACACAGCTGAACTTGTTTAAAGGCAAGAAGCCTCTAGGGCAGATAATTGAACTCGCCCAAAGACAATCAACAAAGGAACATAAAAAAGACTAGTTCATTTCTGTTAAACAGTTTATAAAATGGGACTACAAGAGACCAAAGCTGTAGCTTCACTTGCCCACTTTTCAAGAGGTTATCTTCTCTAAGTCACTCTTCAGACTTCTCCTCTAGCATGGAGGATATGTGCCCCTTGACATAGGCTTGCACACAAGGGCTTGTGGCAAGGCAGGCCCCCCCAAGGTGGCTGCCCAGCAATGACAGGTTACTGTATTAGAAATCACATTTTAAAACTTCTTGAAATTTCAACCAAAAAAGCAAGATTCATGCACATAGGCATGCTTGATCCTTCATGAAAACACCATTCAATGAAACAAAACTTTCAACATGCAAATAAATGCCTTTCAAATACCATGCTTTATGTCACATAATCCTAGTAGGAGATGGTTGAACCACGCCTTAAGAGAGAGGATTAGCAAGTAATCCTCAACCATGGCTTTTGGGGCACGTGGTTAGCCCATCGCACTCCTAACCGGGAGGTTGTGAGTTCGATTCCCGACATTGGTATCAGAGCCTAGTTCCGAAATCGGGCTTGGTTGACGGCGGCGCGCGCGGCGTGTTTCAGGGTACATTGTGTCAGGGTACACTTGTCAGGGTACATCCTGCTAGGGTACATCTAGACAGGGTACATCCGTGGGCACTTCGAAGAAGCGCTTATCCGTGGTGAGTGTGAAACTAGTCTTAGATGAAGGTGCATGGGCATTTGGGCACCCATAGAGGGGGGTTGGATAGGTCCAAATTTGGTCCATGTACTGGAGTTTGAGGTTGGTGGAAGCGCTTATGCATGAGCATATGCTTAAGTAAACAATGCATATGCGTCATTCCATGAGTCTAAGCACATGCCTCCAAACATTACTTGAAAGCAAGAAAAAATAAAACAAGATTAAAAGATGTGTCTTTGAAATTATTTTGTAGCATCTTTCGACTTTTTGGAAGCTTAGTTCAATGCTCAGGAATCCCTTATTAGAAACATACGTTTTTCTCTTCATCCAAGCTCTTGCTCTCCTCGTCTTCTCTACACCTTTGAGTGGATCATGAATAACCATTAATCATTTAGTTGCCTATGCATGTGTCACGATCAAACTTCTTCCTTACTTTTCTTCCGCTTCGCTTCCTCTTCTTTATCACTTTTCCTTCTTCCTTCTCCTTCCATTCTCTTCTCTCCTTTCCTTCTTCCCTTTTCTATTCCCTTTTTTCTCCTCCTCTGTGGCTCAGCTGCATGGGTGCATGAAAATGAATGCAGGGATCTGTGAAACCCACATAGCATGCCAAATGTGTTGCAACAGTCAACAAAAGGATGGAGAACGAACTCTTCTCCTCTTTCATGGGTCATGTGAATGCATTTGGACTGGGGAGCAGGGATATGGCTCTCATCGGCCTGCTATGGGTGCCATATGCACGTGATGGGCTGGGGGGTCTGGCCTCCCTCTTTGCAGATGATAACTGTGCCTCTTACCTGCTCTGATACTACTGTCATCGACAAACTTTTTGGCAGATGGCCACACTGAGATGCCCTGCATGAAGGACAGCACATCGCAGAGTGTAGAATGAAATGTCATGTGGAATTGATAGTTCATCTTAGATCATTTATGCCAACATCATAACCACTGGATTATTAACTATGTCATGCATTTGTTAAAAGATTGGAGCAGGTTTCTGTAATTGCACACACAAGTGATGGGGTCAAATTGACCCATGAGACAGATCATACAATCTTAGGAGCGTAGAACCCTGTCATCAGTAAAAGAGACAAAAGGCAAGTACAGAATGAAATGTAATGTGTTTAAATACATCATGATCATGATAGAAATAAACAATGACAGGATGGAGAGAGCTTTTATGGTTTTGACATTCATGCATGTAACAAGAGAGAGAGAGAAAGAGGGAAGAAAGAGATTTGCTATCACCCATTTCTGTTTGACCATATATACATGTTCTCTTTGCCATTTCGTTCTTGCTTTTTCTCACTTCTTTATCCAATAATTTTTTGAATTTAGATGCTTAATGCAGTGCAAATCGCTTCATCTGTAGTACGACTCTCCCTATGTCTTCTCGTTTTCATTGTATTTTCAATTTCATTTTCAAGTTTTTGTTGACCTCTCTCACATACACGGTGATCTTTGATGATGGAAAGCAGGGGCACACACAGTAGGAGTGGCTCATTGTACATCTTTCAAGGACAGGTTCCTCTTCAGTGCAGATGGGACGGTACTGTCACAAGACCCAAGCATGGACCCTGCATATGCAACACAGCTTGTGCAGCGCTGTCCAGCCAGCCCCAGTGCTTCCACACTCATTGTCAATGATATCATTACACCTACTGTCTTCGACAATGCCTACTTCAAGAATGTGCAGGCAGGGCATGGGCTATTTCACTCTGATGAAGCTCTGCGATCTGACCCACGGACAGCTTCCCTCCTCAGCTCCTTTGCGTCTTCCCAGGAGCTGTTCTTTGCTTCCTGGGCCAGATCCTTTGTTAAGCTTTCCCTTGTCGATCTTAAGACTGACCCTTCACAAGGCCATGTCCGCACTCAATGTAACCTTCGTAATTGACCACCTTTCCATTGGAGTATTTGCTTTCACATCTGCCTGTTCTTCTTGCATGCTAACAAATCCTTGTCATTCCATATAGAACGATGCATCTTGTTTACATTAGAGATTATTTAGCTCTCATTCATATGTGCCTGTCGATGGAATTGTGCTGAAGCGTGTGTGAATGATGTAAATGCTAGAACATAGAGAAATTATCTTCATTCTTTTGTAGTTTTTCCTTCTTTTGGCAAGGAAAGTCCTCTGTGCCTGATATGCCTCTGTCACTTTACTGTGTAGTGCAAGTAGAACTAGAATACTTGGGGTCCCTTTGAACATCTGCTCTCTCTCTCTCTCTCTCTCTCTCTCTCTCTCTTGTTTTGCTTTATCGATGGATGATGGAGTTTGCAGAGAAGCGTGCATGTCAATAAATGCTCTGATTGACTGTATGTAAGTATCGTCAGGCACGCATGCACTGTGAATGCTGTTCTACAGCTGAGAACTGATTAAAAGGGACCAACCATATTACCAGTATCTGAGTCTAGGAGCTTTTTTGAAATAACAATTTGGAATTAGCTTATAAATTCTCACTGATTTGAGATCAATCTTAAGACTGGCGTTAAAATCTAATACATAATTGGGTCCTACAGAGCAATAGCGTTATCTGTATTGTCCAATACAAGCGATGCTTTAATCTGCTAGGTAGCTTAGGACATAGGTGGTTCATTTTCATCCTGGATAATCAACTACAATTGCCAGGTTTGGCACCTCCTTTAGCGGAGAAGGAAAAACCTGATTTCTGACTAATTGGCAGACATCTAAGATGTTGCGGTGATATTGATGCCTGTGCGCATGAGAAACAACATCAAGTCGGCTTGTTATTTATCTGTGAAGCTTAAGGTGAATGTTCCATTAGGTGATGGAAATGTATCAAGTAGTCCATGGGCTTGACCTTCATAATCATATGCCAATCATGCATAATTTCGAAGTGGTTTGTTTCCCTTTTTGCAGTTGCTCCCAAGCATTCACATCCCGTACTATATGAGGTAAACTGTAAGGTTGCAAGTAAAGGTAAATGGATGATTGTCATATGCATATTCAAGCGATCCATATTATAAGATGTATGATGTATTTTTGCTAGTGGATGAATACACCTAGCATTGAAGCTCACCAAAACGATCTTCCTTCTATGCCAACAAATTCAAAATAATGATTCTGATTCCTATTTGTAGTTTCGAATTGTCCATCAGAACAGAACGGATCTCTCTTTTACGATGGATAAGTACTCATTGGGGGTCACAAGGCACAAACTCGACCTAAGCGACAATTACATGCAATGTGCATAGTCCATACATCCATACATTGCGTCATACATATCCAATAGTGTACATGCATAGATATGCCTATATTTGTATATTTTTACCAATCCGTATTCATGAAACAATAAGGATCACAACATGATGGCAAGATGATATTGGACACATTCTCTTGTCATCCATAAGAAAATATTGGACATTCTCTTGTCATCCATGGAAATGCTAGATCTGTTGATATATTTAGTTAGTGATGTGTGTGAACACATTGGGACTGCCGGGGCACTTTTTTCCCTCTTTAGGAGGTTTTTTTCCTTCGGTTTGTATATACTCCTATTGCCCTAACGGGTTACTTATCTTTGTACATTATAGTGGTAATACATTCAGTATTGTGTGTTGTGCTCCAAGCTTCTTCTTTGTCCTTGTGCTGTTCATTTGCTTCCGTAGACATCAAACTCCAACAATTGGTATCAGAGTAGGTCCTTGCTTCGTCTAGGGCATCGTCGACACCCCTTCAGTCACAGTCTCAGAATCGCACAAAATTTGGTAAGCATACTCAGGTTGATTAGGAGATCAAAACTGCTTTGCTTTGTGGTATTGAAATCGCGATATGAGCTCATTTTGGTTTCTGAACGCACTATCATAGTGCTTGTGTAGGCAATTTCATCTTTTTGTGCCACACACACACACGCACACATATATATGTGTGTGTGTGTATGTTTCGGTTCGTCAGTATAAGCATTTCAAAGTCTGCCATAGGTTTAACAAAACTCTATAGGGTAGTTTTGTTCAACTTTTTGAGATATATTCATTTTTTTTGCATCAAGGTAGTTTAATCAGTGGCCATGGCTGAAGGTAGTGTATATTTCGTATGTTGGTTGTTGAGGATAAGTTGAATGGTACCAATTACCCATTATGGGCTTATATGATGTGTCATGTATTGGTCATAAAAGGACTCTGGAATATTGTGCAATATATTGAAAAATGTCCTATTTTACTTGCAAACACAATTGCTGAAGGTGATCCATATGGCGTTGAAGATGACAATATTCTTCATGTTCTTGTTCATATTGCGGTTCCTGCTTCACCTATTGTAAAGCAAATTTGTTGGGATGGCAAAGATGCTCATGCACATGCATTAATAACCTTGTCTGTCAAACGTGCCATTATTCCTCACATTCACTCTTGTAGAATAGCGAAGGATGCTTGGGATACACTTACCACTTTATACTAGGCAAGGAATGAGGCTCATGCTGTTTACCTCCGAAAACAGTTGAAGAGTGAGCACATGAATGAAGGAGATTCCATGGATAGCTTTTTGACAAAGATCAAAGATCTAAAGAAACAGTTGATTTCTACTGATGAAGTCTTGCTTGATAGTTCACTTGTGTAGACTGTTCTGAATGGTCTTCCCGATTCATATCAGAGTTTTGCTTCTACTCTTTGTTTGATGATGAAAGGCAATCCAAATGCCTTAACATTTGAGGAGTTAGTCTCTGTTATGTTGCAGGAAGATCAGTCTAGGAAGAACAGGTCCACTATGTGTGTTGCGGATCAAGCTTTTTTGGCTAGTCAGAAGGGCAAAGGAAAATGGAGCTCTTCTACTAGTAAGCAGAAATTTGCTAATTCTGCACAATCAAAGAAGGATGACAGAGACGAGAGGAAAACAAAAAAGGAGAAATTGTTTTTCAAATATTGTAAAGGAAATGATCATGTCATCAAGAACTGTCCAAAACTGGCTGCTAAAGAGGCAAGGAAGAAAGAGTCTGGAATGGTTGTTGCAAACCCAAAACAGAGTGTGCTAATCTTGTGTAGAATGAAGAATGGGCATTTAACACTGTTTGTAGTTATGGCCATCTTCTCATGAAGAGTGTATGTCTGCAGTAGACTTAAATAGTGGGGTGATCAAATATATTACCTCACAGCACAGTTTCTTCACTTCACACGAACGTGCTATTGCAGGGAATACTTTCACATGTACCAACAACTCCTCTTATCTTGTCATGAGAGTTGGTAAGATCATTCTGACTACTATTGATGGTAGTTCTTTTACATTGTCAGATGCATTATTTGTGCTAGGGATCAAGAAGAACCTGTTGTGAGTCATTGAAAAGGAAATGAATATCTTGTATGATTTGAAGGCCTTTGATCAACAATTCATATCTTCCATTGGAGATACCAATTGTTCAAATGTTGTTGAAACAAAGCTAAGAAGTTACATCAAGGAAATAGGCTTGCTTCTGATCTATGCATTAGAATTCAGAAAAATCATCTATGATCTTACATGGCATGAGGGTTATTTTATTAAGCATTTTTGATGGGTCTTACATAATGATGTCAAAGATCTCATGTTAACCATGCCCAAGCTAAATACTTCAAATGAATTCATGAATCAAGCAGTTGAGTGGGATAAGAAGTTGTTCAAGAGAAAGTAAGGGAAGAAAACTTTTATTGAAGATCTCAAATATGAGCTTAATTGAGTCCCTCAATAATATATATTGGAAGAATCTCAACAAGAAACAATGCAATAGCATAACATAATACATTACAGTCAAAAGACTTACACCAAGGGGAGGAAAACTTTTGAAAAAGAATAAATTATGTTCTTATTGTGGAGATCATGATCATATGGTATTAAAATGTCCTAATTTCCATATCAAAAGAATCATCACTAGAGTCAAAAAAAGTGTATATCTCGTCACTAGAAGCTTGCACTTGATTTTGCACCAAAATATGTTACAAATGCTTTCAAGTTTCATCATGGATGTCCATCATCATAGTGTTCCAATACCACATAACAAGAACTCTACAAAGACCAAGATGTATGGAGATTCAAGTACTTTACGATCTTAAAGTCACATGGCTGCTTCTTTTGAACGTCATCACTTGAGGAGGTGATATCATGGACATTAAGGAAACCAACTTGAGTCCTAGATTTCATGCAAATTTTCATATCTCATGATTCAATGTTAGCTTGACGGGTTGGGCTTGCCTACCTTTGGGGGGCCATGGGTTCAAACCATTTGGGTTGTGTTGGTAGAACACCCCTAATCCACTTGATGTGGCAAGATAAAAACCAATTCCCTTTGAAAATTAGTGGGCCATCCAATGGTTTCATTGAACCCTATTATTAGTGGCAAGGGTTGTGTGCACTACAATAGGTTGAAACTAATTTTCGTGTCTAGCCATAGGACTCTCCCTGTTGCATTCTTTTATGTTATGATAACTTAAGTGGCTTTGATAAGTATTTAACCAATAAAGTAGGCTTTATGAAAACAATAGTAGTTCATTTATGGATATGGAAGGTAGCCTAAAAGCTGCCTTTGATAGTGTAGAAATTCTCCTTAGGTAGTGAAGAAAGTCACCTTTGGTAGAGTGACTTAAGTGGGAAAGTGTGATTATGAAAAAACGATGGGACTTTAGATACCACTAATGTATCTACTTGTAATATTAACTTTATCTTGTGGAAGTTTATAACACCAAAATGTTGAATTTTTATGAACTCTCGAGAATATTTTGGGTATTGGCCTTCAATTAGTGGAAACTATTGATTTTGATTTGAGTCTGTTGCTCCACCATATATTGCAAGGTGATAAATAACGGATCTATAGTTTTGGCCTTCTGAAATTGCCTCAGGAATGTTGTTGTCAAATCTTCATATGTTACAAAATGATTTGGGAGAAATTTGGTTAGCCAGTGAATGGTTCTCCTTCAAGGGTAGCTTGAAACACTTGACATTTCCTAGCATCATCTGGATTTCCCTCCAACAAATCATACTTTGTATCAAAAAGACAAACATCCACATCAGGATCATCATTAGTTCTTCTACTAAACTTATTAAATTGCATTCTGCTAATTCGATGAATTGGGGCCACCATGCTAAATGGAACTTGCCAACACTTTCACTCTTCATCAATAGGTATCCACGGAGATTTATCTTCTTCAATCTTTATTACTAACTGGGACTCCATCTCAAATATGACACCAAACTGCCTTCACAATACCATCTGCTTTTCTTCCACCTACTCCGTCCAAACAAAATCCAAAAGGCCCTACACCACTCTTGAATCCTAGTGTCTTTTATCTCGTTCCTTGTCCTCCTTAGCCTGCCATCCTTCTACGTCATCTGCTTGCAACTTCGTTGCTTCAAAAGCCGCTTGCACCTCCAGCAATTGTGTCAAAAATGGGTATGGTAATACCCCATTGTCCACCAAGACACGTAGTTATTCAGATACACAGTTACTTCCAGGACTTCCCCTATCGAAAGTATTCATATTTTGTGCAGCAGATGATTCTACTACTCCAAACATTTCCTTCAATTCTTGATATTTTGAGAACCACTTATCTGACCATGTTGGCATGATTCTTCTCCATCATAGTGAATATCCTCTCTTCCAGTGTTCTCCCACTTATTGCCTCAGTTGTCACTTCACATCATCAAGTGTTGTTGATAATACTTCATCCCATCATGGTCTCCAAATGTTTGGCCATGACTATTTTCTGATACCAAACAAAGGTTCAAGGAATGGGGGTTATTGGAATAATATCCAGTATGTTTCTATTCCATAAATAGATAGAATAATCAAGCTATACAAAAAGAAATATCAAATTACACAGAGTTCATAACAGCAACAAGGAAAGTGAAAATAGAAAGATAGTCTTTCATTTAAGAGCATAATTACAACAACATTAACAGAGAAAGTTATAATCAGTCTGCACAGTCAAGATTGCAATTGTGAGTAAATCTAAGTTTTGCTTCTTAGCGTCTATATATCTCTTTCTTTCAATATCTAGTGAGATATATCTCAGATCTCTGAAATACCTTTTAACTTCCAGAATCTGTTACAAGAGTGAACGTACTTCCTAGCAATTAACATTCCTAGGAAATTCTAAAGACGCTATTTTACAAAATACAGTGTGCAGATAAATACAATAATTTGGGCACCACATCAACGATGACAACCTAACATGCTTATGGTCATTAATAAAATATTGACCAATAGTGCAATAGAATTAGCCACTCTAGAAGGAGGTGTGTTGCCCAATTACATAAGTGGCTATTGAGTCAAGCTTTATCAAGAGCCGTTAATGGAGGAAATGCTTAAACAGATCAATGTGGCAAAGAAGCGTAAAGAGGAAGAGAAGAGAATACAAGAAGAGGCACAAGTTGAAGCTCTAGAACATATTAAATGTATGAAGTTAAGATGATAGGGTAGTGAATTTACTAGTGAGGCATGATGAACTCATTGAATCTTTAATCTTGGGCAAAGATTGGATATGTGATGAGTCAACTTAAACCTGAGAAGTTGTCTTCTTCAGGTTTGGGTAAATGAGCAATGCATAACTATAGAATTAGAAACTAGTACGATGAGTGATCACGAGTTGAAATGGCCTCTTAGTCCTTCTATCTAAACTTGGAGAAAATGATGTTGCATGTACCCCTAGATCTATTGTGTAGAATATCTTGCACTCTGATGAACAGATCATGCAACTTATGGAACTCCCGTCTTTTCCAAAGACAAGTATTGCATCGACCACTCAAAGTTTAGGAAGGTGGGAGCATAGCAAAGTATCAATATGAATTGAGGAATGAGATAGGGATACAAAGCTCGCAAATCAACTTGCTATAACTATATGTTCATTGTAAGAGAGGCTATGGAACCATTCATTTTGTGGATTGAAAATCTATGTGATTATGTGGATTTTGAGGAAGCATGTGGTAGTGATGATACAGTATTTACTGATTGTAGAAAAAAGGCACCAAAATTAAGGAACACGATGAAAAGAAGGGTAAGAAGTTCTAGGGAGGGTGCTTCAAATAGTCATAAGAAGGTGCATATAGTTATTGAGTATTCTAAAATGATATTGAAAGAAAAGAAGGAGACAACAAACTTGAATGATCTCAAGTTGTGTTCCTAGAAACCATAGAAAATGTTGGCCCTATTGATTCTTTAATATTGAATGTTGCTTGACTAATGATCACTAGGCAAACATTCTTCTTAAGCCAAGTGCATTTTCAACATTGTTCATGTGTGATTGATAGTAGATACATAGTTCACACAACTAATTAAAAGGTTCTCTACAATCTTTATGGTCTCTGGAAACTGCTAATGAGGAAAGATGCTCTATTTACAATACATATACACTTTTGTTTTCTGTTGTGTGAAAGCTCCATAGCCTGCACACACAAGATAACTAACTAACTAGGAAAACCACACCGAGAAGAGAGATGCACCCTCCACCCAACTAGCCCCTCCAATATATAGCTCCAAGACCAAGGAGGTAAGTCCCTCTCAAGAGGACATGTGTACCTTCCACCACATGGGTTCCCAAGGTTATCACATGTTTTCCAAGCTTAAGAAATCAGATGCCTTCTAAAAGAAGACCCTCTAAGCTCTCACATACAAATCAAGTGTCTAGGAGAAGCTTCCAATCAAGCCTAAGGTAGTCAGTCGTAAAGAATTAACCCTAAGGTTCAAGAACCATCTAAAAGGGGTAAATAAATCATAAATCCCAAGGGTTTTACACCTAGAAACCCAAGGGTTCTACCCCTTAGACCCATTTAGTTATACAACATTCTCCCCCCTTAAAAAGCATTTTCATCCTTGAAAATGAATGGAGATATATACTTTGGGGTATTCCCCCATGCCCCATGATCAATCTCTAGGATCATGGCCTTCATCTCTCTATTTTGCCTCTTTATTTAGAGGAGATTTCTATCCTGAATGAATCTTAAAAGAGGAAAATCCATGTGTGGTCTGACCTCTACCCCAATCATTCAAAGGTCCATATGTTTTTGCACACGAAGAAAGAACTAAACCAAATGCAAAGTATTAAAAGAATGAAAAGGGTGGAAGAGAATATCCTTGCCTATTCCCTTGTTTAAGTCATGTGCCATCTGGGTCTCCATAGCTTAAACATGTGAATTAGGTGGATCCAAAGTGACTTCAACTAAATTGCTATCTTGGTTCATCTATATACACCACTTGTGCCTAAACTTAGCAAAATAGATGAATTGAGATTCATCTATCAAGTCAAAATCCATCTCGTTCTTAAAGAAAGATGAATCTTTCATATTCCTTGCTCGAATCACTTTCTCGCTCATGTGCACACATACTGTGTACATTTGGCCTTGGTGAAATGGACGGATTTCTTTCTTGTGATTCGCATTCAAGAAATAAATCTAAATAGAGGGGAATCTGTTTTATAATTCCTGCGCAACCAATAGAATGGTATAAATGGAGTGTCCATAACATCCTCTCTACTTTGGAGAGAACTTGAATAGCTTACCAAAAGTGGGTTCAATATTCTTTTTCCGAAACTTTACATAGTTTTGAGACTCCATTTTAAGGGACTAGACCCATAGGGATCATACACGTTATTGAAGATTCTAATCGATTGAAATCTATTTTGCTTGTTCTTCCAAAAAGATTAAGATCTTTATAACTACATCCCAAGATGGGAACTCATAATGTAAAAGTTCATGTTATCTTTAAGGTCACAAGTACAAACAGATTATTTAAACCAATTCTTCAATACTTAATCCTTGTGGATCTTTAGATGGATGTCAAACTTTAAAGGCCTTCTTGATCCTTTTGGAATTCTCTCTTATATTTTAAGCCTATTTTAAGATGTCCTATGTTGACATTGTAAGTAGATCTCTCTTATTCTTCTTGTTGAATTGAATTATCAAGTAGTCAAAAGATGATCTTGTTGAGCTTTGTTTCAAGCTTGGCCTAAAAACATCTTTATATTGTTTGAATTTCAAGTCATACTTTTGGTTGAAGCTTTAAGAGCTTCAACCTTTGAAGTTTACCTTCAAACTCAAAGAAGTTGATCCTCTCTTTGTTGCTAACTGTTTATGGTTATGGAGAGATAGAACCCTTAGTGTCTTATTGGAAGAGTTCTTCTTCTATTTGAGGGAATAATTGAAGAAGATGTCTATTCCTAGACATTATCTTCTTGATGTATTTCATTGGATCATGAGTCCCTTTTTCTTCTAGCCATCAAGAAAAAGTACTCAATGGGCTTCCGTATTCACTTTCCCATACCAATGGGTTCATCTCCAATCCAGATAACAATGTATCCATACTTTCTCACCTTTTCTGTCCTTTTTAATGCTCTCTATCAATTACAAACTATGGTACCAAATTATGAGAGCAAGGAATAAGGTGCTTGGATACATCATGACTAATCTTGCTTAAAAATGTTTGGTTAACCAGTTAATGCGGTATAATTGATCTTATCAAACTTTAAGGTTTGACTTGATCTTTAACCCTATTTTGGGCATTTGAATTTTCTTCTCTTTTTTGTCAAAGAGAAGTTAAAGTCAACTTCATTTTGGCTTTTCTTCTCTATTATAGCTAGATAAGAGATAAGAACAAGTCTTTCTCGATTAGATCCCTTTCTTAAGTTTTGTGTTCAATATTTTACCCATGGGTTTTATTTAGGGATCTGACTATTATGCATCATATAGGAAACCATTTTCCTTAGGTTCCAACTATTGGAATCCACAACTTTATGTTATGTTATCTCGTGATGCATCAAGATACTTTTAGGATTATACTTTATAGCTCGTCTAACATCTTTTCCTAACCCACTTAGGATTTCTACAATCCTTATGGTTTATTAAAATCTTCTTTGGCATGGTCAATTGTCAATAATTGAAAACTTGTTATATGATTCAATTTTGAATCAATGCAGGGAGAATGAAAACTACGACAAATAAATATTGAAATCGAGCATAACTTTGAAAATACTTAGCTTCATCTCAAGCTATGTCCTTCCTTTGTTCCTTAGAGAAGAGCCATCCTATCCCTTCTTTTTGCTCATATTGTTGCTCTATGATGATCCAAAGTTGTTCCTTAGTTCATGAACATACCCCCTTGATCCATTCCTTAAACGAGTAATGCTTCATCCTTACATGATTTGCCATGCTCCTTATTGGTACACTATCCATCTCCATTGCATTTGAGTGCTATAGAAAGAGGACTGAGAATAGGAAGAATGAAAGATCCCATAGAGAAAATAGTGAGTCACAGCTCATATATTACACACCAACTTTATAAATGAATTATTCAGAAGGAAGCCTCTCCATGGCATGTCTTGATTGGGTTTATGAGGTGTTTTAGATGTGTAGTAGCCACATTTGTCTCTTTTATAGAAAGAAAAGGGTGTTAGCAAGCAAAATGATGATTTTTTTTTAATTAGCATGCTTCCATTTGGTTGATTTATGTTTGAATTTAGGTGTTTTGTAAAGAAAAGAGAAGCAGTGGCATGGAACACGTGGATTGTAGGCTGCAATGCAAAAACAAGGGGGAGATGCAAATCATGCATTATGCCTTTTTTATGATTGCTAGGTTTGATGCTGCAACATGGAGTGACTAAACATTAAGTTTTCGTGGGGACGCATGTGGAAGGACTCCATATTTACTTTTCACACTTAGGGATGGTCATATATTGAATTTTATTTTGGATGTTTACATTGGACATGTTGGAGTTAGACGTCTGCGGAAGCACGCGAACAGCACAAGGAAGAAGAAGAAGCTTGGATCACAACACACAATACTGAATGTATTACCATTAGAATATACAAAGATAAGAAGCCCGTTACGGCAATAGGCGTATATACAAGCCGGGGGAAAAAGCCTCCTAAAGAGGGAAAAAAGTGCTCCGACGGTCCTAGTATGTTCAGACACATCAATACCTAAATATATCAACAAATCCCCCGTGGGAGTGATGCGGTGAACAAGGAGCTGGCACTCATGTATAAGGAAGTGCCAAGCTACATGGAAATCACTCCACAAAAAGAAGTAAGCCCAAAGCTTTGCAGAAAACTTCGAACTTCTCCCCAGATAGAGCCTTCGTGAAAAGGTCTCCAATGTTCTCCTATGTGGGCACATATGCCAAGCTAATATTCCCAGCAGAGAACCTCTCCCTGACATAATGATAATGCACCTCACTGTGCTTAATGCGAGCATGGAACATAGGGTTCCTCGCAACTGCCAATGCGCTCTGACTGTTAGTGAAAATGGTGGTGGCAAAAGACTGACCAACACCCAAATCAGCCATAAGGCGTCTGAGCCACACACACTCAACAGTCGCTGTGAAAGCTACCCTATACTCAGCCTCACAACTGGAAGTGGCCACAGTAGGCTCTTTCTTGCTCAACCAAGATATGCATGAGCTACCAAGCATGAAGCAAAAACCACTAGTGGACACATGCGTGTCATAGCAAGCAGCCCAATCAGAGTCAGAAAAAGCATGCAAATCTGGCGGTAGTGATCCCCCCTTGGGATAAAACAACCCAAGTAATCGAGTACCACTCAAGTAGCGAAAGATGCACTTAAACGCCTGCCAATGCTTGACTCTTGGGCAATGCATAAACCTGCTCATGTGTGAGACAACAAACTGAATATCTCGCCGAGTAATGCATAAGTAAATCAAGCATCCAACAGCCTACTGATAGAGAACAACATCAAATGCATCTCCACCATCATGAAGACTCAATCCTAAACCTGTCTCGATAGGAGTGGCAATAGGCTTACAGTCTTCAAGGCCGAAACGCTACAATAATGTGTCAATATATTTCATTTGACACAAAGACATTCCACCATCAACTTGCATAAATTGAATGCCCAAATAGTGATTCAAATGCCCCAAATCAGACATCTCAAATGACGCATGCAAATCAGCCTTAAAATCAGCAATATGCATGTCATGAGGACCAATGAGCAGCATATCGTCAACATCATTAGCATGCTTAACACATGATCAGAAGTACATCATTAGCATGCTTAACACATAAGGTGCTTTCAGTTGGACTGTTCTCAAAACCATGCGTAATCAGATAGGCATGTATCTTTTCATACCAAGCACGTGGTGCTTGCTTTAAACCATATAATGCCTTCTTTAACCTGCACACCTGGTTTTCATGCCCTTTCTGCACAAAGCCACGGGGCTGAAAAACATACACTTCTTCATGCAAGTCACCATTTAGAAATGCTGTTTTGATATCCAACTGATGTACATTCCAACCATGATGAGCTATAAGTGCATAGATGCTACGAACAGTAGTCATTCGACAAGTAGGAGCAAAGGTTTCATCAAAATCAATGCCTCTTTCCTGCACATAACCTTTGCAAAAAGCCTAGCATTATACGTGTCAACCGTTCCATCAGGTTTACACTTCAGCTTGTATACCCACTTAGTGCCAATGGCCTTCTTGCCAAGAGGAAAGTCACATAAACACCAGATACTATTTTTCATGATAGCATCGTATTCAGATTGCATTGTAGCCATCCAATGTTCAGAATTTTGTGCTTCATCAAACAAAAGAGGTTCAGTCTTATCACAAAGACTAGAGGTAGCCATAGCATAGCAATATGATGCAAAAGAGGCACTATGAGACCCTGATCGAGTACAATATGATAAAGGTGCATCTAATTTGCTATCATGCAAGGTCTGTACCAGCCATTTTGGCATAGTTTTTGCCCGCTCAATATCAACTCTCTCATCAATAAGTGCATCATGTAAATCTGCATCAGAAATGGAATGATCTGCATCATCACATGAAACCTGCAAAGGCTGAGAAGTTTCCTCATTAGAACCAGCACTAGATTGTCCACTTGTAAAAAGAGGCAGCAAAGTATCATACATGTCTTTGGAGCTAACAAATGTCTCCTTAGTACATGAAAGAAATGCATCTTCCACAAAAACAACATCACGACTAACTAGAATGCGTTTAATCTGTGGATGATACAGACGATATATGCTAGACAACAAAAAACACACATATGAGCAACAGATGGCTTGCAATCATGCCAAGCCTCATATGGAGTGATAGACTGTAGTGCTTTAGTGGGACACCTGTTAAGTACATATGTTGCACACATGACACCCTCAAGCCAGAAACTATGTGGTAAAGCCTGACTCTTGACCATACACCTCGCCATCTCCATGAGTGACCTGTTCTTCCGTTCAACAACTCCATTCTGTTGAGGTCTATAAGGCACTGTACACTGGTGTTTTATCCCACGTTTAGTTAGAAATGCATTAAAATCAGAAGACATATATTCCCCCCCTAGATCAAAACGAAGGGTGCCCATTTTACATGCTGACACATTTTTAGCCAAAAGTAAAAACTGTTTGAAGCACATGAACACTTCGGACTTTGCTTTCAATGGATATTACCATGCAGGCCTAAAAAAATCATCAAAGAGAGTCACGAAGTAAAGATAATTTCCAAAAGAATGTGTCTACATAGGACCACAAACATCACTATGTACAAGATGCAATTTCTAAGTAGCCCGAACTGAACCATCTTTTGGAAATGAGGAATGCTACATTTTGCACAAAATACAGCCTTCACAAACATGTTTTCTAGGTGCCTCAAGTTTGGGCAAAGAGGACACCATTTCAAATTTTTGCAGGCATAGCAAAGTAGCAAAATTCAGATGACCAAAGTGTGCATGCCAAAACTTTGCATTTGACATAGCGTGAGAATCATGTACTGCACATGCCGAATCATTCACAGATCTTTCATAGTCTATGAGCTTATAGAACCCACGATATAAAATGCCAGAAGCAATAATCACATCGCCATTTGACAGATATGAACTGTACATCAGTCATCAACAAATTTCACAACCAAGACAATCTTAGCTAATGCTGAAACTGATAACATATTCTTCTTGATCCCTGGCACAAATAAAGCATCTGACAAAGTGAAAGAACTACCATCAACAATAGTCAAAATGATCTTACCAACTCCCATGATAGGATAAGAGGAGTTGTTGGCACATATGATAGTATTCCTTGTAGGGCCAGGCTCGATTGAAGTGAAGAAATTGCGTTGTGAGGTGATATGTTTGGTCGCCCCACTATCAAAGTACCAAACATCTGAGTCTACTACAAACATGCACTGCTTGTGACAAGATGGGTCAAAACTACAAACAGTAGTAAACGCCCATTCTTCTTCCTGCACAAGATTAACAGACTCTGTTTTTGGTGTAGAGGCCTCTACAACAACCATTCCAGCCTCTTTCTTCTAGTTTTGGACAGTTCTTTATGATATGATCATTTCCTTTATAGTACTTGCAAAACAATTTCTGCTTTTCTGATTTCTTTTCATCTTTGTCCTCCGTCTTTGATTATAGAGAATTAGGAGATTTTCACTTACTAATTGAAGAGCTCCATTTTCCTTTACCCTTCTGACTAGCCAAGAAAGCTTGATCTGCAACATGCATAATGGATCTGTTCTGCCTGGACTGATCTTCTTGCAACAGAAAAGAGACTAACTCCTCAAATGACAAGGCATTTGGATTGCCTTTCATCATCAAACGACGAGTAGAAGCAAAACTCTGATATAAATCAGGAAGACCATTCAGAACGGTCTGCACAAGTGAGCTATCTGGTATAACCTCATCGATAGAAATCAACTGTTCCTTCAAAGTCTTTGATCTTTGTTAGAAAACTATCCATAGAATCGCCTTCATTCATTGCTCACTCTCCAACTGTTTTCGGAGGTAAGTCATACGAGTCTCTAGTTTGGTACAATGTGGTAAGTGTATTCCAAGCATCCTTAGCTGTTTTGCAAGAGCGAATGTGAGGAATAATGGCACGTTTGACAGACAAAGATATCAATGGATATGCCTAGGCATCTCTGCCATCCCAACGAATTTGCTCTGCAGTAGGTGCAGCAAAAATCACACCACAAACAGGAATATGCAGAATATCATCATCTTCGACACCTTCTGCATCAACTTCAGTACCCGCAGTTGTAATAGTTGCACGTGTGATAGGATGTTTTTCAACACTCTGCACAATGTTCCACAGTCCTTTTGCAACAAATATATGTCGCATCATATAAGCCCATAACGAGTGGTTGGTACTATCCAACTTATCCTCAACAGCCAACATACAGAATACATCAGTGCTTTCCGCCATGGCCGGTGACTAAAATACCTTGATGCAGAAAATTGACTGTATCTCAAAAAGTTGAACAGAACTGCCCAGATGAATTCTGCTAGACCTGTAGCAGACTTTGAGATTCTTATATTGGTGAATCGAAACTGGTATATACCTTTGGCACAAAAAGATGAAATAGCTTGCACAAGCACTGCGATAGTGCGTTCGGAGGCCGAACGAGCTCATGTCGCGATTTTGGCACTACAAAGCGAAGATGTTTTGATCTCAAAAACATGCTGAGTATGCTCAACAAAATTCGTGCGATTCTGAGACTGCAACTAGAGGAGTGTCGATGATGCCCTAGATGAAGCGGCGACCTCCTCTGATAGCAATTATTGGAGTTAGACGTCTACAGAAGCACGCGAACAACACAAGGAAGAAGAAGAAGCTTGGAGCACAACACACAATACTGAATGTATTACCACTAGAATGTACAAAGATTAGAAGCCCGTTAGGGCAATATGCGTATATACAAGCCAGAGGAAAAAAACCTCCTAAAGAGGGTAAAAAGTGCCCCGGCGGTCCTAGTGTGTTCACACACATCACTACCTAAATATATCAACAGGACAATGGTGAGATAGGAAGTAGGTCTCTCTAGGAACAAACCTATCACATTGAGAACATTTTGTTCAAAGGATGCGATATATATCTTTGGTCTTCAGATAGCTCAATGATTATATATGTAATAGTTTAGCTATTGGAAAGGAGGGTGAAGTGATCATGGGTACCATTAATGACATTCAAAAAAAAATATATATTCGAATTGTACCATTGAAGGTATATGTCAGGCCGTCTCTCATCAAGAGGCTCACAAAGCATTTGATTTTCAAGCTTGCAATTTAATTTGGTCACTGAAGGCCAAAGGCCATTTGTTTTGTAGCCTCATTTTCATGGACCTGCTACACCAGAGCCGCCCTCGTCAGAGGGGCGTTTTTTTTCTTCTTCTATCTTTATAGCATGGTCAAAGGCGGAAGGTAATGCACAAGGGGGAAGTTTTTTCGAAGAGCATCGAAGGTTGCCGCCTCTGCTCTTTCCTTCACCTGTCTGTCCAGTTGCTCTCATTGGCTGGAGGGTGGGTATTACTGTCAGAGAAGAGGAGATGAAGGAAAGATGAGGGAGAGCACAGACTCAAAAGCAGGTGGAGGGGGTGTATAAGGGGGAGAGGCTCGAAGAGGGGGAAAGCGCTGCTGAAGAATTGCGAAGGGTATGGGAGTTCTCCTCCAACTCTACGAGGCGGAAAGTAGAGTGGGCTGATTCGAAGGAAAAAGGTTTACACATTGTGGAGAGAAATGGTCAAGGTCCGTGGTTGAGCAAGAATGAAATCTTGATCCGGACACGGAACAGCGGAGCTACTTGCATAGCCACTCGGAGAAGAAAGGGGCGATTAGTGCTGAGATGATGCAGGGTAGAAGCTATATGAAGGAACGTGGAGGATTCAAATAGAGAAACTCGAAAATTCAAGGTATGATACAAGAACCAAGAATGTGTTTCTACTGCGCAAGAGGTTTGGGATACTGAGTTTCACCAAGTTGTAGAGTTTCTGAACTGTCCTTATTGTTGTGGAATGCATTTTGAGTTTGCTGGATTTTTCTGGTTTATGATCAACCATTCGGGGTTCCACTAATGAGTCCCAATTTTATACAATATGGTGTGCCGTATTTTTATGTGTATTCCATTGTCTACATTGCATATTCGTATGATGTGTATTGCGCGATGCACTGTTGCCCTCACCATGGGCTTGTTTTTATATGTAGACTTGCAACAAATTAAGATAAATGGTCAGTTAGACTATTCAGATACAAGTACAACTACCTTATCAGCTTATAACTTTGAGCAATAATCTAACTCCCAGATCGGAAGTGAGGGGAAGGAGCAACCCTTTGTAAACATGGGTCTACTAACCGAGAAGGATTGTAACCTGAATCCCCATAGCTGAGAGATATGCTTACAAGTATATTACAAATATTTAAAGAAAAGGCAATCTACTATACCGTGTCGCGGGGGGATGTCTTTACAAATGTGAGAAGCCGATAGGAGTTCACTCAACGATCATTGTGGCAGTAATATAGTGAGTTTTTCATTCACATAGACTTGTGACACATAAGAAGAGAAACTACGTTCATCCTGGGTATATCGCTACAATATACGAGACTCCCCTTGTGTTCTCTTCCTTCTCTCCAATGCTTGTTGGTAGGTATGTGCGAGCACTTATGTGAAAAATTTCAGCTCATCTTAATCTATAATGAGAATGCTTTGTTGTACAGTAAAGCTGCTCATCCTCTATTTATGACTATTATATTTATAGCTGTATGCACACCACTTTTGCAAGACTGTGGGGTACTCTTCAATTCTGAATTTCCCCTCATAACCACTCTCATTATGCGCTCAACCTGAACCTTGGTATGAATAGAACGTCCAAAGGTTATACCTACAACACATGTAAATATAAGAACACAAATGTGATTATCTAGGAGGTTGGCTAGAATGTGCAAATGATTAGGTACAGTGAAGAATAGACTTGAGAGTTCCGGGCAAAGAAAAGTGAGAGATAGAGATATTTAGCTCTCATTGAGTCATAATTGATGATTGCGCTCAATTCGTCAAAGTGCCACGACTGTGATATTTCACGTTAATAAGTGGACTTATGGTTTAGATTTAGACAAAGATGAGTTAATGAGGTGCCCTTGTATTTTAACAACGTGAGACGCATACAAACAAGATAACATCACACTTGGTTCATTTCAAGTCCTAACAGCGAGGACTACTCAAAACAAAGGATGGAGAAATCACTTCCCTACATCTTCGTTGATTTGCAATATAGGAAGCACCTTGACCATTACCACTTGTGCTTGCTTTGGAATATAAAGCTTTTGCTATGAAAAAAGTCGGACATCTTGAAATTCATTTCTAATGTCAAACATCTTGGAGAGTCAACTTCTGAGGAAACAAAGAAAATCTCTTGTTGGAATTCGATTGCCTTTCTATATGGAATCTCAACTCCAGTTGATTGATTTGAAATTAATCTACAAATACTCAAGAAGAATGATAACTTTTAAGTCATTATGGGGTTGTAATTGAAGTTCTAAGGCATAAAGGGTGTTAAGGGTGGACTTTTGAGTGGACTGTAAGATTTTTTTAATGGTGAAATAATGCATGTGTGCAAAAGAGTGCGTGCAACTATGAGTGTTTATGATGGTGTGTGAATGGGAGAGTACCTCTATGACTTTATACGAAAGGATTGTGCACAAGTGACTCTATCTATGTGTGTGGGTGTCCATGAGGATGTGAGTAGTTGCAAGAGTACATGTGCACTTGGTTGACTCAAAGAACCTTCCCAGGGAAACAATCTCGTATGGGAAAACAAAAGAGATCAATTGAGCATAATCATATATGGTTGCCAGCCTAGCGCAAGGAAAGCTTGCCCAAAAGACAAAAAATTAAGTATGTTTGGTTGTGAATATCCGATAGCTTTCTTGGGCTTAAGAACTTAATCACTTTGGCAATCCTGTTGGGGATCAAGAAAGTGAAGTATTTGCACACATTAGTGGGCTTAGCATAAAAGACACTTGACGAAGTACATGGTACTGGCCACATATAGTTGCATAAAAACATTGTTTTCTCGTGCTTAGGATGTTAATCCATTTTGGAGATCCTATTGGCGAGTCGCTTCGTATATCTCTATGAGAGGTTGCCATAGGCTTTCCTAGTGCCGCTAGTTGGCTCAGTGCATGTGACCCAATGGTTACCAGTACACGAATGAGCTGAGTTCTTCCTCAGAGGGGTCTAGAATGTAGAGGGAGCAATAAGTTGTGTGGTGAGCAAAAGCTCGAGAAAAGCTCAATCAAGTGGAGCAAGAGGAAACCTCGAGTGGTTGAGAGAAGTCAACAGGAAAGGCACATTACAGTAGAAGGGTAGCATCCCAAGTTAAGAAGTTTGAAGGGCTTCTCAATCCAAGATCTCTAAATTTTTGGGAATGAAGAGATATCGAAATAACCTCTTTATTTGAGATAAAGGACAGAATCCCTATTCATTTGGGAGACTTTCCTAGATTCTCGAGTCTTCGTAATGAGGATCTTGACAACTTCATATAGCTTTTTGAAGTAACTTGGGATGCAAATGAAATTGTAGACGAGGGACAGAAGTTATGAATTTTTCCTGCAAGACTTAGAGATGAGGTGGCCAATTGGTATGGAAATCTCACACCTCAGGAGAGGGGAACATATTAGATGCTAAAGGATGCCTTTTTGGCAAAATTCCGGAGGCAAGGATTTCAAGATTGACTCACCCAGTAGATGGATTATCTGCAATAGGGGGTGAACGAGAGCATAGATCATTACATACAATGCATGGAAATGTTGGTCAGGAAGATGGTTGCAAATGCTCCAAATGATGAAACCCTAGAAAGAAGGTTCATTGCAGGATTGAGAGATCCCATTGTGTAGTAGCACATAAGTCTTAGATGACCAACAATTTTAATAGCCATAAAAGAAGAAGCTAGAGTTTGGGGAGAAGTGCAACTAAGCCAACAAAGGTAGATAGAGCATTTATATGGGCTGTTGGAAGGACTAGGAGGTGCACCATTGAGGAATCCGACCTATGAAAGCCCGACTTTGACTACCTCATCTTTTGTCATGGCCACGAGTATGCTAGGAGAAACTAAACCTGCATTCACTAAGGAAAGATTAATGATATTGGTGACATAGGCAGTAAAGACATTCACTCTTACTCAAGAGACGTACAATGTAAAGCTTGATGCGACCCCAGATAACAATCAAGGTGTGTTTAGGTCTAATATATGGTGCAAAAAATATCATGACTATGACCATATCGCCACAGAATGCCCCACAATCTTGAGACTAGTTACTAACAGACCACCCCATAAAAGATTCTGTGCTTTTTGCAACAAATTGAATCATACTGAGGACAAATGCTATAGGAAAATAGCTTATGAGGAAGGGACCATGCGATCCCTGAACACCCGGGAGCGTCCTTACACAGGGCTACCAGCTTAGAGTGCACCGCCTATACCACATTGGGAAACAAGACAACCCTATGTGCACATAGCTCAAGGCTAGGGAGGTGGCTATCCTAGGGTGGACGCACAAGAACGGAGAGGAGCTAATCCAATTCAATGCTGGAGATGTAGATGTGATGGACATATTTGAGCTATGTGGCCAAACAAAAAGAAGCCTGTTGGATTCGCTTTGTTATGCACGTATTGTAGTTGAGAAGGACACTACGAGGATGATTGTCCAAAAAAGAGAGCAGACAATGGTAAAGGGAAGGGTCTAGTTGAATAATCAACCTACAATGAAATCAAAGCACAACCGGCTCCTAACGTACAAGAATGGGTCCTTACTATAGGGGTAGTATTTAGAATACAAGAACCTTGAGGGCCAATTTCCTCTACACATTTTGTAGAGGCAGAATAGAGCTCAATGAGAGCCTACTCTAGCAGTGGTAACAAGAACCCAAGAATACACCAAGGGGGATGTAGTGAAAAATAGTGCAAGTATTGCGAATGAAAAGATACCTGAGCATAGTGAATTGGAAGTGGAAGAGGAAGGAGAAATTTTTGAACAAAGGGAGTCAAAAGAAAATGATGACGTAGAAATTTTACCAACGGTTACGAAGAAATTTGTACATGGAATTCCCCCATTTTTTGAAAGTTTAAAACCATGGAATGTCAAAAGCAAAAGCAAAGTGAACGAGAAATTGATATCGTATGGAGATTCTCTGACACAAAGGTCACCTTAGACCTTGGTACTCTATTGAAGTGCTCTTATGTATGTAGGAAACAATTCTATAATGAATGCATGAAGAAGCCTCAAAAATCTCAAGAAAAGAAAAAATGAGAGAAAGAGATCCTAGGTACAAGTCAGAGTATCACAACAGAAATAGACTCGAACGCTCCCATGGTAGATGTAGAGATCAAGGGGTATGTAGTTCCAGGTGCCCAGTTGGACAGTGGGGTAGCAGTCAATTTAATGATAGAACATATGATGAAAGTAGTAGGGCTCACCCAATTAGAAAAAACACCCATGTCTCTCCGCATGGCTGATCAAACTCAATTCAAGCGTGCAGGAATTTTAAAGGATATAAGTACAATTGTTGGGGGTTAGAGTATTCCATAGACTACCTAGTAGTTAGACCTACTTGGCTTACCCCGGGTTGATCAAAGCTGAACTCACCAAGCTACTTGAGGCAAGATCTATATACCCTATCGCAATTAGTGAGTGGGTGTCACCTATTGTAGTTTTCCCAAAGAAGAAAAACAAAATCTGCATTTGTATCAATTATCCGAAATTGAATGAGCAGACCAAGAAAGATAATTTTCCATTACCTTTCATTGATCAAATTTTGGATAGGATAGTTGGCCATAAATTGTACTCTTTCTTAGATGGCTTCAACGGGTATAATCAGGTGCAAATACATGAAGAGAATCAGTCGAAGACCACTTTTACCATAGAGTGGGGGACCTACGCATATCGTGTCATGCCCTTCGGGCTATGCAATGCTCTTGCCACATTTCAACGGGAATGATATCAGCTTATCAAGACTATTTACAAGATTGGATGGAGATGTTTCTAGATGATTTTGTCATCCAAGGAGGTGAAAAACATATGATTGATAGAATTGAGGCAGTCCTTAAAAGAAGCATTGAAAGAGGGATAGCCCTAAACCTTGAAAAGTGTACATTTGGAGTCAGAAGAGGATTATTCTTAGGACATATAATCTATAAGCAAAGAATCTCTATGGATGAGGATAAAATAGAGAAAATTTGACAACTTCCATCTCCTTAGAATCTACAACAACCTAGGGGATTTTTGGGACACGCTAACTATTATCGATGTTTCATACTCAATTTTTCTTTGATAGCTTCACCGTTAACACAATTATTGAGAAAAGATTAACAATTTCAATGGACAGTGGAGTTCCAAACAACATTTGGGACCATAAAGGATAAATTGATGAATGCGCCAATCCTGGTAGCCTTATATTGGACATAAGAATTCCATGTGCATATGGATGCATCTAACACTATGGTAGGGGCAGTGCTATGTCAAGCCAACGAAAACAAGATAGACCATCCAATCTATTATGCAAGCTGGAATCTTAATAGTGCTAAAAGAAACTACACCACCACTAAAAAGGTATGCCTATCAATGATCTTCACAATGAACAAATTTAGACACTACCTAATGGACAAGCATTTTTACATTTTTTATAGATCATGAAGCCTTGAAATATATAATCAATAAACTAGAAATAACTAAATGGCTGATGCGATGGATGCTTCTCTTGCAAGAATTCCACTTCATAGTGGTAACCAAGCTAGGAAAAGCTCATGTATTGACGGATCATTATTTATCTCGAATATTAAATGAGGAACCAATCTCAGGCATACCCGATGACACTCGAGATGGAAATTTATTCCAGATAAATGCCAAGATTCCATGGTATGTTGATTTGGTAAATTTCCTATGTACAACAAAGTATCCCCCTGAAGCCACCAAAAGAGAAAAGCAAAAGCTATTATCCTTGGCAAAATCCCATAGTATCATTGGTGGTCAACTATATAGATACTTCATTCATGAAAGTATTTAGAAGAGATATCTTAAAGAAGAAGAAGTGAACATTGTGCTGAAATCTTTACATGACGAGCCTTGCGATGGACATTTTGCAGGAGATTTAACAACCAAGAAAGTATTATTGGTAGGGTATTCATGGTCAACTCTTTTCAAAGACTATCATGACTCTATAAGGTCATAGTTTCAACACCTATCTTCACCAAAGAAAGCATAATTCTCTCGTCCAACATCCAAATGGAGTGGCTATGGAATCTGCACTCAGAGCATTGTCCATTGTCTAGTTGGAAGGCATGATTTGGTTACTTCTATCCACCTATTGGAAGCTTCAAAGTTGACTGTCCACTATCAACGACTCTCATTGAAGTACTTTTTCGATGCGAGGAGGATCGAGATCAACTTAAAGACTCAAGAGGGCTACATAGCGATCATTTCCATCACCTACACCACACTTGTAGTTGGAATTTTCAATACATAAGATAAGTTTTCTTGTGAATTTATTCATTTATACTCTCTTTTACATATTGTGTGGCATTTAGGATAAGCATAGACATGTTATACATGCATATATTCTTGCCCATGTGCTTGTTAAGCTTTGCACTTTTTAATAAATTAGGATGGTAGCATGCTCTTTTGTAGGTAGGGCGAGGAGAAAGTAAGAACATCCATCATTCTTATAATTTTATATGTTTCATAAGCACGTTGATCTTTATTCAAGGGCATGTAGTGCCCTTTTGTTATATGGTTGTATATTGTGTGCCCACTAGCACACTTCTCTTGAACTGCGTGTAGAGCACTTAGATGAAATTTTTCAGATTTTCAAATTTCTTCTAAAGTTTACATGCATAGTTGATTGATGCATAAAAAGTAGAGAGCATGCTAAAGTGTTGATGTTTTGTTCTTCTTTTATAGAAAGTCTTCTGATTATTTACTTTTCGCCACCATTCTTTACTCTAGGTGTAGACTAAAAAACACAGATTAAAACACAAAAAAAAAAGAGAAAAAAATCAAAACATAAAAAGAATTCTACCCTTTCTTAGTCATGGACTCAAGACCATCTTCACCTCATAGGGAAGACACGCACATGGTTGAAAAGAAGGATGAAGCTTTACTAGAGAGCTAACTTCTAGGAATGCAGTTAATGCTTTAGGTGAGCATTAGACTCCAGAAGTTTTTCGTGAGAGAAAAGCTAGATGGCAGCGTAAGGACCTTAAGCTGCCATGATATCATGGCTCCACTAGTGCATAAAATGCTGATGCTTTTGAGCAGTGGCTTAACAAGTGGGAACAATGCTTCAAATTATGTCATATCGTGAATGATAGACATAAGATTAAGTAGGCCACATATAACCTTATGGACGTTGCCCATAGGTAGTGGTGTAAAATTGAATAGGACAAGAAAGAGCCCACTACTTGGGAATAGTTTGGAGTCCTATTTTAAAATAATTTTGTGCTACCAAAGAGAGGTCCAGGGCACTAGAAAATTGGTTTTTCATCAATAAAAAAAACCAAACAATTCAGGATTATGAAGATAAGTATAGGGAGATACTTCTTAGAATACTTGACTCTATTCCAAAGTTTCTCTAAGTCCCAAGAAAAATTCAACCTTTAGGAAGAAAGGAGAGGTGTCACTCTTTGGCACATGCCATAGAGATGTCTCTAGTCTACGAGGATGTTCATAGGGCCATAGGCTCCCAGGGCCAAAGATCCTCATAGACTAAGATGACTCACTCATTTTTCTCTAGTACTCTTATCTTGATGAGTGAACAACCTCGGAAAGAGGCTAAACAGGTGCACATGATCAAGATAATTTCAGGAGTTAAGAGAAAGGTGTGTGCTCTAGCTAAGAGGCTTATAACAAGTCTATCCTTACCCCCAACAGAAAGAGAAGGCATTGAAAGAAGGTTTATGATATGGATGCTTAGGATAGCATCGATTTAAAGACTATCCTAAAAGGAAAAAGATAGCAACCACCATAGTGATAAACTCCACATAGGCAAGGAGTGATGCACATGGGGATTTTGGAGATGCTATGCTTTCACCATTGGCACAAAAAGGGTATCAACTTCTAGATATAGAACTCACTATTATGAGCGGAGTCATTGCAAGATAGCCTCAAGGTCCTCTTTGTTACTCGGTTCACACATAATGTCATTAGGTCCCGACTTGTGATATGGTTACACTTAGACACTATGTAGCCAGAGTATACCTACACAATGGAGTTAGCCGATGGGAAGGGTGCTGAGTCATGGGATCGATGAGTAATAGTTCTATCCATCCAGATCGAGCCCTTTGAGGACAAATTGGATTTCGAGATAGCACGACTCACCCATTTTGATGTAGTCCTAAGTAAGAAGTGACATGCTAGGAAATGACCAATCATAGACTTTGCTTCACATGTTTACCAATTTGAGCATGAGAGAAGGCAATTATTGATCCGTGGAGAGCTAGATCTCTAAGAGATGTGATTGGTAACTGCAACCAAGCTACTCAAGATTGATTGTAAGTACATTTATTCTCTACATTTTTTGTATTCATCTTGTGAGTGATGGATTCTTGTAGTCAAGGAAACTAGAGTTGGAATGATTAAGTACTTTTCGATAAAGTAAGAGCATAATTCCAAGAGTTGTTTTTAAAAGAATTACCTTTGAGTTTACCTCCTTGTAGGAATATTGAGCATAGGATTGAATCGATACTAGGATCGAGTCCGATGGCTCAACCACCATCTCGTACGAGCTTGCAAGAGGAAAATGAAGTCCGCAAGGTCATGGATAAATTTATGGAGAAAGGGCTTATTAGAACTATCTATTCGGCTTTGCAAGAGCAGTTCTTCTAGTGAAGAAGAAAGATGGATCTTATAGGATGTGCATTGACTACAAAGCACTAAATGAGATTACCATCAAGCATAGGTATCCCATGTCCAGGATAGATGATCTCGTTGATGCTCTAGATAGAGCAGTTGTTTATAGTAAAATAGATTTGAAAAATGGCCACTATATTAGAGCTAAGGAGCAAGGTGTATATAAAACAACTTTCAGGACCCACTTTGGGCATTATGAGTTAAATTCATGAAATAACTTGCCTTGGTTAGCTATACACTTCAATTAGATGTGTGCAAAAGCTCTCTAGTCAGTTCATACCAGGTTGTGAGCTTTGACCATAATACTGAGTTCCTCTATTCCCAAAATAGAAGGTTCTTCACATCTCTTGCAATTGCAAGTTATTTATTTTGATGCAAACATTTGGGAATGTTAGTCCAAAGGACTTGGTGGTTCCAAATACATCATTGTGAAGTCAAAAGAGTCTATTAAGAATCCCTAATGCTAAATTGGCAAGTGTAGAGCAGGTTTTGTGTACAACCAGCTAATCTTTGGAACATATCTCACCATCTCCTCATAATGCCTACCTTGGTAGTTTGATAATTCTTTATACTTTCTATGACCATGTAGAATGGTATGCCCAAACCATTTACTACCCAATGATGCTATAGTGGATTGAATCCATGTTTTAGTGCAAACAACACTATCCTATCTTCATATTTTCCATCAATTTTCTTATACAACTCATTCTCATTTCTTTGTCAATTAATAGTTTCTAAATGAATCCACTAGATTCTTCATTGATCTCCTCTTTTCTAGGTTCTTCCGTCCCTTCATCTTAGAGTCAAGATGGCAATCTTTCTTCTATGATTGGTATTTTAGTTACATGTTCAACCAATATTTCCTTTTTTTGGCTAGATTTTGATTTTCATTTCTCTATTTCTTTCATCAGCTCAACCCTTTGTCCTTGGCACTCCATTTGTTCTTTCAACCTATTCATTCTGGTTACATTATCTCGTCATTGCAATAGAAACATGCTTATGTTCTTTTTGCTTTAACTCTTTCACATTATTAATCTCTTCTTTTAATTTCTCGAATTCTTCTTTGATAGATTTAATCTCTTCATTGGTAGTCTCTGGTTGGCTTGACTCTACTTTGCTTCCTTCTAACCTATAATTTCCTTCTTCCATCAACATCTTGTTAATTTCTTCATTAGCCCTTCTTACCACCTGATGATGTTTGAAATACTCTGTTCTTTGATTCTAGGTGCTTGATGTCTCCTCCCATTTTCTTAATTATTTTTGTCTACTTTTCACATTTATATGCTAAGAATACAACTTTTTTTTTTTTGGTATTGTATCACCTCTTTCTGTAGTTTCATGACCTTATCTTGGTAGACCTCTATAAATCTTCTTTGTTTTCTCAACTTCAATTGCATCTTTTCTTGCTCTTCCTCATATCCATCTATTATTATGTCACCTTTAATAAATCCAAACTCTGCAGCAATGCTTGATAGGTTCATGTTTCTACTTGTTGGCCTAAATTGCTTCACTTGGATCATGACATATTTACTTATATTTCTGATATCCCTCAGAAACTTCTTCATTTCCACTCCTTTATTTGTCATCTCCAAATTATCTTCTTCTTCTTCTTCTTAATCTTTTTGATGGTTTCTCTTGCTCCTTATCATCTTCATCTTTCACTAAGTCTTGATCCTCTTTCTCTTCTATTTTTGTCTCCAAATTATTCCCATCATCTTTAAGTTCTTCATCTTCTTGATTCTGCTTTGGAATGTCCATCATATCCTTATCCTATATATTATTTTCATTCTGAACATCATTAAGAATTTCTTGTATGTATGTCATTTCCTTTTGTTCAGTTTTTTTTTTGATATGTAGTCACATTCTTTGGACTCTGTTGGCATTGTTTTTCTTCTTTTGTTGGATTTATCTCTTTTTTTTCTTCTTTAACATATAATCCACTTCCTTCGCTAGGAGTATTTTCTCTAAACATTTTAGAATCTTCAAGAGAAATGTCTCTATGTCACTATGTTCACCTTTTTGAAATTCCTCCTTGGTTGATGTAGGAGTCTTCATCATCTCGTATTCTTCAATGTCCTTATCTAACTTTTGAACTGACCCACCTACTAATTCTTTTGTTCCTCTACTTTATTCTTCTTTTCTTTTGTCTTTGGTTCCTGCATTTCTATTTCTGAGCATAGTGTATTTGACTTTCTGTTCTTTACTATAAATGTATGATTTTCAATGATCTTGGTACAATCTTTGAGTTCTTTGTCAATTTGTTCCTATTCTAGTTCATCTCTTAACCAATGTCCCCCAGATAACGAAACTACATCTACATCCAATCTTGCAATAGGTAATTCTTGAGTCATTTCCGTGTAAAAAATAATAGAAATATATACTCCACATAAATCAATAAGAATTAGAATTGCATCATTAAAAGAAAAAATCACGAATTCCATCACATAATTTTTTCACTCCACTCAGACAATTTCATCAAAGTGATCATCACAAATAAGCAAGGTTTTCCCTTTATTTTTGTAATTGGAACATAAACAATTAAACTTTCTTCCATAAAAAAAGAGAAAAAATATCCTTGAAAATACTATAAAATCCAAATAAACTCATAAACCCATCTTATACCTTGCATTGTGCCCAATAGATATCAGACATACATCCACATATATTATTGCATTTGTTATTTTGACATATTTATTTTTATATTATTTTTTCTATAGTTTCTCTCTCTCACTCTTTCTCTCTCTCTCTCTCTCTCTATCTATCTATATATATATATATATATATATATATATATATATATATATATATATATATATATATATATATATATATATATATATATATATATATATATATATATATATATATATATATATATATATATATATATATATATATATATATATATATATATACACACACACACACACACACACACACACATACACACACACATACATACATACATACATACATACACACACACACACACACACACATATATATATATATATATATATATATATATATATATATATATATATATATATATATATATATATATATATATATATATATATATATATATATATATAATAAAAACAATAAGGAGGATTCCAGGACTTTCTTCCCCTCCGAGATCGTGTCTCCATGTTGAAAGAGCTTTTTTCAGTGCTTGGGTCTAAAGAAATCTCGTGCATAGTGTATGCACAGCTTTATATTGTAGCCTTATTTATGCTTATTCTTGATCTGCAATTGTCTAAATGGTGCATAAGGAAGGTCTTAAGTATTTCACTCAAGTGGTTATGTGATGTCGAGGTTCCTCTCTTTTTTTGTTACCTTTATGTATATGCATTTGAATTTGAATGTTATACACTACCTCTCTATTTTTTCATGCTTGAGTTTCAAAATTCTTATGTTTTGTTTGTTCTTTTGAATCAATATGCCTCTTTATATCTGGAGATCTCAAAAAATATGTGTTCATTTTTTTAGGTCTCCATGTCAGTCTATATGTATTGTTTCTAGTGTGTGTATGTTTAATTATCTTTTTATTTTGTTTTTGAACATCAGCTTTGCGTCTCGAAGCTTTTGTCACATTTTTTATGAAATATTGTTTTGTCCCCTATTTGTTTTATCTTCATGATTTATACAATTATGATTTTGTATTTTATGCTTTAGACTAGTATTGATTGGTTGTTCTTGAATTTCTTCAATAGGAATTTTGAAAATTTCCATTCTTGCTTCTTGTATGTCTGGTACAACTCTTCAATAGCCATCTAAATACTCTATTTTTTAGTTCTAAGGATCTTTCAATTTCTCTCCCACAGATGTGTATTTTATAAGAACTACATTAATGGATAGGTGTTTGTTGTCCTAACACGAATCTGGGTTGATCCAAAAAATCCCTTTCTCTTATTTGAATTGGCTAGTTTTGATATTCCTTTTCTCTCACATGTTATTTGTTATAAAAACATTCCTCCCTGGTATGATTAGTCCATTTCTTTTCCAACTTACAACATTTCAATGTTCTTTGTCCTATAGATGAGATGTTTTTTGGTAGTTACACATCTAAGCTGAATGGTTTCCTCTACACATATAACACTTCCTTCTATGTGTTATTATGGGGGTAGAAATGTTTGTTTTGGTGGTAGCTCCTAAGGCTTTTGCTATAGCTTGAGCCAATTCTTATGTAGGAGGAACTTTTGTCTCTCCACTCACTTTTTGATCATTTATCATAAGGTCACTTCCTCTATTGTCTTCTAAGTCAATAACTTCCTTTATGCAAGAACCTAGGTCTAGAAATCTTCTACAATATACCGTAGTTCTTAGTTGAGCATTGATTAATCTATCAATGAATAAGGACACTCATTTTGGCATAGAAGGTTTTTCATCATGTGGGAACCTATCTAGGTATTGCTTAAATCTCCTTGTAGCTATCCTTACACTCTCTTCAGGCTATTGATTGAAAGTATGGATCGATGTAGCCGTATTATAATTGATCCCAATTGTGGAAATTCCCTTATGAACTCTTCCGAAAATATTTCAATGTTAACAAACATTTCTTTCCTCAAAGCTAGGAACCATGACAATGTTGGTCATGTTAGGGTTAATCCAAGAGCCTCAAATTGTGTAATGTATTCAATTACTTCTTCTACCCTCAATACTTTCTTGTACTATGCCACATGATCAATCCATCATACTAGTTTTTCATGCATTTTTCTACTTTTTTTTTTTAATATAAAGGAAGTTCGGCGTTAGCCTACTCTCCTGGACTTGAATTAATTGAAAGAAAAGTACAAGTGAAGGGGACTAGTGCCCACGAGATCCCTCGAATCCCACAAAGCAGGGGTAGCTTTTACAGAGTTTAGATGGCATTACAAAGAAGGTTAATCACCCTCTCATCACCCGCATGTGGGGCCCACTTGGGTTTAAGCTTGTTGTTGATCAGAAGGAGCACTTGATGATGCCTAAAAAGGGGGGGATTTCTTACAGTTAGTGATTCTTTTGCCGAAGAGGAACAACGATTTCTCAATCGACCACTCTTTGGGGGAGTGGCCAAAGTTACAAGCACATCTTTCCCACCAGATCTTCCATAGGACCTCCCCACTGATGGCATTCTAGAGAGTCGCAGAGTAGCCGATTGCTTCTCCCAGCAGAGCTTTCTTCCAATTGATATGTTTCTGAAGCCTAATTATCTTTCTGACAATCTACCAGAGCTGTTGGAGTAGGGTCAAGTAAAGAAGATGTGAGAAACATCTTCGATGGAACGGTAACAACGTTTGCTCCAGGGAGGCATCCCACAAATTTTGCTAGCCTTAAGGTTGGTCCGGATGCCATGATGAAGAATTTGCCATAAGAGGACATACTTTTTGGTTTCTATGAGGGGGTGCCAGATAGCCATGAACTTCATGTCCCAACGCAGCCGCATCCATGACATACACCACTTCTTGTTGAGGTTAACCTGATAATCAATGGTTTCTTTGATGTTTGGGATATTTTTTAGGCAATCCATCTGAGACCAAGCGGGCTCGACGTGTCGTGCCCCATGAGAAGGCGAACTTTAGAGCGGTCCCATGCAAAACATCTACTTTGCAAAGTATTCCATTCTTCATAGGTAATGTTGATGCTAGTCAATATCCTCAAAGTTAATCCACTGTTTAGTGTCTTGTTTCCAGAGATGTTTCCATTTTTTGAAGCCTTTGTTCCATAGCCTCTTGGCATTTCAAATGTTCCAAGATTCCACGATCTGGATGCCATGGATCCGAAACTAGATAGAGTTGTTTTGTCTGATACCAGCCGCCCACTTCCAATCTTTACTTATTCTTGTGAAGCTTTTGACTTTATTCCAACTCTTCCATAGGGAGCACACAAGATTTGAGCCTCTTGGGAAGACCGGGGTCAGGGAAAACCAAAGGGTCAGAATGTCAAGGTTCTTCCAATTCGGGAATCCCACGAAAGTCAGCGCATTCTTGTTTCTGAAGATCAACTTGGCCCACGAGGCCTCCCCATTGCACCACGCCTTAATCATCCTTAATTGATTCTTAATCACTTCTACTTGTGATGGTCTGAATATCCTAAATTGATTATAATCATTTCTTCTTCTTATTGGGAACTCCTCCATTGTTTATCCTTCTTTCAAAAAGGGATTAGGTGAAACTCGACATATTCTTTCATTTGGTGTCTCTACTTGGGTACGATGTCTACTAACTCTTTGATTCTCATGATTTTCTAAGTTTTGATCCCAAGTTACTATATTAGAAGTTTGAGCTAGGTCATTAGTTTCATCACGATTGTTAGTAAATACATACATGCAATCCACTCTATCCTCATATCTGTCATCTTTAAACTAAGCAAGAGGCATAAAGTTTAAAGGAATTTCTAAGTTTCTCAATCTGATGATTTCCTTATGCTATCCATGTTGGTATACATAGGATCCAAAAATATTTGTATACAGATAATTGAAGATGTTCCTATAGTCCCCTTGGTCAAAAGTTCTAGGTTCCCCATTATGATCCTCAATGTTTAATTGAGAAAATGGTATATTTTCCTCTTACGAACTGTTATTTTGAAGCACAAGGTGTTTTCTCTCTCTCCTCTATGCATGTATGTTTTGTGACTAAGCCATACCTCATCAATTTGTGATTTTTTCTGGATGAAACCTATTGCTCCCCACTTGTCTAGAATTAGGGTTTACTCTTACTTCATAATTTTAATGAATTTTGCACTCAATTCTATCTCTTGAAATGTGAAAAGTATTTAGTTTAATTCTCATTGGCATATTGTTGGAATTTTTTGTTAATTGTGAAAATCATGATTTTGTGCTCAAAATCGCAATTTTCAATGAGGCAATTTCTTGTCTTTTGTTTGATGAAAAATCAAACCAAAGAGAGTGGTGATTTTCTATCTTTTTACAATGTGATTGAAAAATCATTTATTTTTACTCAAAATATGTTTTTTTGTATTGTTTTTGAGAATCCCCATTTTGTGTTGGGAATCACTTTTTTCTTCTCAAAAATCATGATTATGTGATCGAAATTGCAAATTTTCTTGATCCAAATTCACGATTCCATCTCAAAACATGATTACGAGTAGAGGATCATGTTTTTCAAAAGAATTTGTGATTTTGTGTAGGCAATCACGTTTCTCTATGAAGAGAAAATCACGATTCCCACTTTACTTCAAAATCTTTTGTTTAGTGAAAATCGTGTTTTTTCCACAATCATGTTTTTACACACAATTGTGTTTTTGGTAGGCATGTGGGATAGAATCATGAAATTCAAGATCCCACACAATTGAGATATTTTGTTGGAAATCGAGTTTGCTTTCTTCACAATCATGATTGCTCACAATCTTGTTTTTTGGCAATTGTCTATAAACGATTGAGGTTCTGTAACAGTTGTGTTTTTCTTTTTTGAGACTCGTGATTTTGTGTTTGTTGTATGTGCAATAATTTTTTATAATGTTTTATGATTTTTCTCACTCCCACTAATGCATATTCGATCATGCAATGAAAATAATACAAAAAAAAAAAGAAACATTTTAAATGAAAAACCTTTATTCATCAAATCATGATTTCCATTTTTTTCATTTGTTTTTTCTTCACTTTCATGCATTAAATTTGATAAAAAATCATAAAAAAGAATTTAGACAAGTTCTTAGCTTTTCTTTATGACCAAAAAAAGTTTTTTGCAATTGGATTGCTTTATTGTCAAGCTAAGAATCGCAATTTTCTTGCTCCCTATCACTCACAAATCATTTAGTAGAATAAAAAAATTCCTTCTCTTTTGCTTTTATAGTTCCCTTAAAAAAATCATAATTTTCTTTTTTTTTTTGAAAATTGGAATTCAATCTTAACTGACACTTGATTGTGTTTATTTGTGACTTTTTCCCCTTCCCAATCGTACACTTACATCTATGTATAAGTATACTTCTATCTATAGAGAATCACAATTCCTTGCAATCATGTTTTTCCAAAAGATGTCTTTTCTCTTTTTTTTTTTGGTAAGATTTTTGTATGCTTTATATGGAATGCTATCCTCTAGTGTTGCTTCTTCAGTTTTGAGCTATAATACAACAAAATTTCCAATTATTCAATCAATAAAAGCCTTCCTTCAATGAGCAACTTATAATTGACATTTTCTGTTAAAAAAATTGATTTCTCATATCTTTTATGAATTCACAAATTTTTAGTCATTTTCACCATGAGTCACATCAACTTCTTAATGAATATTGCGAACATTTCTTGACTTTCTCTTTTTTTCAAAGTTTCAAAAAGAAAATTTCTAGGGATTCGTTTCCACTCACCACTTCCAAGAATGCTTAAAATCTTATGAGTAAATTATTAGATTTCATTTATGAGAGTAGAGAGAGAAAATCTTCTCAAAATCAATAGAAATATTTTCAAGAGAAAAGTTACACTCACCTTTTCATCATCTTTTTGCACTTGATAATTCGAAAGTACCTTGATGAATTACTTGTTACCATCAACTAAGAAGATTTAGCAAGGTCCAATGCAACTTCCTAGAAATGACACCAAATATGTTTGTTGTACTTTAGATTTGTCCTCTCCTATCACCATCGCATAAAGGAATAACAACCTCAAACATTAAATTGTTAATCTGGGAATTATACTAAGACACTAATCCCTTCTTCATCAATGGATTCCAAGATTTATGACACAAAGATCATAATACTCATTAATATACTCCATGCCATCATAAGATTTGAAGAATTGACCATTTTTAAATGAGTTCTTCTTTTGAGTGTAAATATGGATAAAAATAAGTTTTTTCAACGATTTTGCTACCTAAAGTGTGCTATTTTTGATAAGGAATAGATATGTAAGTTTAGATTCAAGTTTTTGTAACAATAACCCCTTGGACAATCATGTTTTTTGAATATTCAAATAGTTTTTAAAACTAAAGATCATACTTTGATTTTACACGCATTTAGGATGAAGATAGACTAATGAAAGTATTGCACGCACATAAAGCAACTGAAAGCAGAGATAAATCCATGAAAAATACTCACAACATCCACTTGAAAATACCATGAAAGCAAGATGACCAGATCAAACTTTTGACAAGAGCTCTCTAGTTCTCCTTAATCATCCAAAATGACCTTCTTCTAAAAAAATGACTTAAATTCTCTCTTATACTATTTTAAGTATCCATGTTCACACTTAAAATAGGTCCTTTTAAGCTTTTAATATAAAAATCTACATTCTAGAAAGCTCTAAAACTCTAGAAAAAATATATATGATACATGTCATCATGAGGAAGACTCTTCCTCATTTTTACAAAAATCATCAAAAATACATTTTTCTCCTTTTTTTTTTCTTTACAAAAACTTGCTCTCTATAGCTGATTTGACATTTCAATAATGGTCCTTGTAATGGTCTTCCTAATGGTGGCCCTTCTTATGGTAGTCCTCTGGTCTCTTTTGTGGTGTGTGGTGTCCCTTCTTCTGGTGGTCCTTCTTGTGTTCTCACTTGTAGTGATCCTTTTAGAAGTAGCTACTCACCTTGACCAATTGGGCTACCTAGGATGAGTCACCCAATTGGGCCACTTGAGAGGATGCATCCATCTAGGGCCACTAGGTGCACTAACCAGAGTTTGCCCATTTGGCCATCTTTAATTATTTACCTCCAACCATCCATTATGTTTTCCTCCATATTGAACATCTATAAAATCTTTCTTACCATTGTTAGGAGAAGTTGGACAAATTTTGTTGAGAAATCACTCCCATGAGTAGAGGGTGGACAAGGTCCTGCTTGGTCCACATCTTCATCAAAGTCATGAATTTCTTTCATTTAGCACTTTGGGTTTCCCATCATCCAACTAAATAGGTTATTTTCCTCTAGTAAGGAGGGCAATTCCTCAGTATCCATGGTATATCCAGTTTCTTTCACATTATTACACCCTTCTTCCAAATGCATCTACAACTGGTTATTCATCTTAGTGGAGATCCACACATATTCCTCCCCAATATTGAAGTGCATTAGTCTTCGTCAGCTAGGTTCTTCTCAAGAGCAAAGGAAAGGAGGTTTCTTGGGGTAATGCAATGACAACAAAATCCAATATAAATTGTTAACCTTGTGGTAACATAAGTACCTTTGCAATGATGACAAGAGGTGTGTCCAATAATGGTCTATGAATGTCATTATGAATGGTATTGCTTTTTTCAAATAAAGTTTAATTTCTTCATGATGAAATCGGGCATCAAGTTAGTACATGATCCACCCTCAGTTATTACTTTTGTCAAAATTCATGAGATAAGCATTAATAAAATTGATCTTTGGCTCTCAAAAAGTGACACTTGTTTAGCACTAACTGAATAACATTTATGTATAACCCTGAAAAGAAAAATAAAATATGTGTGAGTGAAAAGGTAAAATGTGTGTGAAATGAGGGTATGCATGAGTGAATTTTGACCCCTCAAAAGACAAAATAAAAAATGGATGGAAAAAGAAAATAAGATGGATCAGGTTGGAGGGTTTGTGCGTGTAGTTAGAAAATAGAATAAAATAAAGCTATTTTCAATACTTGAAAATAAAAGAAAATTATTAGAGATGGGCCATGGAAGTATTCATAGGCCGCTGTAGTGCATGGGTTATCCAGTACATAGTGTCTAATGCATGGACTTGTATGATGTCCCTATGAATGCAAGTTTAGATGCGCTTATTAAAACATGTGCAAAAGATGTGGGTCTTGCACGATGTGCTCAAAGGTTATCCCATGAAAAAGATGCCTAAGCTATGAGGAATGGGAATTGATTTTTCTTTGGACTAGCCTAAAAAAAGCATACATGGCAAAATATAGGAAATATTGTATCTGATGTATGGATCCCCCTTCCTATTAATTATGTTGATATATTTTGGTGGTGATGTGTGTAAACACAGTTAAGGATATCAATGCACTTTTTCCCCTCTTTAGGAGGCCTTTTTCCCCTCACTGGTATCTACATCTAGAACCCTAAGGGGTTACTTATCTTTGTACATTCACTTGGTAATACCATCAATTTTGTGTTGTTTCCCAAACTTATTCTTCTTTCTTGTGCTATTTGTGTGTTTTTGTAATGCTCTAACTCCGGAAATTGATATTAGAGTAGGTCATTACTTTCTCTAGGGCATCCTCGACACCTTTCTACTCACACTCTCAAATGCCCATGAAAATTGGTGAGCATAGTTAAGGCAATTAGGAGTTCAAAAAAACACTATGTTGCATAAACATTTTGATTTATTCTTGTTTCGGTCTTTGAATGCACTATTGTAGCAACTATGGAGGAAACTTTGTCCTTTTGGTCGAAACATATATACAATTTTTGGTTTCCTTGTAAAAGCACCTAAAAGTCTGCTACATGTCTATTGGAGCTTGATTGGGTATTTTTGTTCAACCTTTTAAGATATAGTCGATTTTCTACATTAGGGTATTTAGTCACTCGCCATGGCTGAAAGCAATGATGTATTACATATGCTGGTTGTTGAGGAGAAGTTGGATGGCTCTAATTACCCATTGTGGTCATACATGATGCATCATGTGTTGGTAGAACAATGCTTGTGGAATATTATGCAAGGTGTTATAAAGTGCTTTCCTACACCTACAAATATAATGGTTTTTTGTGACACAGGTGGTGTTGAAGATGATGATCTTCAATTTCTTGGTCATGTTGTGGTTCCTGTTTTGCCTACTATAGAGAAACTTTATTGGGATGGTAGAGATGCATAGGCACATGCAAAGATAGCAATTTACATGCATATTTGTGATATCCTAGTCGTTCAAGAACTCATACTAATGCTTGCTTTAAATTATTATGAAATGGTTGTCTCTAGCCTTTGTGATGAGAATGAATCTATTTCTTTGAATGAAGCATAAAATGCAGAAAATTGGATGCCTACTATGCAATCAAAATATGATGCTATTATGAAGCATGGTACTTTGTCTTTATGTGATTTTCCTATAGGGAAAAAGGTGATTGGAACCAAATGGCTATACAAGTGAAACATAAACATGATGGAATTTTTGATAGGTATAAAGATGGGCTTGTTTCCAAAGGTTATGCTCAACACAAGGGCATTGATTTTGATGAGACCTTTGCTCCCACGTGTCGAATGACCATCATTCATAGCATTTGTGCACTTGCACATCATCATGGAAATGTACATCAATTGGACATTACAAGTGCATTTTTGAATGGTGATTTACATGAAGAAGTGCATGTATTTTAGCAGCACATTTTTGTGAAAAAAAGCATGAAAACAAAGTAGGCAACTTGAAAAAAGCATTGTATGGATTGAAGCAAGAACCCAATGCCTACTATGAAAAGATACATGCCTACTTTCTAGCAGAGAGGTTTGACAACAATCCAATAGTAGCACCTTATATGTCAAGTGTGTTCGTCGTCCTCGACACAACAAACTAATACTCCCTTTGCATCTTGTTTGTACATGCTCCCTGCTAATATTTGATATTTCTGTGATCTCACTACTTCTTCTTTGTTCGTTTTCACATTTTTATTTGCAGGGCCGAAGGTTAGGACTGGTACCAACTTATTTGCCCATTTAGGAACAACTTCTAAATTGAACAGATAAGCATTAGGCAATTCATCCGACACTCCTTGCGGTGACTCTCTTGAAGTGATGCGAGAAAGGTGATCCCAGGAATCCTTGAGGAAAATCTATCTTCACTAGAGTAATAACCTCAGAGTGGATTCTCCATGACAATCAAAGCATAGAGTTATAGTTTGATAGAGAAAAATATGAAGCCTTTTGGAGATTCAAACCAAATCAGCTAAGCAAAGTAGGTGGATTCATCATATACAAGCTCAAAGATATTGAGATACCAAAAAAAGATGTTTATCTAGACAACATGTCGGAAAGGATTTTCTTCGTAACAGAGCATGGCAGGCATGCATACACTTGGAAGGACTAATTAGTTTTCCTCCCATTGAGATCGAATGTACCTTACGGTCAACAAGGAGTGCAATCATCTCACATCCATGGTACCCATAAGGAAAGAACTAGAGAAAGACCTAAGGTGAACTTTAAAAACCTACTAGGTAGAGAACAATCAGGAATGGAGATAGAAAGAACAGATCAGGAGAGACACAAAAATTTGAGACATCAAAAATTCATGGGTGAGTTTTCCTTGTCAAGGACATCTCTGATCTCACCTCAACAACCTCCATCCCCTCCCACCACGACTAGTGTGCACACCACCATTGAAACCACTGCAACCATGGAAACCATAGAATCCATCTATCATTACCTCCCCATTCCCCACTCCATAATAAACCCATCGCCTCCACATCATCTTTTAGCTTCTGTGAACGAATCTCCCAAGCCAGCCTATTTTTCTCCATTACTGATCCTCTCTACACCACGATGATTGATCTTTCAAAATCTATAATTGTCCATCCTATTGTAACCAGTATAGCAGGCCACCCTCGACCCGCTGATGGCATCATTGGATACCCCATAGTCCCTCGCACACAAGTCCCCTTCACCATCGATCCGTATTACGCAACCCTTCAATCCCCTATCGTACACCCCTTCTGGTTTCACTTCATGGAAGCCATCACTCGACCTTCTACATCATTCTCTATGGGTCCAAAACCTTTTGTAACATCACTTTTCATGGACACCACATGCATTACACCTGCCATCCCTACCAACATCACCACTATTAGGCATAGCATTCACAACTCCCATACCCCGCCCATTCCCCCTGCATTAACCCCTATCACTTTTGCATCTACTTCTGTACATAATACATTCAATACTATGATTCAATGTGTATCACAGCTCCAACATGACTATCAACAACTAGAAGAAAGAAATGTGATCGTAGTGAGTGAGTGTCAACAATTATAGAGTAGAGTGACATTACTAGAAGAAGATAACCATCAATTACAAGCCAAATACAAGGAGTGGATACCGAAGCAGTCTAGAATTTGGAAGAGATGTTGCATGAAAAAAATACAAGGAATGCCAAACTACAAAGGAACTTAGGCCTTCTACGATGACACATGTCAGTAGCAATGGAATAGAATAAGCACCTCTAGCAAAAAAATCAAGACAACCTAGAAGCTGCCATGGAAGGAACTCCTAGAGCCACCATCAATCCAACCCAGTTCCTAGCGGTTCCTTGAGATAACATCCGCATCCTACTAGAAGGGCATGCTAACTTTTTGGAGTCATACACTAAGTTAGAAGAGGAATGTGAAGATATCAAGAAGCAACTACCATGGCCCAATGCACAAGTACGAGAGGCCATCCCTCTCCCACAAAAGAAAACAGGAATTGGAGACCCTAAAAAATAGATTGATCAACTTCAAGTGCAATTACGACAATTTATGAAAGAGCACCTTCTCAAATAGTGGAACCCTAACCCAAAGAGGTTGTTAAAATCCTGGTGGAAGAAACCTTGGAGGACCCATATGAGCTAGTACTAGTACTCGGGGGACAAACCATTGAGGAAGGTCAAGATACATTTGAATTTGAAGTGCTTGAATGACTAAAAAGGGTGGAACAAATAGGTAGGACACATGATGACTGAGTAGTTGTTTAGATTCAATCACTGATTGAAGAGATAGTACTCAAGTCTACCTATTTTTGGAACCTCTCCAATCAAAGGCTCATCACCACATCAAAATTGCAATATATGCCTTATTTTGTACTTCATGCACACTATAATGTAGTAATAAAAAGGGTGATGGGAGATGAACCAGCTTTTGCAACTCAATTTGAGCCCAAAGACCTTCCCGAGTCTACAAGAAAAGGTACCATAATTCAATCTGATTGGCATGCATGGTTACTCTTAACCTATCAAAAAATTATGCGAACATGGTCCAATGCACCCTTATATATTAAATATAATCCACACTATTGGCTTGTATTGTGCCGAAGTCCATGGCCCGAATTCACAGTCAAGGTGAACACAACTAAGAGCTGCTCTAATTAGATCAACTATCCTTATTTAGCTCCATCAAGAGGACCACCCACTGTGGCCTATATGATCTCAACCATAAGCCACTGGTCCTCCCCCTTCAAAAATGTATGCGACATTGTTGCCAAAATTTGTATGAAGAATTTTTAGTTAATGATGGTGGTATTCAAAACCTTTAGGAACATTAAGTCCTCGTACATTTCTACTCCTGGTTTCAATGAAGGTAACTTTGACTTGATATATGATATGATCAAAACCCCCGTGTAAACATAATCTTTTCTTGGCACTCTTGCATCAAGTACCTACCTACTTGTTATAAGTAGATGTTTGATGAGATGTTCTCCACATGGTTCTGAGAATACCACTCAAAGATCTTCATTCCTAGATCCACACATTTATTGCAATTATTTGTTGTACAACAAGCCTTGCATGCAAAAAAACTATGTATTCTATATCTAGACGTACCAATTCCAGTCAATTGGGACACTTTCATGATAGATCTAATAAGGGGCCTCTGACTCAAGGAACATCATTTGGTTGCGGATGTCGTCGAATACTATATTGCACACCCCACATGAAAAAGTCTGTTAGGAATGACAGACGCGAGAGAGGGGGGTTGTTTACAGTAGCCAAGGAGGTCGAAGTAGTGTGAGGAGACAAGGGAGCATGAGATAGGCCAGTCAAAAATATTCAAGATAGAGTGAAGGCCAATCAAGAATAAGCAGACAAGGTAGTCAAAGAAGATCAGGTAATTAGGCCTATTGAATTTTTGAAATTCCTACTTCTTATAAAATAGTGGTTTTGATCACTACAAATCATTGTAAATTTTGTTTTGGAAGATTCTAGCTCCATTTTTTTCAAGGCGAGGAGCCCCCAAGCTTGAGGAGTACTTGGAGTACCTATGTATGAAACTTCATATTTTTCTAAGCTCGTTTGAGCCTCCAAATAGGCATAGGAATCCATTTTTTATCTAGGCCAACGACTAGGTCTGGACAAGGCCAAAGCTAGTGAAAAACTATAAAAAGAGCTAGAGAGCTCATTTTTGAGAAGAGAATTTTGGGAATTGAAGTGACCAAAAAGGCATCGTAATCATATTTTTGGCTAATCAATCATTCCATTTCTCCATCTCTTTGTCTTATCATGTGTGCATGTGTCTATGTGTATGTGTATATATGTTGGTGTGCTTCTCACTCACACATTTGGACTCTCAGTTGCTCATGGTCATCATACAACCCTCACATCTTCTCGGATTGACAATTATAAGGTGGATCTCCTCACATTGATGCTTGTCATTGTGCTTGAGTGACAATAGGAGCTCTAGACTCCTAAGGATCCCAAGAGTAATGGCAGAATTCTTACAAGCACATCTTCATAACAAAAAGCTTCAATCCATAATTGGGTAATGTTTCTTAGTGGTCTCGGGATGTGTCATGTGTGAAAAATTTGATGCAATCAGGATATGTTTGATGCAATTTAGCCTCAATTTATCATGGGAAGCAATGTCTTCACTGTGTCTACCTCATGCTCTCAATAATCTTTAATCTAAGGATATTTTGGACATGGATTTAGACAAGATGCCTTAATTTCTTTAAACAATGGAAGGGCAATGGAAAGAAAGTTCTATAGGAGTCATAACATGGAAGCACACTGATGATCTCAAAGATGTTTTTCACTCATGAGGCAAGTGAGATTCAAAAAGGAGTTCAAAAGGATTAGATGTTTGCTCCTCCAATTCGCATTTGACTCCAATGGAATCTTACTTCGTTCGCTTGGTCTTCATGGATTTATTTATGAATAAATAACTTATATGAATTGGATCTTGATGAATTGATTTCCTTTGGCTACTGACAAGCGTGAAAGAAGAGGTGACTTTTTTTACGTAAATGCTTGGAAATGAATCCCACGCATAGGATGGTAGCATGCTATTCGAAGAAGTTGATAAAATGATGTTATGGCAGCATTATGGTAGGAGTTTGGAGGCTCAAGCTCTTGTTAGCATTGAGCATTTGCATAACACATACTTAATTTCATATATGATATTTCTCTTGATCTTTAAAACCTGTCTAGTAGTTATGATGTGATTGAAATGATTTCAAAAAGCATATATTCACACATGCAAATTCTTTAATATTATGGTAGGTAAAACATTCTTCAAAATGTTTATGCTCCTTCCAAACTTATGCACTTTTTCGTCAGCAGTCACCTTGCTATTGATTTCCTACTCACATGCATCTAATTTCTTATGTTTGTTGTGAGATCCAACAATTATGAAGCCAACATCTGATTTCTATTTCTTATGTTGTTAATATGGGGGGAAGTTTGTATCATAAGTGTTGAATTGTTATGATGGGAGCTTTTTGAAAAAGGTATCTTTTTGCTTAAATAGGGCACGGCATGACTTTCTTGTTCCCTTCCATTTTCAAATTGGAGTGAGTGACTCGAACTAGACATCATGCTTATTCGTTACACTTTTTCCTTGAAAGAATTGTGTAAATGATCGTGTATGTGTGTGTTATTGTGAGCTTACATGCATGAATGTGGGTGTGTATGTACGTGCTCAAGTTGTGGAAGTGTATGCATAACATTTGTCTTGTGTGATGCATGATTATGGGTTATGTACATAATTGTGTGGGTCGTATGCATAAGCGTTCCATTGTGTGTGTGTGTGTGTTTGTGTATGTATGTGCATAATAAGTTGAGCATGCATGCATGAGTTTTTTTATTATATGTGTACGAATGACTTAAATGGGCCCAATTCTATGTGTATAAGTATGAAAGAAAAAGAGGGATAAAGAGAGATTTATATGTAGTTGTATGGGTGATTGGGGAAGAGAGAGAAGATAAGAACTAGAAAGAAAAGAAAAATGTGTGTTGTTGTGCATGTATATATGTATAGGTGTTGGTTTGTGTGTGTGTGTGTGTGTAAAAGGCTGAGATGTGTGTGAGCTATTATATGTGATGTTCTTGTTCCATGTGTACAAGGGATATGAAGGAGAGAGGAAATGGTGTGGTTCTACGATGTGAAATTGTGTTGAATGTGTGTGAATGGAAGCATATTGTGTGTGTGCATATGTGTATTTGCTACTGGCCGTGAAAGCGTACTTGTATATGTCTACAAAAAGTGAAAGATGGAGAGCGAGAAATAGAGACAAATGCACTCAAGATACGAAGGGAGCAAAGAGAAAGAAGATATTGACATTGGTTGATACTTATCCTCAAGAGATTTGAGAAGGTCTCTATAACTAAAGAGGGGAAGTTGAGAAGTCCTATTGGCATATCCCTACATGATGATAAAAGTTTTTAGGTAGAAGTTAGTTATCAGAGTCTTTGCCTTCAACCTACTACTACCTGTTGGAGTTAGAGGATTGTGGAAGCACAGGAACAACACAAGTTAAGAAGACCAAGCTTTTATAACAACAAAAATTTTACTGTATTACTAAGTGAATGTACAAAGATATGTGATCTATTAGGGTTGTAGGCATGCTAGCATTCATGTATAAGGAACTTTCAAGCTATGTGGAAAGTTTTGCAAAAAAATTCAAACTTCTTCCTAGGTAGAGCCTTTGTGAAAAGGAATACAACATTATCCTATGTGGGAACATAAGACAAACTGATCTCTCCTAGAGAGTCTCTCCCTAACATAATGATAGTGCACCTCAACGTGCTTTGGTGCATGCATGGAACAGAGGGTTCATTGTAACTTCCAATGCATTCTAAGTATCAATAAAGATGGTGGTGATAGAAGAGTGATCAAAACCCAAATCAACCAAAATACATCTGAGCCATGCACACACTCAAAAGTTGTTGTGAAAGTTTCCATATACTCAGCCTCACAACTAGAAGTGATCAGAGTATGCTACTTCTTACTCAACCAAGATATGTATGAGCTATCAAGCATGAAATTAAGACCCTTCATGGACACATGATTCTCATAGAAACCAAACCAATCTCAATCCAAAATATCATGTAAATTTGGTGGTAATAATATCCCCTTGGGATAAAAATAATCCAAGTAGTTGGGTACCACTAACTAGCAAAAGATGCACCATACTGCCTACCAATGCTTGACACTTGGGTACTGCATAAACTTGTTCATCTAAGAGATGATAAACTAAATACTGAGTTGGGATATGCATAAGTAAATCAAGCATCCAACATCCTACTGATAGAGAACAACATCAAATTCATTTCCAACATCATGAAGGCTCAATCATAAACCTAATACCATGGGACTAGCAATAGGTTTGCAATTTTCAAGGCCAAAATGCTACAATAATGTGTCAATGTATTTAGTTTCATAGAAAAATATTGTCCCATCAACCTACATAAACTAAATGCAAAAATAATATTGTGAATGCCCCAAATCTGATATCTCAAAAGAGGCATGCAAATCAGCCTTTGATTCAACAATATCAACAAGCCCATGAAGGAATGCTAGGAAATCACTATTCTAAACAACGAACATTGCAGAATCTAAAACGTTTAGGAGTGTATTGGCCTAGCATGGATAGAGAAATACAGGAATGGATCAAGAATTGTCCAGTGTGTCAGGAGAGACCCCTAGTGGAGCATGCCACCCTTTAATATGTGTCATTAATTCCAGACTAGAGTGCTCCATTGGTTATGAGATCGGGGACACTACCTAGTGAGGCTAGTCTAGCAAGAAGATCAAGCATGGAGCAAGAGGCTAAAGATTATGCCTTAGTAGGTGATAAACTATACCGGAGAGGCAAAGATGGATACTTAAGACTGTGCGTTCATGAATTCGACTACTTGAAAGTCTCAGAAACTGCACATAGTGGGGTTGCAGGTGGACACTTTGGGCCTGACCGAGTAATTAAGACCATTCTATTCTCAGGACTTTGGTGGCCCACTCTTCATATGGATGCACATACTTATGTGAAGAAATGTGACACATGCCAACATGCACAATATCCAATAAGAAAAGATGAGATGCCTTCGAGGACAATGATGGGAGGACGTGCATTCTCGAAGTGAGGTATAGTCTTTGTAGGTCCTATTAACCCCCCAACTAGAAACTCCCATGCAAAATACATTATTGTAGCCATAGATTACCTTACAAAGTGGGTAGAAGTAAAAGCCACGACAAAGAATGATGCTCAAATGATGGCTAAGTTCTTATTCGAGAACGTGTTCACCAGATATGGGTTACCAATAGAGTTAGTAAGTGATAGAGGCATGCACTTCTTGAACGAAGTTATTGAAAACCTTCTCCAAGAATTCTTGGGTAATACATAAGAAGTCTGCTCCCTATCATCCACAAGCTAACGGACAAGACAAGAGCACGAATAAGATCCTATGTAACGTATTGACAAAACTCGTAAATAATAAACGCTTTGATTGGGACAAACAGCTTCATCATGCTGTTTGGGCTTACCGAGTTGCTTACAAAATAGTGCTCAATGCTACCCCATTTCATATGGTCTTCCGATAGAATGTTGTGCTACCATTGGACTTCCTAATCCCAGCATTAAAAGTAACACAAGAGCATGAGTGGAATGGACATGAATTGTCCTCTAGGATCTTTGATCTAGAACACTTAGGTGAGACGAGGCTACGAGCGGCAGCAGGCATCTATGCTGTAAAGAAATAGCAAAAGGCATACTTTGATGCCCATCTAAAGGATAAAGGATTGAAAGAAGGAGATCTGGTGCTAGTTCATACGCTAAAGCAACATGCCCGTAAGTTGGAAAAATGAGGATATGGACCCATGATCATTAATAGAATTTCCACTAGTGGTGTGGTTCAATTGGCTACTTTAGAAGGTGATATCTTTCCAAACTATATCAATGGTTGTCGAGTCAAGTTATATCAAGAACCTCTCATAGAGGATATGCTAATGAGACTCAACACAGAAGCACAAGCCGAGGTGAGAGAGCCCATTAGGTGAAATAAGTTAAGGTGGCTAGGCCTAGATGTCAACCGGAAAGCCCCAAAATATCACATCGACGTGTGCCAAAAATCGGGCACAATTACTTCTTGAATCATCGACCAACACCCCTTTGTGACCATGGAGGTAGGACGAGAAAAGAGTGTAAGGACTGTGAGAGCATTGATTGACTCAGGTGCAGCAACTAGTGTAGTTAGACTTTCATACTGCCAAGACCTGCAATTGGACATCAAGCCCATAGAAGACTATCTCATAGGATTGGGAGGTGTGGAAACCCCTTGTTTGGGCGAGGTGGAATTTCCCATCTACCTTCAAGATGTTCCAATGAAAGTCAAAATGCTAGTATGTCACGATGAGGACCTTACAGAGCCACTTGGCTTGGGTGAAGATTGGATTTATGACCAAGCAATCAATTTGAACCTAAGAAGTCAAATTCTTCAAGTTTGGGTACAGGAACAATGCATTACATTAGAATTAGAGAATTGCATGCTCACAAGTCCAAATGTCACACATTCTCTTAGTTCTTCCAAGGCCAATCTTAACAAAAAAGATATATGTGTTGTTGAGCCCATAAATGTCATGTTGGTCAAAGTCAACTGCAGTCAAAGTCAACAGGTCAAAGTCAACAAGGTCAAGGTCAAAGTCAACAGGTGCAAAGTCAAAGTGCGTAAGTGCAGGTGTCAAAGTGCACAGGTAGTGCACAATGAATTGTCCACAAAGGGTAAATTGGAGAAAGTGGGTTGCAGGTTGCAGAGGTACTTTCTCTAATTTCCCTAAGGTTCAAAGTGTGTTTTAAAGTGTTTTGGAAGGTTCAGGTGAACCCCCCTTATGTGCAAAAGTGAAGAATTAAAAGGAAATGTGAAGGCATGTGAAGCGGCAAAGTGTACGCACAGGTGAAAGTATGGCCCCCCATTAAAATTTTTGGTTTTAGACTAAAGTCACTACAGGACAAAACAGGGAGTAGTTGGCTGCCACTTGAGAGAGCAATCTTGGGACATCAAAGTGAGCACCAAGATTCACTTGCAGTTAGGAGCGTACGTTCGACACACTCAAATCAAGGCAAGAGCCATTCTTGGACAAAGGTTAGAGTAAGCAAGAGAGCATAGGCTAAGTGGAGCAAGAGAGAGAAGTGCAAGAGTCACCAGAGTACGTCGCACAGAAGTGGAAGTGCAAGGTGCATAGAGAGTGACCAAGGATTTTGGTGCAGAGAAGTGCTAAGCTATAGTTCCCCCAAGTATCTCAAGGTCTTTTGGCAGTGTACGCTTGCCGACAGCAGGTATTCACTCCTCCCCCTTTGTGGAAGCTTGGTGCAAGGTGTGCACAAGGAGAAGCTTGAAGCAGGTGGAGGTCTGTTGCAGAGGAGGTCGGCAGCAAGAGGACATTGGGATATTGGATATTTTGTAATTGGGCACTCTGTGGGATTCTGCACAGAGGTATTGGTGTATCTTGTATTTCAAACATTGTACTTTTCTTACTGTAATCAAACGGCAGAAACTTCCAAGGTGTATTTTCTCTTTTGGTCTTTTCATCTTCTCCTACAAACCCTCAAACTCCTTCTTGTCAAAGAATCCCCCAACAAATTTGGCACGCACGGTGGGACTTCCAAGGAGCTTTGAGCATAGGAGGCTATATATTGCCATTGGAGGACAATATTCCAGTGTCGACAACATTACTCCAGTGGGCCAAAAGGTGCATACTTTTATCAAGTGTCTTATTTTAAGTGGACTATGCATAGCTCATGACCGCGACCCGGTCACAAACCTTGAGAATCAAGTGCAAGCAGACAAGAAGAAAGACGAACAGAAGATCATCGAGTCCACTTTCATCGACTTCATCGGTAGGAAGCATGGCAGGACAGGTGGAACTAGAAATCTTGCTCTCCAGATTAAACATAAAATTTCCCTCCTTCAGGGGTTTAGCCCAGGAGGACCCAGATGAGCACATTCGACGATTTCTTGCATTATGTAAGACTAGGGGGCTAATGGGTAGGGAAGATGCTTTCTTGATACTCTTCCCAGCCACATTGGAAGGACTGGCAGACAAGTGGTTCAGCCAGTTTGCTGAAAACCACTTTACCACTTGGGATTTGATGAAGGATGCTTTTAGAAATCAATTCCAGCAGGGGAACACAGCAGAGATTATCATAGAAGAGCTAGAGAACTTGAGATTGGGTCCAGGAGAAAAGTTCCCAGAATTTGTGACCAGAGCCAAAGCACTAATGGCCAAACTACCAGATCCACCCCATGATTTTTTTGTCAAGAAATGGTTAGCCAAGCCCCTACCAGTAGCCACTCAATGCAAAATAAAGGAATTAGTATTACCTACAGCCTCCATAGAGGAGTTCATCACCACGGCTACAAGACTGGAGCAAATAAGGCACCAATATGGGACAACTTCTTCACCACCAACATATGGTACAGACATGGAGGATCCAGTGACCCAGCTGAGGAGGGAGTTGGAGGGCTTAAAGAGAAATAAGCCCTACAAAGAGGAGGAGACTGCTGTGGCTCAATTGAGAAGGGAGATTGAAGCACTCAAGCTCCAAAAGGAAGAGGAAGCCCAGGCAGAGGAATTAGCTCAGCTGCGACAGGAGTTGCAGGAGCTCAAAGGAGGAGGCATCAAGAGTGGTCTTTGGTGTTCCATGTGCAGCAAACAAGGGCATATAGTAAGTGAGTGCCCTCTGTTAAGTGTAACTTGCCAATTATGCAGGAAGGTTGGCCATGAGGCCCATGAATGCCAATCAAGAGGAATGCCTGCAACGACATACTGGACCCAAGGAGGACCCCCAACAACCACAAATGTGATGGCTGCACAAAATCAAGGTAACAACTATAACCCTAGACAGAGGAATAATTTTGGAAATGGGCCTAGGAGGCCAATAATCTGTTTTAGGTGTGGAGAATGTGGGCACTACCAAAGTAGGTGCACCCTACCAGAGAATGCACCTCCTTGCAGGAACTGCCCTGAGGCCAGAGACCATTATACATATGGTTGTCCTAAGAATCAAGCCTCTTCATCAGGGCCCCATATCCAAATGATTTCTGTGAAGGAAGAAGAAATGGCAAATCAAGTTAAGGTGCCATCACCATCTACCAGGGTGGTGCAGTTAGAGGAAATTGAATCTTTTACTGTGCAGACAAGAAGCAAGGGGAAGGCTCCAGTGGACATGGGTCAAGAATCATTGATTAATGGATTAAACAGAGACAAAGGTGTGTCCGAAGACCTAGCCACCACAAGTGCAAACACAAGGCAAAAGGAAAATTGCACAGGCACCAGTGATGCCATTGGACATGCATTCAGCAGGGCTCATGAGGAGTTGGATAAGTCAAATGGAGCCCAAGCTCTTAAGGAATCAGAAGCCTCCAGACTGCTCAAGTCCATGAAAAAGGAGGTTAGTATTTTTGATTTAATAAAGATGGATGGGAAGTTCAGGTCAGAACTCTTGCAGATAATTGATGAAGCTTCCACTACAAGTTTGGTGGCAAAGACTGCTGTTGTACATGAAGGAAAAATTGTAAGGGAAGCACCCCTTACAGATTATAAAAGTCCTCGGCTGACAGTATCTATCAAGGGTCATGAATTTAAAGGAGTTATATTAACTTGATGCCTGAACATACAATGAAAAGAATTGGACTCCACCCTTCAAGGCCTGCAAATTTCACTGTCACTTTGGTAGATCAGAGCAAAGTAAGGCCCTTGGGAGTAATCCCAAAAGTTCCACTTGAAGTACAAGGTAATTTATTCATCCTGGATTTTGTGGTTTTAAGATTACCCCAGGTTGAAGGAGGATTTCCTCTCTTAATTGGACGACCATGGCTGAGGCACGCAAGTGTCATTCATGATTGGGGCAAGGATACTATGTGGGTACAAAAGAAAGGGCAGGAGCTGACACAGATTCATTTAGAAGAGGGCCCAGATAATCAAGGAAACACTAGCATGATGCAAGCAGTTGGCATTTGCATGGAAACAGAATCGGAGGATCAACCCCAAATAGATTTTGAGGAAGAAGAGGATATTCTAAATTGGCTCCAAGCAGGCAACTCTTCCTCTTGTTTTGGAATTTTTCTTAATAATTGTTGTACAATTGAAGGTTATGATGAAGATAAGGAAAAAGTCCAGGTTGATGGATTGGGAGAGCCCATTACAAACCACAGAAGGGGCAGGAAGACAACCCTCAAATGCATTTTTGAGGAGGATATGACTACTACAGAAAATGAAGTTAATAAAGCTAAAGGCAAGGTAAAAGATTCTAGTGAAGAGTGTTCTTTTCCAATTCAAGAAATACCTGCAGGATGGATGCAGGATAAGGAAGAACAGATTGAAATCCAAAACACCCCTGCTTATGAAGCAATGCAAGAAAAGCTAGAAGACAAAGACAAGGAAGGAGAGGAGAAGGAGGATACTCTGGTAGAGAGAAATCCTGTCCAAGAAATACAATTAGGCAATCAAGACAATGATCGGCCAGTTTTGGTGGCCACTTGGTTGTGGAGCCACCCAGGGCTCCTTGAAAAGGTAAAATCATTCTTGACCAAATATATAGATGTTTTTGCTTGGCATTATAAAGACTTAGAAGGAGTGCCTGCAACTTATGGAGAGCATAGAATCCCTCTGGTTGATGGAGCAAAACCTATAAGAGGGAAGAGTTATAGACTTAACCCAAAATATGCTGAAGCTGTCTATGTGGAAATCCAGAAGATGGAGGATGCAGGAATCATCATTCCTGTAGAACACTCAGAGTGGCTCTCCCCTATGGTTATAGTACCAAAGAAGAATACTAATAAAATCAGAATTTGTGTTGATTTTAGAGCACTCAATAAGGTGACCATTCCAGATGGTTTCCCAATGCCTTTTGCAGAACAGGTCATTGAAGAAGTAGCTGGGCATGCCTTATATAGCTTTATGGATGGATTCAGTGGCTATAATCAAATATCAATACACCCAGAGGATCGAGAAAAGACTGCTTTTATCACACCTTGGGGAACATATGTGTATGTAAAAATGCCATTTGGGCTCAGAAATGCCCCAGCCACCTTTAACAGAACGGTCAATCTCATCTTTGGCCCCCTATTGCTGGAATCACTTAGAATCTTCATGGATGACTTCTCTTCGTTTTCAGGATCTCACAAAGAAACTCCTCTAGATTGTTTGGACCACCATCTGAGGCAGCTGCATAATGTTTTCAAAAGATGCAGAGAAACTAAGTTAAAGCTCAATCCAAACAAATGTCATTTTCTTGTGACAGAAGGAACTCTCTTAGGACATGTGGTGTCAGCTAAAGGTATGGCCCCGGATCCTGACAAAATCATTTCTATCTTAAAGTTGCCTAAACCTAAATCCCCTAAAGAGATCCAGAGTTTTTTGGGGCATACTGGATACCATAGAAGGTTTATTAAAATGTATGCAGAGATAGCTAGACCTCTGGCTAGACTTACAGGTAAGGAAGTACCTTTTAGATGGGAAGAAGAGGAAGAAAAAGCATATCAAACATTGCGGTCCAGGTTAGTGTCTGCTCCTATTTTGATCACACCTGAATGGTCAAGAATCTTTCATATACATGTAGATGCCAGTGCCTATGCAGTGGGGGCAGTTTTGACACAACCTAGTGAAGAATTTAAGATGGACAGACCAATTCAGTATGCTAGTAGAATTTTGACTAAGGCTGAAAGGAATTACAGCACCACTGAAAGGGAAGCCTTAGCAATGGTTTTTGCGGTCCAAAAATTTCGTCATTACTTGTTGGGAGTAAAATTCGTTATTATAACTGACCACCAACCTCTCAAGTACTTGCTCAACAAACCACAAGCCACTGGTAGAATATGGAGGTGGTTATTGTTATTCCAAGAGTTCGATTTTTCTGTGGTCCACAGACCAGGTAAAGAGAATGTTATGGCGGATCACCTTTCCAGAATCAACATGATGGAGAAGTTAGTGGAATCAATGATGATTTTCCAGATGCTCATCTGTTTGCTGTCCAGGCCCAAGGTTGGTATTATGATATCAAGAATTTCATTAAAACAGGGATGTATCCAGAAAAGGCTAGTGCTGTGCAAAGGAAGAGATTGCTACTCAAGAGCAGACCATACACCTTCCTTGAAGATAAATTATATAGACAGGGAAAGGATGACAGACTTAGGAAGTGCTTGGAGGAAGAAGAAGTGAGGAAAGTCCTTCACTCTGCACATGAAGGACCAGGTGGTGGGCACCTTCCAGGGCATATTATGAGTCAGAGGATATTAGATGCTGGTCTATGGTGGCCTACACTATTTAAGGATGCAGATGAATGGGGAAAGGCATGTGACGTTTGCCAGAGGTGTGGACCTAAGCCCACAACGCAGAGACATAACCCCTTGATTGTTTCCACTTCCTGGCAACCATTTGAAAAGTGGGGGCTGGATTTTGTAGGGCCCATCTATCCTCCGACAATTCCAAAAAGAGAGAAATATCTCTTGATAGCTACCGATTATGCGACCAAGTGGGCTGAAGCTATTGCTTCCCCCGACTGCACTGCCCAAACTGTTGCCGATTTCATTTATAGTAACATCATTTGCAGGTTTGGATGCCCATTTGAAATTTGTACAGATCAAGGTACACATTTTGTCAATAAGGTCCTGCAGGAAATTTTTAACAGGTATAGAATTCTACATAGGACTTCTTGTGCTTACTATCCAAGAGCCAATGGACAGGCTGAATCGACAAATAAAGTTTTGATCTCAATGTTAAGGAAGGAATGTATGTTACAACCCACTTCCTGGGGCATTGCTTATCAAGGTACCCTATGGGCATACAGGTTAGCTTACAAAGAGGCCACAGGATATTCTCCATTTCAACTGGTTTATGGAATATTGCCCATTGAGCCCTTTGAATTTTTACATGGCTCACCTAAGATAGCATACATGCAGGGCAAAAAAGACTGTGATGTCTCTCAGAGAATAGGGGCACTACATAAAGTGGAGGAGATTCGTCTCCTAGCAACAAAACAATTGATCGAGACTCAGATGAAGAGGAAAGAGGCACATGATCGACACCTGTGGAACAACAACATTGAAGCAGGCATGTTGGTTCTTCTCCATAGACCTAACCTTCATACACAACTGAGAGGAAAATGGCTTCCAAATTGGGAAGGACCTTATAGAGTCAAAACAATGCTAAACTTGGGTGCTGTGGAGTTAGAGACGCTGAAAGGAGAGGCCTTGCCACTGGTCAACATTTCAAGGCTGAAGGCCTATCATCAACACACTTAAAGACGTATGGATCACCTGGAACTGCCAAATATGTCCAGGTTGTACATAACTTTCTCATCATATTTTGCTCAGTTTTAGTAGTTTTCCTTATCAATTTCATCTTTGTTATTGGTTTTTTAGAAAACCTAGAAGATATTTCAAAACCACAGCCAAGCAAGCTCTTTTTTGGAAATTTTCTAGCAATTTTAGCATTTTTCTAGCAATTTTTATCCCTTTCCGATGTCTTTTTATTGCCCAATTTGAGGAATAAATGGAGGGTCTCTGTGGTTTGATGAAGGATTTTAGGCTCAACATGTAGAAAATTTCATCAGAATTTTTTCAGAATTTTTTTTAGAATTTTTTGGCCAATTTTTGGCATTTTTTTCAGATTTTTCCTTGATTTTTCTCTAAATTGGGCTATTTAAAAATATATTTATATTAAAAAAAAAAAAAAAAAAAAAGACCCCTAGGGAATTTGCGGGTTCCCAAAAAAAAAAAAAATAAAAATAAAAAAAAAAATCCCCCCAGCCCCCCCCCCTCCCCCCCCCCCTCCCCCCCCCCCTCCCCCCCCCCTCCCCCCCCCCTCCCCCCCCCCCCCCCTCCCCCCCCCCCCCCCCCAATTCTCGCCCGCCCCCCCCCCCCCCATTCTGACAGCCCCCCCCCCCCCCCATTCTGACAGCCCCCCCCCCCCCCCCCCCCAATTCTCGCCCGCCCCCCCCCCCCCCCCATTCTGACAGCCCCCCCCCCCCCCCCCCCCTCCCCCCCCCCCCCCTTTTCCCCCCCCCCCCCCCCCCCCATTCTGACACCCCCCCCCGCCCCCCCATTCTGACACCCCCCCCCCCCATTCTGACAGCCCCCCTCCCTCCCCCCCCCCCCCCCCCATTCTGACAGCCCCCCCCCCCCTCCCCCCCCCCCCATTCTGACAGCCCCCCCCCCCCCCCCCCGACCCCCCCCCCCCCTCTATTTTCTTTTTATTATTATTATTATTATTATTATTATTTTTTATTTATTTATTTTATTTTATTTTATTTTATTTTTATTAATTTTTATCTTTTATTTATTTTATTTTATTTTATTTTCTTCTTTATTTTATTTTCTGTCTGAGCGTTGAAAACGAAAAAGAGCGATCATTTTTATTTTTATTTTTATTTTATTTTACTTTATTATTTTTTTTATTTTTCATGGCTCAAAGCTATTGGCTCTGGATTGTGCCTCGGTTGGCCGTTTTTTACAAAAATGGAGTCATTTTCATGTTTTTTGGCACCTATGAACTCAGTTTTTGAATTTCTTTTTACAAATTCCCACTTTTTGTATGACTTTTGGTCTGAAACCACATGTTTTGAACACCTTTATAACATGTTTTTATTTCACAACATTGTCCAAATGATCTATTCTCACCTTGTCTTACCTTATGTTTAATAATCTCCCATATGTACCCTCTGTAGCCCTCCGGTTTGTTCACATTAGCCTCCTCCCGACCCCTGATTCCTACTCCCCATCCCTCCCTTTACCAATATGCCCAGCCACATCCTTTCCCCTCCCTACCCCATCCATATTCACACCCTCAGCCCTCCCTTCCCCTTCCTTTCTCCCCTTCCATTGCCCCCCCTTTTTTGCTTTTCCATTCCAAAATCCCACTTTTGGTTCTTCTCTGGGGCTTGTTCTCTCCTGTTTTGGTGGAATTGGTTGCTGCTCAGATGTCCTATTCAAGTTTTTGCGGCTATATCTTCATCGTGATCAAAGTTTAGCTATCGCTCTCCGGGACGGAGAGCACATTAGGTGGTGGGCAACTGTTGAGCCCATAAATGTCATGTTGGTCAAAGTCAACTGCAGTCAAAGTCAACAGGTCAAAGTCAACAGGTCAAAGTCAACAAGGTCAAGGTCAAAGTCAACAGGTGCAAAGTCAAAGTGCGTAAGTGCAGGTGTCAAAGTGCACAGGTAGTGCACAATGAATTGTCCACAAAGGGTAAATTGGAGAAAGTGGGTTGCAGGTTGCAGAGGTACTTTCTCTAATTTCCCTAAGGTTCAAAGTGTGTTTTAAAGTGTTTTGGAAGGTTCAGGTGAACCCCCCTTATGTGCAAAAGTGAAGAATTAAAAGGAAATGTGAAGGCATGTGAAGCGGCAAAGTGTACGCACAGGTGAAAGTATGGCCCCCCATTAAAATTTTTGGTTTTAGACTAAAGTCACTACAGGACAAAACAGGGAGTAGTTGGCTGCCACTTGAGAGAGCAATCTTGGGACATCAAAGTGAGCACCAAGATTCACTTGCAGTTAGGAGCGTACGTTCGACACACTCAAATCAAGGCAAGAGCCATTCTTGGACAAAGGTTAGAGTAAGCAAGAGAGCATAGGCTAAGTGGAGCAAGAGAGAGAAGTGCAAGAGTCACCAGAGTACGTCGCACAGAAGTGGAAGTGCAAGGTGCATAGAGAGTGACCAAGGATTTTGGTGCAGAGAAGTGCTAAGCTATAGTTCCCCCAAGTATCTCAAGGTCTTTTGGCAGTGTACGCTTGCCGACAGCACGTATTCACTCCTCCCCCTTTGTGGAAGCTTGGTGCAAGGTGTGCACAAGGAGAAGCTTGAAGCAGGTGGAGGTCTGTTGCAGAGGAGGTCGGCAGCAAGAGGACATTGGGATATTGGATATTTTGTAATTGGGCACTCTGTGGGATTGTGCACAGAGGTATTGGTGTATCTTGTATTTCAAACATTGTACTTTTCTTACTGTAATCAAACGGCAGAAACTTCCAAGGTGTATTTTCTCTTTTGGTCTTTTCATCTTCTCCTACAAACCCTCAAACTCCTTCTTGTCAAAGAATCCCCCAACATGTGTCCAAAGCTCTATGTTCCAAAAGAATTCAATCATGGAAGAACAGGCTCAAAGACAAATGATATCCTCCTCATGTGCTCAGACTAAGGCCGCCACCATGACTCAACCAAAAAGGCGAGTAAAACAATAAAAAGCAACCACCATATCAAATAGACCAAGAGCCTTCAAGAAGAAAGAAGCTCGGGGCATGAAGCAGATCTGGGTAAAAAAAGGAGAGCAACCACCGATGTTGCCTCAACGGTTCCCACCCAACCAGATCAACCATGACAAAAGAAGGACCAATCACCTACGACACGATCAAGCACGAAGAATCCAACAAATTTGGGTACCGAAGCAATTGATGAAGGCCGACCACAATAATGTAAAAAATTGGGTGCCTAAGAAATTAGTTACAGGTCAACAGGGGCGATTACACATGTGGGTTCCCAAAGCACTCTTACATGCACAAAGGCCTATGCTCTCCACCATGCAAAAGGTCTCAACAAAGAAGCCGATGAGAGGAAAGGCTAAGAATCGAGCACAGAGATCGAAAGAAGATAAACTCAACCCTTCGACAAAAGTAAGAAGACAATCATCAAGGATATGGGTTTGGAAGCCAAAAGTATTAGTAGCTTCCACATAACCGAAGAGCCAACCACACTCGACACCAAGTTTTAGCAACCATCCAAAACGGAAGAGGGCAGAGGTGATCTCTACAAGGCCAATTACTATTCTCAAATGGATCCCTATAAGGAGGATTACATCATTTCAAGATCCAATCGACATCTCCAAACAAAGACTGCATAAAGTTTGCAAGTAACATTAGAAGCCTCAACGTGCAACAACCATGTGCCTTTGGCATAATCTTGTCTTTGCACCATTCACGTCATGCATTTCCAAAGTATGCATCAATATCCAGAGGACATCAAGGTGACAACAACAAGAGCAAGGAAGCAATCCACCATCGAGAGTTGCTCATAATCAACATTGACAACCTTTTTTTAGCAGCTCACAATTTTTGAAAGCTCACAAAAATAGCATCAAGCTGGAATACAAGGAAGAAGTACATACAAAGGTAGCAGTGACAAAATGAAGGAACATACAAGTGACCAAGCTACAATTGGAAGATGGACCACTTTTATGGATACATGATGAACACTATCTCTCCAAGTGCTACATGGAACAACCACTACAACAAGGGTCTGTCAAGGATGACAGACTCTAGAGGGGGGGGGGAGTGTTGACAAAGCATGGAAGAGCATCAAGGAAGTGGAGACACAAGAAGAAGGAGCATGTAGGGAGCTCCAAGAAGCACATGTCAAATTTTTAGAATAAATCTCTATAAAAATAGTGATTTCCATCACTAAAAACCATTGTAAATACCATTTTCCATTTTTGCAACTCCATTTTGTTCAAGCCGAGGAGTTCTTGAGCTTGAGGAGTATTAGAACTATCATCCTACCAATTTTCATAATTTTTAGATTTCGTTTGATCCCTCAAATAAGCCCTAGAACCTAATTTTTAACTAGGCCAGACACTAGGTCTAGACAGGGCCAAAACCACTCAAACAACTATAAAAAGGGTTGGAGAGCTCATTTTTGGGGTTATCTTGTTGTAGATTTGAGCTTTGTAAGAGATTTTGTTTGTAATCAAAGCTTTCCATTGTTCCACTCTTTGCTCTTACCTTGTGCACCTTTGTGTATGTGTGTGCATGCTTGTGTGCTTTCACTCACGAACTTGTGCACTTCACTTGCTCTTGGTCTTCATACCGGTCCTCACATTTCCACAGATTGACATTTATGAGGTGGAGCTCCTCATGTTGGTACTTACCATTGTGCTAGAGTGACATAGAGCCACGTCCCCGAGCGTGTGTAGAGAAGTTTTGTACTTGCTACTTGCTAAAGCTACTATGGCTATTGTGGATGTTGGTACCTACAAAGATGCTCAAAAAACATGTAAGAACAATGCACATAATCTCTCTCTCTCTCTCTCTATCTCGCTCTCACAAGTGAAATGGGGGAAGGTGAGGTAGAGGTGAAGATATGGTCAAAAATTGAAAATTCAGCGAAGAAGGAGATGGAGGTGGGAGATGGTGAGGAAGGTGATGATGATGTAAAAAATAAGAAAATTAAAGAAATTACCTAATTAGTTACCATTCCAATGTCAAATCTCTATATCTTACCATCACACGCTCATAGTTTGATCCTCGGCAACAGTGCCAAATTTTGTGTCACTCTAGCATAATGATAAGCATCAATGTGAGGGGGCCACCCCATAATTCTCAATCCGAGAAGATGTGAGGGTGGCATGATGACCAAGAGCAAGTGAGGAGTACAAACATGTGAGTGAGAAGCACACCAACATACACACACATACACAGAGAGAGAGAGAGAGACAAAAAGATGGAGCAATGGAATGTTTGATTAGCCAAAAATATGATCACAACGCCTTTTTGTTCACTTCAATTCCCAAATTGCTCGCCCCAAAAATGAGCTCCTTAGATTTTTTTTATAGTTTTTCACTAGCTTTGGCGCGCTCTGTCCTAACCTAGTGACTGGCCTAGTTAACAAATAGGTTCTTATTCCTATTTGGAGGCTCAAACAAGCTCATAAAAATACGAAATTGGAAACATAGGTACTTCTAGTACTTCTCAAGCTTGAGGACTCCTCAAATAGAATGAAATGGACTTTGGAATTGCTAAGAACAAAATTTATAATGACTTGTAGTGATCAAAATCACAATTTTAAAAGAAGTAGGAATTTTGGAAATTCAATAGGCCTAATTGCCTCATCTTCTTTGACTACCACGTTTGCTCGTTCTTGCTTGACCTTCACTTTTTCTTGACTCTACCAAATCATCTATTGAATTTGATGGTTTAGAAGCGAAACTAGTAGCACTCTCTAAGTCTTTGTAGATCTTTGAAAGCTCTAACTCATCACCCAAGTTATCCTCTATGTCTATGCACATTCACACTTATTGTTCTATGTTCCTAGGTTCCTTCAAGTACACATATGACCGTAATTTAGCACTTAGCAAGCCATCTAGGAATAATGCCACTTGTTTGGCTGATGTGGGTCATTTTGGAATAGGGCATCTTTCCAAGTATTGTCTAAATCTTCTTCCAGCTAGTGGAACTATTTCTTGAGGTGTGTTGCTTGAAACTATGTATTAGGGAAGAGGTATTATGGTTGATGCCACTCTTGGAGAACTCAGTGATGAATGCTTTTAGCAAATGGTCAATGTTCTTGAATTGACCTTGATGTAGTGATTGGAACCACATTAGGGCTGTATTCTTTAGATTAAGGCCAAAAAGTGCTATATTGAGTGAACAAATCATCAACTTTTTTAGATTAAGTTCAAAAGTGTTGTATTGAGTGAACATATTATCAGGATTGCTGGTTCTGTCATGATTGATACCTATTTGTCACACGATAGACAATGTTTATTACGATTGATGGTCTATTCATCGTGATGGTTGGAGTTTGTGATGGACACTGTTTATCATGAAGGCTATCTATCACGATTGATGCAATTGCTCATAAAAGTATATCTATCATGTGAGGTCTATCTGTCATGATGGATAGACTGTCCATCATGATAGAAAACTTGTATGTCGGGGTGTGTCCATCATCCATCAATGACAGATGACTATCTATCATGATTGATACTATCTGTCATCATGGGTAGAAAAAACACAAATGTTTTTGCAATTTTTATATTTTTGTGATGTGCACATGGTCTACACTAGTGTGGTGTGCTTTGTTTTACCGAATTTCCAATTTTTTTTTCTATCGCTATGGATAGAGATATTCTTCCTAGGATGCATGCACAAATATTCTATACTTGCTAGAACTACTATTGCTGCTATTGCTATGGATGTTAGTACCTACTATAAAGATCACAAAACACACAAAGTATAGCACAAGTACTTGCTTTCTCTCTCTCTCTCTAGATAAGCCTCCTCACCAAGTCTCCAAACTGACCAAGTAGATGTGAAAAATCCTAGGAAAACTTTGATAGAGTATCCCCTGTAAATTGAGCAAAGAAAACAAGATAACCAATAGTAAAAGAACAATGAATAACATATCAACACCTATCACTGATCCAATCAAGGATAATGGCAAAAAACACATGCCAAAAATTGATGGTAATACATGCCAATACAATGGGGATATGCCTCCCACTCAAGAATGAATCCTACGAGATGGTCCAAGCTATCAAAAATAACTTGTGACCAAGTCCAAGTGAATGGAGATAAGCAATGATCCAAATCTATCACATAGCATAAAGGATCGACTAGAGTACTCTTCTAGCATAAAAACTGACAAAATTTTGACAGCATCTCCTCTGTAAAATGGACTCCAAACCAAAATAACAATGTGAGAATATACCATCCACTAATGCAAAAATATAGTGCCAATCACATATAGAGATCAATGATAATATGGCTTGATGCAAATCTAACATAGGTGATAAAATGATATATAGCTGAGCTCCAACTGGATCATGTACTTGCATAAAAATAAGAATACAAGTACTAACCAAGATCCAAAATCAACTCTCATAAATTGTGCACAATCAGTAAGTAAAGTTACATCCAAGTGGCATAAGTAAGAAATAGAATAGAATTCCACTGTACATCCATTGACAATATTATGATCAAAATCATGATGGCATAAACATGAACATAGTGATCATACATGGTTAAATAGAAACCAAGAGGAAAGCACAAGTACTCATACACATCTCCAAACTATCTTTGCACCAATGAAGCTCTAAACCAAGAGCTCAAAAGAGATTTAAAGATAATTTCTTCTTCAACTATCTTTAAGGTTGCATGGGAAAAATATGATAGTTTGTACATTGCATTCTTCATGCTCTAAACTTCCCAAATATGGCAAGTTGAGCTCTTCAAGAAACTTGAAGAGCTCTTTCTTTGCTACATAAAAACACTTAGAACACCTCAATCGGAGGTGTGTTGCTCAACATATGAACAAAACAAGCATCTATACAAGCATGTATACAAGCATCTATCATCATTTTACATCTTCACTTGCAGCATTGTTGCTCTATATTCTGGATTTTTAGCAACCTATTCTTCTACAAACTTGTATCTATTTTCTCAAGCTATGAGAACAAGTTGAATCACTTCAATCTAATCTCTATAACTCAAGTTATAGCAAAGACATTGACCTGTTATCCAAGTGATTGTAGATTCATCTTCTACATCACTCTGCGTTTTTCAAAAATTTGGTGGACTAAAACTCTAACCAAGTTTTTGCAACCCTCTCCAAATTTTTAGCTTTCTTTATTAGTTATGCACAAAACTTTAAATCACACCAACATGAGCTTCCTAGACTGAGTTATAACCAAAATATGGAGCAACTATCAAGAGGGTGCGGACTCGCACATTCACCACTTGAACCCGAAACTTCCATTGAAGCTCCTTGCACACTAGCCTTCAACAAGCTCTGATACCAATGAAGGGCTTCGATGTGTTGAAGGAGAGGAGCAAGGAAGAGATGAAGGAAAAGAGAGGAGAGGAGATGTGAAGAGATGGATAGGTATGTGCTTGAAGATGAAGAGATGTTGCAAAATCCTTGATCTACACCAGCCAAATGAACTCCAAGAGTATATGGTGGGCCCTTTTAGCTTGCCAATGGATGTATTAGATACCCTATGTACCTTGAAAGATCACTCTCAAAAAGATAGATCAAAACAGATAAGTTGGAGTTAGCTCAGAGGTGAAAAACTTGCTATTTTGGTTCATACACCTGTCCACTGTTTTGAATAATTCTCTGAGCACAGCAGAAATTAGCTTAATTCATCTTGGGGAAGTGTATTTAACTTAAAGATCTAACTTTCAAGAGTAATCTCATCAAAAATAATAAACCACACACTGAGAATGAGTTTTAACAAGTGATGACATCATCCCGATTTTCACGGGCTGCTACAATTTGAGACTAGTGAGCAGAACAATGAACATAACTCCAAATATAGGAATCCAATGATTATGAAAATTTGTGTGGTTATACTAGACAGCAAGCGGAATCCAACAAGCTTTAAATCATTGAATTTGGATAAGTAACCACTAAGAAATGGCTCTGCCAAGATGAGTAAAAAAGTCAGGTACCTGACAGAGAAGTGAAAATGACAGATAGGGTTGACTTCAACTGAACATAACTGAATATTGCAATACCCAAATGAAATGAAAATTTGTGAGAATATAGTAAACTTATCGATCTAACTTTACCAAGTTAAATCACTGAAAATGATGCACCAAGCTCAGAGAAAACATCTCTGCAATCTGACTGAGAAAACTGAGAGTAATGGCAGTGAGTAGTACACTTCACAAGAACATGGAAATATGAACCCAAATGATAATGAAAATGAAAGTATATTGCTTGTACAATACAATGGACTTACTGATACATATGTGTGCCTTGGAATACACCTTGATATGGCATAAAGCTCAGCTCTTGGAGGTCTTCACATAGGTCTCTCTAACCACGACTAAAAACTGCCATCTATTTATAGTTGAGTTTGGGAGGCTAACTTCCCTCAATCACTCTCCAATCAATCAGTGATTGATTTGATTCTCTACCTACCAAAAATCACGAATTCGTGGCTCCTCTTTCCCTTTTTGATCAAGTGGACTCAACCACTTAAGATTCTCTTACTTATACATTAAGTAAACTCTTCAAAAGTTACAAGAGGTAGTTCACAAGTGAACTTTACATAGTCTTCATTTTAAAGCTTCTTCTATGACTTTGTGGGACTCAAGCCAATACTTAGGCTTGTCATAGACTTGCTCCAACAGCTCCCCCTCAAGCCAAGTATGCGTGAGGTCTTCAATCTTCCAAGATTACCTGTAAACCAATCATAGCCTTGAATTTGCAAAGCTTTGTACCATCCAATGCTTTGGTTAGAATATCTGCACATTGTTGATGAGTGGACACATATGATATTTGAATCTCTTTGCTTAGAACCTTCTCTCGTACATAGTGATAATGAACTTCAATATGTTTAGTCCTTGCATGAAAAATAGGATTCGCAGCCAAATGAATAGAACTCATATTGTCACCATAAATAGTTGGAGTTCCAAACTCCAATCCAAGATCTTTGAATAATGTCTTCATCCACATAGCTTCTTGTGTAGCTATGGCAAGACCTCTCAGCTTTAGTAGAAGAGAGAGCAACTGTGGGTTGCTTCTTGGATGACCATGAAATAAGCTTTGAACCTGCAAAGGTAAGATAACCTGAAGTGCTCCTTCTATCTTCTTTGGAGCCAGCCCAATCTGCATCAGAAAATAGCTTCAAACCTAAATCAGATACATAAGGATAATAAAGTCCTTCATTTATGGTTCCTTTGAGATACTTGAGAATCCTTTTGGGAGCATCCATATGTGGTTTCCTTGGTGTGTGCATAAATTGACTTAGCACACTCACACTGTAACATATATCTACTCTTGTGAATGTGGTGTAGTTGAGACTACCCACTAGACTTTGATATGATGTGATGTCCTCTATGAGTTCACCTTCATGTGAGATCAATTTGTGATTGACCTCCATTGGAGTACCTGCAATCTTACAATCTTGCATCTTGAATTTTGCCAACATGTCCTTAATGTACTTTCTTTGAGTGAGAAACAAACCATGATCTTTGTAGACAACTTCCAAGCCTAGGAAGTAGGTAAGTGAACCCAAATCACTTATCTTGAACTCTTCTCTCATTTGATCTTTGATCTTCTTCATACCATCTGCATCATTTCCTGTCAATATGATATCATCTACATATACACATAGGTAGATGATCTCAAAATTACTCTTTTTGATAAAGAGTGAAGGATCTGCCTTGCTTGGTTGAAAGCCTTTAACCTGCAAGAATGAAACAAGCCTGAAATTCCAAGCTCTTGAAGCTTGCTTGAGACCATACAATGCTTTGTTAAGTTTACACACATAATCAGGATAAACTTGATTCTCAAAACTAGGTGGTTGTGCCATATATACCTCTTCTGTTATCCAACCATTCAAGAATGCATTCTTTACATCTAGTTGAAGTATCTTCCAATTCTTGGAAGAGGCAATACTAAGCAAAACCCTAATAGTAGGCATCTTTGCCACAGGAGAGAAGGTCTCCTCATAATCAATTCCCTGAGTTTGTGCAAAGCCTTTTGCTACAAGCCTTGCCTTATACCTGTTAATGGAACCATCAAAATTCTTCTTGAGTTTATAGACCCATCTTGAGCCTATTACCTTCATGGATGAAGTCTTGGGCACCAAATCCCAAGTGTTGTTTTCCTCAAGTGCTTCAATCTCTTCCTTCATTGCATGCTTCCATTCTGTTTTTGTTTTGGCCTCTTCAAATGATGATGGCTCCTCTTGATTTATGTCCTGTGCTATGTAGATAGAATGTTTAGTTACTAATGAGGTGTCAAACCCATACCTTTCTGGTTTTTTCTTTTCCCTCATAGATCTTCTTAGGCCATGATGTGATGATTCTGCCTCATGTCCAAGTTCCTGCAATTTTGCTTTACCTTTAGACTTCCATGCTTTGATCTTTTCCATCTGAGATTCTTTATCATCCTATGAGGTGTCTTGTTCTGCAATCTTTGGTTGTTCTCTACCAAGCTTTGGAAAATCTTCTTCAAGATCATATGGTAAATTGACCTTCCTGCATGAATCTTCATACCATGAATTGTTCTCATAAAAAACTACATCTCTGCTTACCAAGAATCCTTTGTTGGTAGGGTTGTATAACCTGTAGCCCTTTTGATTGTTGTCATATCCAATAAATACACACCTTTCTACCTTTGGATCTATCTTGCCTCTAACCTGTGAAGGAACATGAGCAAAAGCAATACATCCAAAAATTTTACAATGATCTAAGCTTGGTCTTCTTCCATTCCAAGCCTCATATGGAGTCATCCCATCAAGGGATTTTGAAGGCAACCTGTTAATCAAGTAAGTGGCTGTAGATATAGCCTCAGCCCATAGATAATTAGGTAAATGCTTTTCATTTAACATGGACCTTGCCACTCCATTTTGCTCAGGAGTGTACCTTGTAGTTACCTCTCTTTTGATTCCTCTTTCTTGAAGAAAAGAATCAAACTGATGGGAGAAGTATTCTCCCCCTCCATCTGACCTTAGCCTTTTTAGTGATTTACCTGTTTGATTCTCCACAAGAGCCAAATATCTTTTGAAACATGAAAAAACTTCATCTTTGTGTTTCATAAAGAATAGGATAGTCCATCTGTTGCAATCATCAATAAAGGAGACATAATACCTTGATCCAGATATTGAAGCTTCCTTGCTAGGTCCCCATACATCTGTATGAACCAACTCCAAGAGATCTCCATGCATATAACCTTTCTTCATGAATGGTAACCTGTGAGACTTTCCAAATTGACATGCACTACACTTATAAATCATATGTTGTTTTGACAAATTAGGGAGTCCAAGTACACTTTGGTCCCTGCAAATTTGATTTAATGACCTTTCACCAATATGTGCTAACCTTTTGTGCCATACTTCCAATTCCGTGAGTGTCTGACTACCATAATTAAAGAGAGCAATGTTTCTAGTGTCTTGTAATTCAAATGTGAATAATCTACCTGTCTTTTCACCTATTGCAATTCTTCTGAATCCTTGACTTGGATCTTCAACAAATGCTCCAGCTTTTGTGAACCTGACTTGCAACCCTTTCTCTACTATCTGCCCAACACTTATCAAATTCTTTGTAATGGTAGGGACACAGAGTACCTTACTAAGTAGGTTGATGTTTCCATCAAGTGCTTTGACATTGCCTATTTTCTCCACAGGATGTTTTGTGTCATCTCCTGTTTGTACCTCATGCTTATTCCTTGGATCTTCTAAATCTGATAGGAGTGCCACATTTCTTGCCACATGATTTGAACAACCTGAATCTATGTAGAAAACATGCCCATCAGATTTACCTTGTGGCATAGCATGTTCATGATCAATAATGATTCCTCTTTGTTTGAGTCTTCTGTGTAGTTATTGAAGTCTCTCCTTCCTTTGTAGCCTCCTTGATAGTTTGAATGATTGTTGTTGTTGTAGTTGCCATGATAATTGTTGAACCTTCCTCTTGAGTAGCCATAACTTCCTCTATTGTATCCTCTGCCTCTTTGATTCTTGGAATTCCTAAAGCAATTTTCAGTTGTATGATTAGTTAGTCCACAAATAGAACATGAGTTGGAGTCTTGGGATCTCCCCCTGCCTTGTCTACCTCCTCTTCCTCTACCTCTATCATGTCTTCCTCTACCTGCATAGTTAGCTTGATATGTACCTGCTTCATCATCCACTTTCTTTGCCTTTCCTTTGTTATCTTTGGACTTGCTTTTATCAGTGTATAAAGCTGAAGATTGATTACCTTTAGAGCTTTCTCCATTTTTGATAAGTTTTTCCTCTTGAGTAAGTAGTTGTCCAATGAGTGTATTGAAATCAGGTACATGCATGTCCATGTACAAATCCATAGCTGTGGTGAATGCTTCCCACTTGTCATCTGCCTTCAAGCCATTGATGACCTGCCTTACAATTTGCTCTTCATCTATTACCTCTCCAATGCTTCCCAACTGATCTGCTATGTCCTTGACCTCGCTTTGTGACAAAATCAGTCACATTTTGTTTGGGAGCCTTCTTGAGAGTTGTGAAATCCAGCCATAGTTGATGCTTCCTAGCTTTAGTACTTGAAGAAAAGAAAGCTTCAAGTGCATCCCACACTTCCTGAGATGTCTTACAACTTCTAATGTGAGGCAACAAAAAATCTGAGATAGAGTTGAGGAGATAAGACCTTGCAAGTGCATCCTTGGAGCACCATGTGCTCAATCTTTCTTGCTCTTCTTGTGTTGGTTGACTTTTGTTCATGAAACTTGGCATAACTTCATCTCCAACCACATAACCATATAAACTTCTACCTTGGAGATAAGCTTCCATTCTTAATGACCAAGCTGAGTAGTTATCTCTGTCCAATTTGTCAATTGATGAAGGAAATCCATCTGCCATGTTGTCCAACCTTGCTCTGATACCACTGTGAAGAGATGGATAGGTATGTGCTTGAAGATGAAGAGATGTTGCAAAATCCTTGATCTACACCAGCCAAATGAACTCCAAGAGTATATGGTGGGCCCTTTTAGCTTGCCAATGGATGTATTAGACACCCTATGTACCTCGAAAGATTACTCTCAAAAAGATAGATCAAAACAGATAAGTTGGAGTTAGCTTAGAGGTGAAAAACTTGCTATTTTGGTTCATACACCTGTCCACTGTTTTGAATAATTCTCTGAGCACAGTAGCAATTAGCTTAATTCCTATTGGGGAAGTCTAGTTAACGTAAAGAGCTAACTTCAAGAGTAATCTCATCAAAAATAATAAACCACACACTGAGAATGAGTTTTAACAAGTGATGACATCATCCCGATTTTCACGGGCTGCTACAGTTTGAGACCAGTGAGCAGAACAATGAACATAACTCCAAATGTAGGAATCCAATAATTTTGCAAATTTGTATGGTTGTACTAGACAGTAAGCTGACTCCAAAAAGCTTTAAATCATTGAATTTGGATAAGTAACCACTGAGAAATGGCTCTGACAAGATGAGTAAAAAAGTCGGGTACCTGACAGAGAATTGAAAATGATAGATAGGGTTGACTTCAACTGAACATAACTGAAGATTGCAATACCCAAATGACATGAAAATTTGTGAGCATATATTAGACTTATAGAGCTAACTTTACCAAGTTAAATCACTAAAAATGATGCACCAATCTTAGAGAAAACATCTCTGCAATCGGACTGAGAAAATTGAGAGTAATGGCAGTGAGTAGTACACTTCACAAGAACATGGAAATATGAACCTAAATGATAATGAAAATGAAAGTATATTGCTTGTACAATACAATGGACTTATTGATACATATGTGTGCCTTGGAATCACACCTTGATATGGCATAAAGCTCAGCTCTGGAGGTCTTCACATAGGTCTCTCTAACCACGACTAAAAACTGCCATCTATTTATAGTTGAGTTTGGGAGGCTAACTTCCCTCAATCACTCTCCAATCAATTAGTGATTGATTTGATTCTCTACGTACCACAAATCACAAATTCGTGGCTCCTCTTTCCCTTTTTGATCAAGTGGACTCAACCACTTAAGATTCTCTTACTTTTACATTAAGTAAACTCTTCAAAAGTTACAAGAGGTAGTTCACAAAGTGAACTTTACATAGTCTTCATTTTAAAGCTTCTTCTATGACTTTGTGGGACTCAAGCGAATACTTAAGCTTGTCATAGACTTGCTCCAACAGGAGAGAAATGCACACATGTGTGGGAGCCTCGAAACCCACATAATGATTTGAATGAGGCAATGCTCTTATAAATGATATATGTATATAAATATAGGGGTAAGGTCACATGAACCCTTACATCCCCAAAAGGTATCATCTCATTCGATTGCAATGCTAATATGATCTTCTTCTTCTAGTAGATTTAGGAGCACCAACAATTGATACCATTATGGCCAAAGTAGTAGGCACCAATTTGCAGGTAAGGACTAGTCAACAAATAATAGGTATAGAGAGCTTACCTATATTGGATGAACTTAAGGAACGGCTAGAGGGTATGAGGGACTTATAGATAATCCCCATTCAAGATCTTTCGATGGGCCATACAACTCATGTCAACAAGAACTCGCATTGGTTTAGTGAAGTGACATGACCCCTCAGGAAATGAGCTTATCTTTGGAAAGATGAGATTGAGTATAACATGTATGGGGGAACTGTCATTTTTTCGCAAGAGAATTTGAGAAACTATAAAATTCAATAGAGTTACAAACAGTATGGCAGTGACCAGGCTTGGTAGAATACTTTAATGCTAAACTCCCAAAGCCAAACTTTATGCATTGTTATTATCTCATCAACTCTATGCCACCCAACAAGGACCCTAGAGAGTCCAACACCTTTGTGATACCATCATTAAAGTGTGGCAATGAGTTGAAATGATTTTTTTTATTTAGTGTTCGAAGCCTTGGACATGAGAGGTATGCATATCCCCACCTAGAAGGAAGGTCTAGTTCGTGACAATATGAAGAATAGGAACCTCAAGAAGCTCAAGGATACGGTGGCCATGACTCCCAACACTATTGTCCATCTGTGGATGTGTATGCAACGTTTTACCTTCCAGGAATAGGATTGATTCATGATGCCTCACAAGAAAGTATGGTTCAGATTGTATTTATCCTACATGTAGAGTAGGACCATCAATTTACCACATTAGACTATCGATCAAATCCACCAAGCCCACAAGCGATGGCCTTGAAACACAATATTGCATGGATGTTGTGCTCTTACAAGGATTATTTATAGATGCCTAGTGCATGACATACTTCTCATGTGGGAACTCTCCTAGAATCCTATCCAAATAATTTAAGATTAGGAAATCCTTTGCATCACCATCAAAGAGGATGAGGGGATCCATAGCATGTGCTCAACCCAAAGGAGCCACTTTGACTTTGGATATCACTCCACCACAAAGGGTAGTATGAATATTCACACTTAGACTACCAAGAGAGAGGGAAATAATTTGATCATTCCCCCTGTACCATGTAATTTAGAATTCCTTGGAAGAGTCCATCCAGAAGAGCTCAGTAATGAAGATGTTGAATGAATTTTCAAAGATGTGAAATTGGAGTGTGAAGAAGAAGGAGATGATGGCCATCACTAGCAACATGAAGAAGAACAACAAGGACAAGCAGGTGAGAATGAAGAAGAATATGATGATGAAGAGAAGCACGAGGACGAAGAACATGATGAACAATAAGAAGGTGGAGAAACTTAAGGTGCCCCAGCCTATACGACAGAATTACAAAAATTATATGACACCATTGTGAGTGTACAAGAGCAACACCACATCTCATTTAGCACAGGAAAAGTATTAACTGATTAGATCCTAAGTGAAGAAGGGCTTGATCCCCAATTTATTGAGAACCTCCAACTTATGAAGAAGTCCTTAGGCGTTATAGAAGTTGTCTATACCATGTTGTAGAAACCAGCACAATGCTATGATCGATGACGTGTTCAGACTCGACCACACCCTCGTAATATACAATGACACCATAAGACCCAAACCTATCATTCCCATCTTCATGGTAAAACAAACAAGCACTGCGCTATCTGATCCAATGCATATCTCTCTTCCCACAACACCACCTCCACCCCCTACACTTCCACAGTCTCCCATTCCCCCACCATCAACATCACCAGCACTAATCACACCATCATCCATGCCATTTACATCTTCCATTCTCATCTCCCTCCCCCCTTCATTTCGCCCCATATCTATTGCATCTATGTCTATAAATGATACCATAAATACTATGATTCAATGTGCCACACAATTGAGGCATGACTATCAACAATTAGAGCAATGCAACAGGTTTGTCCTCAAAGAATCACAATGATTGCACATTAAATTCACTACTTTGGAGATAAACAACTACACAATATGACAATATGACACAATATGACACTCTCCACTAGGCCCACAATGAACTCAATTCATGAAGGCAAAATGTGGATGAAGAGGCCACTACAAACATGAGACTTATGTTGGATCACCAAATGCAGTGCAATGCCAAGCTAGAAAGGAATATGGGTTTATTTAGAGAACACATGTCTACTGCACTAGAGGAGAACAACAATCGCCAATAGCAAAATCAAGAAAATTTGGAGGCCACTATGGAAGGCACCCCATGAGCAACTATTAGTCCAACAAAATTCCAAGTTTTTCCTATACCAGATTTGCATACTACTAGAGGAACCTTGTTCATTGTCAATGTCATGTTCATGGACTTGGAAGACATGTGTAGGATGTTTTATTATAGATGGATCATTCAAGTTCCCATAGCATTCATGTATTCCTCTTCATCAGCATAGAGCCCTTCCATGCAATGGCTTGGATAGTCACTAATGTTATACCCTACATCACTTGGTGGGTATGGTATACATTCACATGATTTTAGTGGCTCGACTATTGGATCTTCAACAACACTCATCATGAATACATCCAATTCATAACCTTCTTAATTGCAATGATGTGTGCCTGTTTGTCCATTTACAATGGCTTGAATGGCACTAAGTATGTGGATACAACGAAAAGGGTCAAATTCATCCTTTTTAAGAACATCTTTTGGTACATATTTAGGATCTTGGGAATGCCTTTCAACCAATTGAACTTGGCTCTTTCTATCTTGTGTGTTACAACCAAAGACTTGTGTCTTCGTGTGTCCTAGATGGTTGGACTAAACCTCCAATTTTCATAGATTTTTTTGTCCTCTTCATCATGAATTGCATGCCATTTAAGAGGTGACACATCCTTGTAAGCATTAATTTCCAGATTTACCTCTATTTCCATGAGTTGATGCTATATGTAAATAGCGTCCTCCCCATATATTTACCACTTTCATCTCTCTTAGAAGCAATATTCATAAGACCATTTGTAGTCTCTCGCCTTTTCAATTTCATGAATGGCAATGGTATGCACAAATCCAACACCACATGTGGCCATGCCAATATTTTCAAGGATACCTAATGGTTGCTCTAGGTGGCCATTAGCTAGTTATCGATGCATCATCCTACATTGTAAGGATAACTTACCCCACTTATCCCATAATCTCTAGGTAGAAATTGGTACTCCTGCACATGAGTTTACAATATCTTTAGTAGTCATACCATTATATTGTAAAACAATATTCCCCTCATCACGTTCACTATAATCTTTGATTTTATGAAGAGGAACCCCGTGAATGATTTTTCCTTTGGAACTATGGTTTAGCTTCAAATCATTTGTCTTCTTCTATTGAGATGGTACTTTATAGCCTTCAACGTACTCAAGTAGAGACTCAAAATGTGTTTCCACATTGCTCCATGACATTGTACTTACAAGCTCTAGAAGAGGTCACTCACATCTTAATGATTCATCATTTGTTTGGAATTTTGAGAAGGTATTTTTTTACTTGTGCATAATCCTCCTCCCAATGTGTTCTAATAGTCTTTCCTAGAGTCCAACTTTCCATGAACGCTCTTTCTCGCATATGAATTTATCCTCTTGTCAAAGTGTATCACTAGTTTGGATGAGTCCTAATTCCATCGAAGTCTCTTGAGTTTCAAGGACTTGATTTTTTGGTGGTGGTACAAATGCTCTTTGGACATATGTGTGGGAGGAACAAGATTAAGAACTTCTTCTAGCAACTTTTCTGCTATTTCTATCATCAATTGGCACATAGCTAGATCTTCTTTTTCCAAATCCCCTCATGGGTAGCAATTGTAATGGTGTTCAGCTATTGTTCTACCTCAGAGTACTTGTATAAACTCAAACTCATGTGCATAAGGATCAGCTTTTCCTTCATAATATTCTCACATAGATTTAGGGGCTTGAGAAGGTGGAAATATTGGCCCAAAGTTAGGCTTACAATATGATTCCATGGAATTTGAGGTTGTTCTTCCAAGCCTTGAGAAACAGAATTAGTTGGTACCATTGCAAGAAGTTGTTGAACTATTGGGAATACTGGATGTGGAAATTATGGTGGCCATGTGGGATGTTGGTAGGTTGAGGTGGTGGTATTCCTCACATGGGAATTTTTATAGGCATTGCTCCAAAACACAAATAGGGGAAAAATTGCCATGTAGTTCATAAAATGGACAATATCTAAACTGATCTAATGTGCAAATATGGCCATCATGCACACTCACTCTATTACCCAAGTTAGAAATCTTAGGATAATCCCCTAAGTTGTGACCTTAGCAAATTTGCCCTTTTCTCCCATACACAAAGCTTTGGCCCTCTTCACATAATGTGTAACACTCTTTCTTCTTCTTCTTCTTCTTCTTCTCTCTCTCTCTACACACACACACACACACACACACACACACACACATATATATATATATATATATATATATATATATATATATATATATATATATATATATATATATATATATCCATGTAGTTCATAAAATGGATAATATCTAAAGTGATCTAATGTGCATATATGGCCATCATGTAGTCACCCCTAATCTCTACAACTCATCATGGAAATTCTAATTTCGGCACCCATCACCCATGAAAACCCTAATCTCTATAGCATGTTTCCCACAACCACCATCTCTGTAGCCCATCACTGACAACCACCATCCCTGTAGCATGTCGCCCACAACATGTCTTTGTAGCCTAACGTGCACTGATCCCTGATCCCATCACCTTGCTAATCCCATGTGGATGCAAACCAAACACCTAGCCAATGTCACTTGCCACGAATCTAACCTCTATAGACAACGGCTTCATTGATTTGAGATGATGTTAGTGAATGTGGGCTATACAAGATACTTGGGGAGTGACTTAGGGCATTAGTGATTGTAGTTGTTTTAGAGTATCAGAGGTACATAAGCATGGGCCTCAATAGCACGGCTAGAAAAGAAAGTAGAGGGCATGATTACTAATGCAATTAGAGAAGCAAAGAAAGAAGCAAACATAGTACTTAATCAAGAAATGAGGAAGGTCACATACAAAATAAGAGCTCTAGAAGATCATATCAAAATTCTCCAAGAAGACCAAGATGAATGGAAAGTTGAGACACATCAGTTTCAAAAAGAAATTATCCACATGAAGATTTCCAACGAAGAAGGAGAGATCACAAAGCTAGATGACCTAAAGGAGGAAATCAAGACTGATTGGAAGATGGATATGCAAAAACACATTACATTAGAAATGGAGGCAACAAAAAATACTTGGGTGGAAGTAGTAAGCAAAAACATTAAAAAGAGGTCAAAGAAGGAGCAATAAAAAATGACTACATCCATGTACAAGACACACTTGAAGAGGAGAGACTAAAATGGGTTCAACATATACATGTGAGAATAATAGGCCTACATGAAGGCATTTCAATAGAAATGGATGCATCACAGATATGTTGATAATTGGGAAATAACAATATGCCTTTTACTCTGGCATGGAGAGTGTGGAAAGATAGTATGAAATCTCGAGCATTGATATTGCACATGATCACAATAGAGGAGAGAATAGCGTTCTTCAAAAAATGACTAGTGTTACAGAATCTTCCAAGAGCACCCTTATTCATAGACGAGGACCTCAAAAAGATGTACATAGAACATAGAAGAGCATGTATGCCCTAGATCTTATAGGCATGACGAGTGGGAAGGAAGGCTTTTTACCATGATGATAAAGTCTCCATAGATGGATGCCCTATAAAATAGGGATACACGGCCTATGAGGCAACACCACACCAAGAGTCACCACTCAAAGGGATTATTTGATGATCTCCACTCCATGTTAACCATACGTTTATCATGTTCCCACCTTCATATCCTATTTCTTTAGACCCTCCCTCACTCATTGATCCACATACCATGATACAATTCACACACGAGCTCTCACATGTTTATGCACACCACTTGCACACTCGTCTACTCTCCCTCAATACACTCTCACCCCTGGACACACTCACGTCATAGATCACCACCATCCTCCATGAATCAACTCTACATAGCTTTCCACACCACACACATACATGCCCCCACGTATGGTATCCATGCCCCAAAACCGGTGGTATGATATAGATTGTTGAGAGCTAAGGAAGCATCTACAAATTTTAGAGCACAAAGGAGATATTACACACAGACAAGCATAACAAGGCATGTAGATCCTTAAGTGCCACAAGCGGTGGGAATGGGAGGAGAGATAGTATTGGGATATCTATCACTTGCTCATGACTTGTGATAGTGGAGTGGTGTGGCAACATCTGAGAGAGAGGAGACAATAGACATCCATTTGAGATCCAAGCACTTGGCATAGCTATGCATAGAGCCTATGCCATATCATAGGCCATCCCCCCATTCCCGGGCCATAAAGCTCACATCCCAATACCTTTGAATTCTTCACATCAACTATGGTGAGCTTCGCCATTTCCCATCTACAACATGGTAGGGCCAATGACAAATTTGGTTTATAGGCAATGCATATCATCTACAGATGCACAACTCTAGCACCACTCATTGCCCCTCTTCAACCAAACACTAGTTGAAGGATTCCCTATTTCATGGACTAAGCCCCATATTGGCCAAGTTATATGGGGTAGTGCAACAGATAGAGTTGAGCTTCCTTGGCAGGGTATCAGGGCTCAAGGACAAGAATGATAAGAAGGATATCAAGGCTCAAGAAGGGCACGACTGAGGAAGAGGAGATTATATTATTGCTTTGTGGACTTCCACAAATCCTTTTACACAATCCCTAGGGAGAGGCTCTTTAGATGTCTACTAGATATCGGGGCTCCAAAAGAGATGATATGGGGGATCTATGCCTTATATGAGAGAGTATTAGGTAGGGCCAGATGCCCAAGGGCCTATCCAATTCACTTGCTAGCACCATTGGGGTGAAGCAAAGATGCCCTCTCTCACCCACCCTCTTTGGTCTATACATAACAAATCTTTGGTACCCCATGATATCATCAAGGCAAAGCTTCTTGCACCACCGATGCTAATAGAGGCACTATTCTCGATAGTATGGCTATTACACAGGATCTAGAGCATAGAGAGAGTGCACACCACTTGTAGATCTTTCTAGGAATCACCTCACATGGTGCTAGTAGTAGACACCTCATCATGGTACATGTAGACATGAGATTGGCTGGCTCGCCATGGATTTGACATAGATAGACTAGCACCAGTACAATATGACTTCTAGGAACCCACCTATTTGCTCTCCCACCATGAGAGGAACACGATCATTCATGAGGAGATATGGCATACATACATACAAAGGAAATGGATCAGCTCGAGGGATACATTGACACCAAAATTGCTCCACTATCGTGATCATTTTCTACAGATATCAAACGAGGGCTTCATTGAGACTATGTGTTACATGCACACATATGTACCACACCACCTTCGAGTCATCATTAGACAGATTCAAGTTTCATCACATCAACTCGAGATTGAGAGGGGTCAAGCTAGAGGAGTCCTTCAAGAGGTGAGGTGGTGCCCAGTATGCCACACAGAGATAGAGAGCGAGGAGCACTTAGTTACTTGATGCCCAACATACTCAGACCTATGCGTAAAGTTTGAGATGGAAGAGTCAGTCTAGCTCGGCATGGCTACAGGAGAGTAGTAGAGGATGGCAAGCTTCCTTAGGATGACATATGAGAGACAAAAGCAGATGCTACAACCCACACATTAGACACGGATGAGTACCTAGTAGACTATTACTCAATTCTTTTAGCAAATTGGGCCACACCAGATGGACTCACCTCCCAAAGGCATAGGGCTCATGCTCTAGTAGGCATCAACACAAAGAGATTGATTCCGACCATGTATTGTTGGGTACCATTGACCATGATTGCACCAAGGGGATATCTCACACATCAGGATAGCCCATAACCATAAGATGGAGTAGAGTTGCACTACCACCACTTGGGTAGCCTTCTTCTAGGAGGTACTCAGACGACCACCAATGTACCACATACTCCACCCACCTCCATCCCATCATTAGCAGTTAGGCTATACACATTCATTCCCACATGGGTCCCCCCTCTATAAGGTGGAGATTATTTGCAGAGTCAGAGCCACTCACCAATACATTACCCCTTATACCCCCTCATTACTAGGTACACCATCCTTCTATTGTTTTCAGCCTACATAGTTTGTATAGCGAGTACTTTCCTTTCATTTCTACATAAATATTACCACATTTGTACATGGTTTTGTCTCATGAATTCATCCTTGAATTTCATATAGATTTATTCAAGGTAGATGCACACTTAAATCCAAATCCCATTATTTTACATATGTGAGTCCCCCTAAGGCATCCATCACATGAGTGTTTTCTTCTTGATTGTCAAAGTGAGTAGATTTGCTTACCATAATCATTCTAATGATCCATGAATCTATAGAATACATGTCAAGATGCCTCCTCCTCCAAGATTTTCTCTATGAAGGATTGATGGAGTCCATCTTATACAATGGCCTTGTTTAGAACTTGAAATCAAATCACACTCTGATTTTATGAAATGATGTATTAAGAAAATTTACCACTCACAATATCCACCTTGAGGGATCAACACATACTATCATTCTTGTTTCTTCCACCTTTCCTAACTAGATCTTGATAGCTTCAATATAGTTCACGTTGAGGTAATATGGTTGATTTCTTTTATGTTTGCATACCCAAAGAAAGGAAAATCCTATATATGCAACAATAGTTATCTTTTTTGATCAAATCGTTATAGGAATATTTAAGTATAAATGCAAAAATGTGCATACACGTGATCACTTTCTCTATTAAGTTAGGGGCCAAAAATATATGATGCTGACAAAATCACTTTTCAATCTTCAAGAGCACCCAAATCGACTTCTTTTATTAATGTTTTATCATCCCTTAACCTAAGAATTGTTCAATTAAAGCATGTATTTGCAAAGTCTATCAGCCTATCTACTCCTCTTGCAAGCATCCTATTGGGCTTTCTTCCACATAAAGGTTAAAAAGAGCCAATTTTAACACTTTGATTGAGAGGATTGACTTGATTAATTTGATTAGGTTTCCTAGAATAACTAATCTAACAGAGGTGACTCAATTGATTTGTTTGAGCAAGTTGACTAAGATGAGTAGTTTCATCATGGACCAATTGGATTGTACAAATTATGAGGAGATGGTGTGTTGTTTGCAAGCTCCTCAAAGAATAAATGTGCCACAAAAGAAGATACTAGTAGAGTGACATTTGAATAACACAAATAGAAAACACAAACTTGGATTCTTAAATTTGCAAAACATGCAGCTATAAAGATGGTACCTCCATCCATGCACATGCAATGTCAATCTTAGATGGTGATGTAAACAAACTCTAGATAAAGGGCTCAATGATGTTAGACCGATACAAAGTGGCATGAAGCCCACATATATAGTTGTTGTTGCATTTTTCCAGTGTGTCAAAGTAGTGATAAAATATTATAATTAATATTTTCCAGTATAATCCTACAACTAAAGGTCCCTCCATATCATTCCTCAAATTCAAAGGGTCATCCCCTTTAACCCCACATAAGGGGTTAAGCTCCTCTCTTTAATGTTCTTTGGCAAAACTATGCAATGTCACATAGGCTTTATTTTCACCTCAAATGCATACCTCGTAGTTCTAAAGTTCATGCCATACAACATTTAATAGTGAGGTTAACAAGATCATCTACAACCATCCATGGTCACACATAGACCTCATCTAACTTGGAAGTTGAGATTCCACAACAATCTTGACTCTCGAAGTAGATTTTATCTTCATAATGGAGTCCTTACAGCTTAAAGAGTAGCATAATTCATTAATGGTCTCATAATTCGTTAATGGTCTCATAATTCGTTAATGGTCTCATGAGGGTTCATTATTGAGTATATCTTATAGTGCCCCATGTCATTCAATTTTATGGTTTCTCCTACATAAAAATTGAGTACTCCCATGATCCCTTGACAAAAGAGCTCCTCAAAGTGCTAAATCAATTCATCTTGTTGAGAAACATAATAGTGCAACCCAAATGCTTGGTTATTAGACTTCCAATCCAAACATAATTGAACATGATCATTATACGGCGTAGACACACACAAGTTTTCTAGCCCAATCCTACATTAGGAAAAAAAATGAACCATGCATGGGCCTTTTAGATTAAGGAGTGATTAGTGATGGACCAATCAGAAGAGGGTGTTGGCCATAGTCTATACACTATAAATTACTAGGTGAAAGGGGAAAGAGGGGACAAGATTGCCCTAGGTTCAGGGTTGTCTTCTAGAGACAAGAAGAAGAAATCTTGTAATCAGGATGGACCCAAAAATTCATAATTTTCAAAAGTTGTAAAACTTATCATAATACCATTAAATGCCCCTTATCAGTTTTAAGGTTCAAAAGTACTATTTTTAACTTTTAATTCAAAATCAATGCATGTTAAGATCTCAAAAAGATACCTTTTCCAAAATAACTCAAAAACTTTGTCTTCCCTCTTCAAACTCCCATTTTCATACCAAAACCCAAAAAGTCATATTTTTCACCTCTATTCCCTCCCTACCATATAACAAAAGCTCTCTTTCTCCTCCCACCTTGCTCATCCAAATTCTGCAACAATGAAAACAACTTGGAATCCTATCGAAACGTCCATAGCTCATAGGTGAACAAAAGATGAAGTTCACACAATGACATGCCATGACATCAAAACAATGGAAGGAAGTTGTCTACCACAAGAGTTTTGCAAAGGTGCATGGGTGTACATGCAACCATCTGGATTTGGTCCTCATTGTGTTTGAGATTGTGAAAATTTGGATCTTCATTGGAAGGGTAGGCTCTTATGCTTTAAGCAACAAACAAATGGTGAGATGGTTCCTATTGTACAACATGTCTTCACAGTTTCAACCATGAAGTTCAAAAACTTTAATAGAAATAAATATATAATCCATTATGATACTGTTTTCAATGCTTCATGGTTTTAAATGTCTTACTTATTCATCTTAGAATGGTTTTCTTTTTTACATTCATATTTCCTTCTATTTTAGTAGAAGAGCAAACACTTCATAGTCTTACAAGAACTTTCAAAGCATTACATGGAGACATTAAAAAATTAGTGCTTTCTAGGTGTACCTCTTGCTAAACTTATTCGTGAAAGGATCTTCCTTTATACTCACAAATACATTGTTCCTTCTACAGATGATGATTATGGAAGGTTGGATTTTGATTCTCTTCTTAGTCTAGAGTGGCCACAACCTAATTTTTGGTTCATATCATCTTTCAAGCGTAAGACAGTAATGGACATACATAACTCTTTGAAATTCACATGAGTGTCTAGATCAATAGTTCTACATTGGAATCTACAAATCCATTGCTTTGTGTTCATATTTCAAGGTCTTCCTTTTAAAGAAACTCTTACAATGTTCATGTGTAAAGATACTACATACAAGGGTAGTAGAAGGTTTACTAAGAGAAAACTAGGGTTATGTAGAAGGATTTTTAAAAGGGGATAGATATCATTGTAACATTGGTGACACAACTATAGAGTTTTTTCAAACATCGTGCCCTTTGTACGTTAGATTTGATTATGACGGTTGGATGTGTAAACTTGGAGAGTGGATACCTTTATAGATCTTTGAAGGATCTTTAGTTTCATTTGAAATTAATTTATAAGTTACCTAACAATGATATGGAGATGGTTTTGGTTAATCAACATTGTAACTTGGCTAGCTTGAGAGAGCACTTACTTATCATGGGATATGGCAATCTTCATGATTTTAAAATTTGAATATGAGGGAACAAGGTAAGAGTTGGAGTCCATTTATATATACCTTATTCTATCATTACTTTTTATGAATTTCATATATTTTATTATATTATGAAATGTCCATAGATTGAAAAGAGATTGGAAGAAAAATTCAAGGTCCTCATAGATTAAAGCATGGATGGGACTTAAATTTCACCTTCATAGCTCTTTTTCCACATTATTATCAATTTTTATGTAAAGACAATGTGAAACCTATGTACAAACCTATTTTTTTAATGAAAAATATTTTCACATTTGCTTCACGAAGATTTTGGCCACATTCTACTTCTATATGTACATTCTAAATATTTTTCTTGTAAGACCATTCTTGTTGTTTATTTTGTTTGTTGTGATGTCAAATGTCATGTTTTTTTAATTTTAAGAAAAGTCATTTTTGTTAAAAAGTTGGATCCATCACTTAAAAATACTAGAAAATCTATAAATAGGAGTCCCTTCTCCTCATTTCTCACTTTTGCAACTATGCAGAGAGTAATAGATAAGCTCTTTGTGTGTTTGCGACCTATTGCTTCCACCTCTATACCTCCTAAGAGCGCATGCCAAAAGTTTTTGGAATTTGGAGGATCTCAATTATAAAGGTAAATATGGCCTATATGATCTTCTCTCCAATGTTCCTAACCACCATGGTACCATGCAAATGAACTTAGATGCCTTGAAGGACCTACTTCAATGTGTACAAGTTTATATATTTTGTTTGTTTATTGAAATACAATGATATGATGGAAAATGGATTCCTTGTTACCCTTTCAACTATACTCAAAAAAGTGGTGAGGCATTTGCTAAACTTTTGAAACGATTCCAAGAAATTGTAGAGGAAGCAAGGCACCTACCACTAATAAAGAAATCAAATAGGAAACACAAGATGGGTACAACATATCTATCTTTCATTTCAGACACAATCTTCATTGTGAATGATGAACCAGATCCAGCTCCTCATGGTGTGCCTCATCTTCTTACGGGTGGGTTTGTTGATGATAAAAGGGAACCACCCCAAGAACCCTTGAATCTCCTATTAGAGAGAGAAGCGATCTAAAAAACTTATCTTCATGGTGTGGATGATAAGTTGTAAGAAGTACCTACGCCATTCACCTCTTTGGAGCCAGAAGGGACTATCCAAGAGGTGGAGATCAAAACTTTTTCAGTGGTTCTTGTCAAGGGACAAAAATATTTATTCTTGTATGATGTCAAAAAGGCAATCAGGTTATGACTTGACCAATGACTAAGCTTATTTTGTACCATGTTAGAGTGTCTTTCAAAAGCAACTCTAAATTTTTGGAGAAGAAGTGTTTGCCATTTGTTGAGTTGGTGGCATACACAATAAATATCTTTTGTGATGACATACTTACAAGTGAACATCAACAAATCACCAAATAACAATTCAATCATGTGCAAGCAAGGATATTGGAATCAAAGGTTTCCAGCTCACCAGTCATTGAGCTAGTCATCGAGCAAAGTGGGACGTCCTACTCTAGCATTAATTTATATCTTCCAAAGAGAGGAGAAGGAGAAGATAAATCTCAACATGCAATTATTTTCAATTTATTTCATTCATTCTTACCACATGCACATACTAATCACAAAAAATTGTGTAGGAGGTGATCGACACCGACAAATTTGTAGCTATGAGCAAAGGGGATCGAGTGTCTCGTGGAGGTGGCTCATCCCTTGCAAACTACATTGGGAAACTTCCCAAAGAACATTTTATAATTATCCATGAAGACTTCCTCAAGGCCACTTCATGACACATTGGGAGGGCAAAAAAAGCCATGGCATAGAAACACGGGACAAGGTCATGCAAAACATATGCATGGGCTTCTCCTGCGTTTTTGTGGTAGGGTTTTTATTTGGCCTTTCGATGCCCGAAAGGAACACATTGAAGAATATGGGTACATCACATGGATGTTTCAAGCATCACAATGACCAAATTCTTGAAATTGTTTTGTATATGAGGTTTCAGAGATCTTTGGTTTGGCTTTTCATAAGATACAGTTTCAACCCATGATTTGTGTATATGTGATACTCAATTTGTAATAGGAAGGTCACAAAAACGATGTTTCAAGCATGTGTTAGGCATCATTATGGCTAATTGATCCCAATTGACTTGTCAATTTGCGTTCACAAGCTATGCATGACATAAAGACATAAAAAAGTACTATAAAAATAAGCCAAATGATCCCAAACATTGTTATAAGGCCAAAAAAGGCCCATCCATAGAAACACGAGAGAAGCCACTTCAAATGCTTTGGAGTGCCTTCTCCCATGTTTCTGTGGCTAGGCCTGATTTAGCATATACACCATGGTACAATGATCCTAGCGACATATTTGATGATAGCTTACTAATGGTTTATGACATAAAGAAGAGAATATAAAAAAATCATTGAGATATGTGAGATTAGAATAAAAAACAACATGAAAAGAGATAATATGCAAAATAAGGGAGAAGATGTGATCTTGTTTCATTCAAAATAGTCAAAGTTACAAAACCTCTATTATATGGAGAAATCAATTTATAAGTCTTAGCTATGATCACCCCTAATCTTCCTAGCTAATTGTTTATCATTCGAGTAAGCCTTTTAGCATGGATGGCACCTAGGTTGGAATCCTTGAGCATTGATATCAAATATGCTTCGATTGCCTCTAGTAAAGCTTCTAAAACTAGAGCTTGGATTCTTAATCCCACACAATATCTTTGTAACTCTTTTTTAACCATCCTTGCAAAGGGACTTCTAAGTATCAATAGCTGAACTCTTTTGATAGTGTATTATCTCTACGAGTGCTTGCATATATCTTCTTCTTTGTTTTGGTGCTCTTGCTTGTGGTGTTTGAGGTCTTTGTTGGATATTTTGTTGTGGTCTTGGGTGGGTGCTCTATCACAGGGTTTGAAGACCTTTTTACATTGCACATGTCTTGAACATTCTCCTTGTTCTAAATGTTGTTTGGTGCTTTTTTCCCTCTCTTTGTCATTTGATATGGATCCATGATTCATTGGTAGATTCTTGTCTATTATGTTCACCCTACCATTTGATGGTATTTCTTGGTTTATCCATAGTGTCTCTGTCTCAATCTCCTTTGACTCTGAATCTTGTGGAGGAGCTCTATATTGTTGTGAATCATCATCTGGAAACTCATTGGAATTATCAAAACGAACTATCTTCTTTTGATCATGCTCCTTCCTTTTCATTGTTGGTTTCTTGGATCATGGAGGCTCATCATATGATGGTGGTCATTGTGGTTGATTTGTAATCAATTTCCTAAACCTGTTTCCATAGGAGTGGCAAAAGGTTTGCAATCTTTAAGGGTAAAATGCTACAATAATGTGTCAATATGTTTTCTTTTACATAAAGCTATTCCTCCATCAACTTGGATGAATTGAATGGCCAAATAGTGATGCAAATGCCCCAAATCTGACATCACAAAAGAGACATGCAAATCAACCTTAAAATCAGCAATATGCATCTCATTAAGACTAGTGAGTGGCATGTGATCCACATACACAACAACGATCAGAAGCACATCATTTGGACGCTTAACATATAAGGTGCTCTCAATTGGACTGTTCTCAAAACCATGTGCAATCATCTAGGCATGTATATTTTCATACCAAGCACATGGTGCTTGCTTCAAACCATATAATGCCTTCTGCAACCTATAGACTTTTTTTAATGCCCTTTCTACACAAAACCACGGTGTTGAAGCACATACAGTTCTTCATGTAAGTCACCATTTAGAAATGTTACTTTGATATCCAACTGATGCACATTCCAACCATGATCAGTGCAAGTGCATAGATGCTATGAACAGTAGTCATTGGCATGTGGGAGCAAAGGTCTCATCAAAATCAATGCCTCTTTCTTGAGCATAACTTTTTGCAACAAGCCTAGCCTTATACCTCTCAACTTTTCCATCAAGCTTATGCTTCAACTTGCATATCCACTTAGTGCAAATAGTCTTCTTGCCATGAGACAAATCACATAAATACAAGTACCATTCTTCATAATAGCATCATATTCTTGTTGCATAACAACCATCGATTTTTTTGAATTTTATGCTTCATCAAAAGAAACAAGCTCATTCTCATCACAAAGATTAGAGGCAGCCATTGCATAACAATCTGATGCAAAAGAAGCACTATGAGATCCTGAACGAGTATGATATAACAAAGATGCATCTAATTTGCTATCTCGTAAAGTCTGCACCAACTATTTAGGCATAGTTTTTGCCTCCTCTATATCGGCCCTCTCATAAACAAGTGCATCATGTAAATTTGCATCAGAAATTGAATGATCTGCATCATCATCTAGAACCCGTAAAGGATGAGAAAGTGCTTTATTTGATTTTCCACTTGTAAAAAGAGGTATCAAAGTATCATACACATCTTTGGAGCTAACTCATGTCTCCTTAATACATGAAAGTAATGGCTGAATAACATCTTCCACAAAAACAATATTAGGGCTAACCAAAATGCGTTTAACATGTGGATGATACAAATAAAAGCCTTTGCTTTCAAAACTGTACCTAAGAAAAATACATTTCACTACTTTATCATCAAATTTCTTGCATTGTTGTTCAAGCACTAATGCATATGCCAGACAACCAAAGACACATAGATGAGAAACACATGGCTTTCAACCATGTCAACCTTCATATGGAGTGATAGACTGCAATGCTTTAGTGGGACACCTATTAAGTACATATGTTGCACACATAACAACCTCAAGCCAAAAGCTATGTGGTAAAGATCGACTTTGAGCATACACCTCGCCATCTCCATGAGTGACATGTTCTTCCTTTTAGCAACTCCATCCTCTTGAGCTATATATGGAACTATATACTAATGTTTTATCCCACATTCAATGAAAAATGCAATAAAAACAAAAGACATATATCCCTCCCTTTATCAAAATGGAGGGTTGCCATTTTACATGCTGACACCTTTTCCACCAAAACAAGAAACTTCTTGAAGCACATAAACACTTAAAACTTTGCTTTCAATGGATACACCCATGCATGCGTGGAGAAATCATCAATGAAAGTCACAAAGTAAAGGCAGTTCTCAAAGGAACATGTATGCATAGGACCACAGACATCACTATGAACAAGCTGTAATTTTTAAGTAGCTCGAACTAAACCATCTTTTGGGAAAGAGGAACATTGCATTTTGTCCAAAATATAGCCTTCGTAGACATGTTTACAAGGTGTCTTAAGTTTGGGCAAAGAGGACACCATTTTAGATTTTTGTAGTCATAGCAAACTAGCAAAATTCAGATGACCAAAGCATGCATGCCAAAGCTTTGCATCTGAGATAGCATGAGAATCTTTAACTACACATGCTGAGTCATTCACAAATTTTTTATCTTCTATGAGCTTATACAACCCAGGACATAAAATGCTATAAGCAATAATAACATTGCCATTTGAGAGATCGTGAATTATATATCTATCAAAAATAAATTTCACAACCAAGCTGTTCTTGGCTAATGCTGAAATTGATAGTAGATTTTTCTTAGTTCTTGGCACAAACAAAGCATCTGATAATGTGAAAGAACTACCATCAACAATAGTGAGGAACGATCTTACTAACTCCCATTACACGATAAGAGGATTTGTTAGTACATGTGACAATATTCCCTATAGGGGCAGGCTCAAGTGAACTGAAGAAACTATGGTGTGAGGTAATATATTTGGTTGCCCCACTGTCAAAGTACCAAACCTCTGAGTCTACTACAACCATACACTTCATGAGAAGATGGGTCGTAACTGCAAACAGTAGTAAATGCCCATTCTTCATTCTCCACAAGATTTGCACACTCTGTTTTAGGTATAGAGACATCTACAACAATCATTCCGACCTCTTTTTTCTTTACCTCTTTTGCAGCTAGTTTTGGATACCTCTTTATGACATGATGTTTTTCTTTACAGTATTTGCAAAACAATTTCTGCTTTTCTATTTTCTCTTCATCTTTGTCTTTCTTTTTTCACTGTGTAGAATTAGTAGATTTTTTCTTACTACTAGATGAGCTCCATTTACCTTTGCCCTTTTGACTAGCTAAGAAAGCTTGATCTGCTACATCCACGATGGAGCTTTTCTACCTAGAGTGATGTTCTTGCAATAAAACTGAGACTAACTCCTCAAATCTTAAGGCATTTGGATTGCCCTTCATCATTCACCAAAGAGTAGAAGCAAAACTCTGATATGAATCTGGAAGATAATTCAGAATAGTTTGCACAAAAGAACTGTCTGGAAAGACTTCATTAGCAGAAATCAACTGCTCCTTCAAATCTATGATCTTTATCAAGAAATTGACCATATAATCTCGTTCATTCATATGCTCACTCTTCAACTGTTTTCGGAGGTAAACAACATGAGCCTTATTTCTTGCCTGGTACAAAGTGGTAATTGTATCAAAGGATCCTTTTTTGTCTTGCAAGAGCGAATATGAGGGATAATGGCACGTTTGATAGATAAGGCTATCAATGCATGTGCTTGAGAATCTCTGCCATCCTAATGAAGTTACTCTATATTAGGTGCAGTAGGAACCGCAACATGAACAAGAACCTGAAGATCATCATCTTAAATGATATCTACATCACCTTCAATAACTCTATTTGAAGATGTAGTAGGTCATCTTTCAACACCCTGCACAATAATCCATAGTCCTTTTATGACCAATACATGACACATCATATACACCCATAATGGGTAATTGGTACCATCCAACTTATCCTCAATGCCCAACATATGGTATACATAATTTCTTTCAACCATGGACATTGACGAAAATACCTTGATTTAGAAAAATATTATATTTCAAAAAGTCAAACATAACAATCATGTCGAGTTCTAGTAAACCTGTAGCAGACTTTGAGGATCTTGTACTAGAGAACCAAAACCTATATATATATTTGGCACAAAAGGACAAAATTGCCTACACAAGATCACCAATTTTCATGTAGTTCTAAGACTATGACCAAAGGGATGTCGACGATGCCCTAGATGAAGCGGCAATCTGCTCTAATACCAGTTGTTGGAGATTGAGGTCTACAAAAGCACACAAAGGCAGAATGAAGAAGAAGAAACTTGGAGTTCAACACACAATACTCAATGTTGTTAAAAATCAAGCCTTGATGGCGACCAAAACTTATTCCGATGTCTTTTCGGTACTTTTCTGGTGGCCTAAAAGTCTCGAGGTCATATAGCCTAGTGTCTCTTCGATGTTCTTCCCATACTTTCTAGTACTTTTTTAGTGGCCTAAAAGTCTCACAATTTATGTAGTTTGGTGTGTCTCTGATGTTTTTTCGGTATCTTTTCGATAGTTTTTTTCCCTAGTCCAATAGTTCAGTATGTTCCCACATGCAAGTGTTCCAAATATGTGGCTAAATTCTTGAAGGTATGAACTACAAGTGGAAGTATTAACTAAAGGCTTCATATCACGAATTTAATCTATCAAGAACCTCAACCACTTTCCTAAATCATAGTTTACCAAAATTGTTAAAGAGGTTGATTGACAGATTCTTGCAAAATTGTAGAAGCACTTTTGAATAGCCTATATATGTATGAATCAAAGTCATAAAGATATGTTGATGACCTGTACTCTCTTCCTAGAGCTAGTATAGAGTGTAAGAAAGTTGTTGTAGGCAGTTCCCTTGCTTAGTTAGTCATTTTGTTAGGTTATTCTTCTCTGTAGTTAGCCATTGGTCACTACCTCTCTGAGGAGTGAGCTAGTTTCAAGCACTATTTTTTTTTTGTTGTAACTCCTTCCACTATCCCTTTCAAGTAATTTCACTTTCATTTGATGGCTTATAGAGTCTACTCAATGTGACGTGAATTTTGTGACTATACTCCAAGTGATCATTGAGTGGAGTTGTAAACATTGAAGGTATGCCTCTGCACATAGGCAAACAACAGTATTGATAGCTAGTCTAACTTGTAGAGAGATACAAAATAGTGACTCAAGGTCACTATGGAAAACAACATGTGAGGGCTTAAAACCTTCCAAAGCTACATAAGGGAGTTGAACCTTCCCCAAAAGTGGTATTAGAGCATTTCAAAGCATTCGGGACTCTTGAAGGAAGTCAAAGCAACTATCTAAAGCTAGTAAGCTCTTAGGAAAGGACTTGTCGCATATCAATGAGCTACATCAGTATTCAAAAGTGGATTTTGAATATTGTAGCAAGTTCCTCAATACATATCAAGGGAGAAAACTATAAGAAGGTAATCATTTTGAATGTTTCCTACTCCATCACACTCAAAGGAAGCTTAGGAAGCATAGAATCTGAGGCAATGCCTGAGTATGCTACCCAAATAAAGAAGTTGGAGAAAGGAAACTATAAATCTTGGAGATTTTGACTTAATGATTTCCTCATGGGCAAGGGACTATGGGGATTAGTTAGTGGAGCTAAGTCTAGGCCTCAATGTGTAGATCCACTCACTCAAGCATAGGAAAAGGAAGTGGATGAGTAAATTAAAAGAGATATAAGAGTCATATTCATCTTATCTCAACACTTTAGTAATAGCATGATTGGTCATATCCAAGACTTGGACTCATCCACGGAAGTGTGGGAGGCCTTGGACAGTCCACAAAGGCACAAAAGATTCATCTCAAGAATGAGTTGAACAACTTAAGAAAGACTTCAAATATTAGCATCAATGATTATATCCTCAAGTTAAAAGGGATTGCAAATGCCTTAGGATCAATAGACAGCTCCATCGATGACAATGATCTGGTAGCTCATACACTAAATGGGCTAAGGGATGATGACAAATGGAGGTCATTCACTACTTCAATATATGTGAGGGAATCATTACCATATTTTGGGAAATTAGTCATACTCATGGTGATTGAGGAAATGAACCTCAATGGAGGTCATTCAAAGGGCAATGAAGCCCAAGTCTTTTATGTAGGTAAAGGCAAAGGAAGCAAAGGTGGACACAATGGAAAAGGCAAAGGTAGAGGAAGATCAAGCAATGATCAAGACAGAGGAAGTCAAATATATGGAGCAAGGGGGAGAGGAAGAGCTAGAGGAAGAGGAGGTCGATATCAAGGAAGGGACTTCACAAAGGAATGCTACAACTATGGCAAGCCAAGCCACTTTGCAAGGGACTGTTACTCAAAGGACATCCAACTTGAGGCCATAAAAAGAATCAAGGTAACTATGCAAATACTTCAAATACATCAAAGAATGATAATCTCTTAGCCATGATGCAAAGAAATGGTGGAAGAGAAGGCATAGAAACAACATGGTACATCGATAGCGGATGTTTGAATCGCATGAGCCTCAATAGGGAAATGTTTTGTAATTTGCATAAACCAAGCAAACAAGGGCATGTAGAAATAGGAGATGACAGTGAGCATAGGATCACACACATAGGTGATGTTCCTTTGGATGAAAATCAGAATGCAAAAATTCTTAACACTAGTGTTGTACCAAAACAGGACACTATAGTGTCCTTTTTTCTAATAAAATAAAAAAATCACACATAATAATCAAATAAAATTTTGAAAAAATCTTAAAGCCCCATAAAGACCTATACCTAGATGCTCTATAAAAAATATATATTTTAAAAAATATTCTTTTTTGATAACTCAAAATATAGAAATGATTGAATATGGTTGAGAAAACATGTTTTTCTGTAAACTTATATATGAGAAGAAAGAAGTATCTCCATAAAAAGTATTTTTCTCCTATTGTAATCATTTTTCTAATGTTAATTTATTGTCATATAATCATTTAAGACAAGTCTTGGGAACTAGAAAAAACATTTTTATAATAAAAAAATTAGTACAATATAGGGTGCTCATTATATAGTTATACACTTTACCAGCCTTGTATATGATACTGATTTATAAAAACACTAAAATGGTTTGTCTTTTATTTCAAAAACCATCATATAGTAGCAGAAAGATATGCTACATGTCTTTGAACCAATAATTTTGTATGTATCTCACAGACCACTAAAAATCTCAATATTTCATTGAATGGCCATATTCCTCTCTACAAAGAATAAAAATTCATCATTAGAAAATAAGGTTTTCTCAATGATATAAGGTATATGTTATGAATCAAAATAATTCTATAAACATTATAAACTACTTTATATAGAAAAAAGTGCTAAATACCTTTTCTTTGTAATGCGCGCTTCAAAAAATTGTACAATGCACTATATCCTCTAGTACTAATGCATGCTTCATCACATACCATCTACAAATCTCTAGAAGTGAATATCTTATAATTTTCCTGTAAAATCTTTAACCACTTCTATTTTGATAAATTTTCCTATGGGTGACTCCAATATACTAACCACATGCTGGTTGGTCAAACAAGAATTTAATAATTTGAATTGATCCTGTTTTGTTGATGAAGCACTAACATCTTCAATGAATGACCTACATAATAAATGAATATGGAAGTCTCCCAAAAAAAAATGCAAGACAAACCTCGCTACGAAAACTCATCGTTTGCATGCTCCACCACCAATTGAAAGAGATTCAAAGGATGCTAATGATCATTTCCTATATCGCATTCCGAATTGAGTCTCTCTCTCAAGTGCTGGATCTGGTTTTTAATTTCTTAATTATGCTCTCCTTTTCTTCCATATACTTTTCAAGCTCTAGTTGTTCTTGTAAAGATATGATTGTGCTTTCTAAAGTAACCACCCTTGTATGATTGAGTTGATATTGTTGGATCCAATACTTAGTAGTAGCAGTTGAATGTGTAGATAGTTGTTGGCAATAACCTAAGAGTCCAACTTTATCAATACCTATGAACTAAAGTAAAGTCGAGAAGTTATGGAATGTTGGATGGTAAGAACACTGAATCAAGAGGATATAGTGAACCATGTGTCCAAAGATCAATAATCTTTTTTCCAGCTGCACGACATTCATTTTTGAGATTTCACATCATTGTTGCACTGTGTGTATTTTGAGACATGGATACTTGTCGATACAAGGGCATGAGGACATCCCAATGTGAGGTTTATAATAGGTGTCAACACCATCCTTACCAACAAGTACAAGATTATAAGAAACAGAGTAGAAATTTGGTTGGGAGGAACTCTAGATCATGATTTTGGCAGAGAAATTTTGTTTTCTTGGATGCGGATTGGTCAATGTGTTTTTCCACTGAGTATGGCTAGAAATCATGAAATTTGGAAAAAGTCATTTTTTGGGGAAGCATAGTTAAAAATTTGATGATGTGGCACTCTACTTTTGGCAAGATTTTGAAAATATCACTTTTTCAAAAAGAAACTCAAAAAATGAGCTAAAAAAAATCACTTTTTACATATATTTAAAAAAATGGATCCTTTCAAGTAAATAAACACTGAAATTCACACACACACACACACACACACACACACACACACACACACACACACACACACACACACACATATATATATATATATATATATATATATATATATATATATATATATATATATATATATATATATATATACACACACACACACACACATATATATATATATATATATATATATATATATATATATATATATATATATATATATATATATATATATATATATATATATATATATATATATATATCCCATACATGCTCGAGTTTGATGATGTGGAAAGTAGATTCCCTTTATCTCTATCTAAAAGAAGAGAGAGAAGGGCCTAGTAAGCCTAAAAAATATCCTACTCCAACCTACTAAAAAGTGCCCTATCAAATGCATTGTCCCCTTAAACAACAATAGAATCATGCTTAATCCCTAAAAATTAGGGATCCTTACAAGACCCATTCACTAAGGCCTTCCAAATAGCACTTCCAAGGATCCCTTAGTGTACAAAAGCTGAAAACTACATATCTATTTTGAAATACGTCCTTTGACATGGATGCTTTCTCAATTATGGCTAGTTGTCTATGTTCGTATTATTCCAGCAAAATTATTTTGAAGTGTGTAGAATAAAAGGGAGCAACCCCAATTTGTCCATGATGAAGCAACTCATCAAGCATATATGGCAATGCCCACCAAGCTCTCTCCATAGATTGCAATTATAAGTCGGTAGCTTTTATACTCTGCTCTTGGTATAGGAGAAGTCAATTGACATGTCCTTATCATTTGGTGAGTTCAGCCACCCAAGTTGGCTCCAACAGGCTAAGTGTACTAATTTCAAAAGCTCACTTCAAATTCTTATATCAACATGTATCAATTCATAAAAACTAATCTTTTTATTACTTTTCTTCAAAATATTGTCAATGTTTGTGGGGGCACTTAATGGTAGCTAATTATTGGGTTGAGGTGGAAGACTGTATGCAGCTTGTAGGTAATTTATTTGATCTTTGTTGTGGTCCTCTATACTTCATTGGTTACATTTCCATGTACTTGCCTTGTTATTTGGGATGCTCCTATTCTCACATTAATTTGGCCTCCTTCAATCTAGTTACTATTGGATCCACCTTAGAAGATGCAATAAGTGGTTTGAATTCCTCTTCGTTCTTCCCAATATTTAGGGTTACTTAAGTCCTTTTAATGCAATAAGGGTTTTGAATTGCTTATCTTCCTTCTTCCCACCATTTAGGATTCTATGATGCTCTTTGCAATCTCATGTGAATTGATCATTAATATCCGAACAACTTTCCTACGACAGAGCCTTCTAGAAGTGGGAACTTGCTTTTGATAGGACCGTATAAACCATATTCACCAAATTCATTGCACATGATTGGATGATTCGAATGAGATGATATGGATGATTCGAATGAGATGATTTGTAGTTGTATCTATATAAAGGTTCAAGCTACACAAGAGCTAATATAAAGTCCTTGGTTGGTCAAACAAGGAGGGTTGCATATGAGGCAAAACATAGTTATATTCATCCAAGGAGAGGTGTGCTCACCATGGAACCATTCGAGCAAACTCTCTCCCTTTTTAGCAAGCTGTGATCACCTTTGGTGTCGAGCTAGCCAAGACAAGCACCCAAGGGTCCGTGTTAAATATCAATAGTAAATACAAGGGACTGGAAGAGAAGAAATGAAAAGCTAGGGAAAATGTTCATAAGAGGAACAACTACAAAGCATAATTATGGATTTTTTTTTTTTTTTAATGGAGGTTCAGCCGAAGCCTACTCCCCTGAACTTTAACTTTGAAATTGCAATTGTACAAGTGAATGGGCATAATACCCGCAGGACCCCCCGTATCCCACAAAGCAGGGGTTAGACAAGGAGACATGGTTACAACTGGTTTAATAGGCCTAAGCCATAACATGTCCAACCCAGGACTTGAACCCTGGACCTCCCCCTCAAGAGGCCAAAGCTCAACCAACTGCCCTACGGGACTTGGACTTAATGATGGAGAACTTCTACAGTGGCTATATCGAATCAATGTTATAGAAGCGAAAAATAAGAAAAGAATAAAATAGACATTGTACTTTTTTTCGTTTAGTAAGCTATATTAGAGACTTGAATTTGTCCACACGTAAGATTATTCATGCGAATATATGTACTTCGAAGTAACTTATAGATCACGTAAAGGCATTTCAAAATCTTCTGCAGCCATAGTAGGTATTCTTGTTACCTCCTATGTCTTCCGTGCATTGCAAGAGGATCCCCATAGCAAGAATTCAAGGAATGAATAAGATTTTTCTTGAATATTAGCGGCTTCCAAGAGAGGACCACACAGACAAACTTAGATGCCAATACCTCACCAAAAGCTCCTCGCCATGACTTGCGCTGAGATTATAACATGAATATTGCAAATAAAATGCTCATTGCCATCTTTCAATGACAAATCAATGCAGTCTTGGGGCGTATCGCATAGAGAATGTATCATTGGAAGATTTTGATACGTGAAATCATGGTTAATTTCATACATGTATGATAATATTTTTCAAAGATTTCTTATTGTAAGGATATTTGATCCATGTTTTACGGATTTCTGCCTGGAGCACGTTTTTCTTTGACTGATTGTAAACTTCCTTCCAAACTTTTAATTTATACCTCTTATTTACAACTTTGTTGTGTGTGTAATCAAACATGACAACCCGAATTGTGTTTTCATAAATTTGAACTCCTCGTTTTTGTTACTTTGGTTCTGAGCCAAACTAATCATACTTATTTTATAATTTCTGCAAATGCAAATGCTGTGGCTCAACTGTGGGAAAACTATGTCTGCAATGCAGTGTCCAACAAGACATCTGGCTATTCCTCATCAGTTCCAAAGTAGCGGTCCCCAAACTCTCCCATACCAGGCACCACACGATACTCCTCATTCAGTGCTGCATCAATCTCAGAAGTCACAATTTTCAGAAGTGGAAACCGCTTACAAACGAAATGAATTCCTTCAGGCGCCTACCAAGGGCAGTAAAAAAGCCCAAAAGAAAATGAGGAGTTAGTTTTGAACCACTACCTGGATATCATTTAATGAGGTACGCATTGAAGTGTCTTACAGAGATAAGGTTCAGAAAAATTATACGCGACTCTGCAACGCCCTTCTGCCGGAGGAGCTCAATAGCTCGAATAGCTGAATTCCCTGCATGCAGCCAAAGTGATGATAAATAAATTTTGAACACACACACACACACACACACACACACACACACACACACACACACACATCCAAAGTCGAGAGTCAAAAGCTGTGAATGCTAACGATCAACCTGTTGCAAGCACAGGATCAAGAAGAAGAACATGGCGATTGGCGATATCTTGTGGCAGCTTGTCATAAATCAACTGTGTTCAGCAGAAAAGCACACTCAGAAAAGACCAGTATTATTGGATGCTATATGACATTCCGAGGAAAAGATGCAAAAACGTTCATAATCGAAACAAAAATAATATCCTCTTAAAATGTAAACCTGCTTTGCATTATCTCCATCACGATGAATGAGGATCTTTCCTATTTTAATTCCTTTGCAACAAGCCCTAAGTGCATTTTCCATGCTTTCACCACTGCAAAAAATACAAGTAAATGGTTGCATGTGAATCATCCAGTTAGGTGTGCAACTCCAAAAATGTCACACATCCAAAAGTAAAAATATCAAACTTTAGAAGGGGAAAAAAGAAGACAGAAAGAATACAGGCAGAGGTAATAATGCATAAATTACATAATCTGGGTTGGGGAGAGAGGGGGTAGGAGAGAGGGGGGGAGAAAAGGGGGGGGGGCAGAGAGAGAGAGAGAGAGAGAGAGAGAGAGAGAGAGAGAGAGAGAGAGAGAGAGAGAGAGAGAGAGAGAGAGAGAGAGAGAAAGAGAGAGAGAGAGAGAAAGAAAGAAAGTGTTTTTACGTCTATTAGGAGGCCGACTCGGCCTATGAGACAAATCAATGTACATGGGTGTATCTTCTGTCAATCGGAAAAAGATAAAATGCTGAAAAAAAAAGCTGGCAAGGCTGATATAGATCTGTGTAGTATGCATGTAGAGATACCCATGAAAGTGGGAGGGGGGGATGGTGAATGAAGTGCTATATCTATAGCCTATATGCAAAAGGGTAGTACAAGCATGATAATGCATCTGAATGACTAACTAGCTCCATCCTGTACTAGTGAGAGAGAGAGAGAGAGAGAGAGAGAGAGAGAGAGAGAGAGAGAGATTTTTTTTAACGTCTATTAGAGGCCAAAATCGGCCTATGAGACTAAAAGAATAGCCTATCTCTGCTAACGCACACGAACCCGAGAGAGAGAGAGAGAGAGAGAGAGAGAGAGAGAGAGAGAGAGAGAGAGAGAGAGAGAGAGAGAGAGAGAGAGAGAGAGAGAGAGAGAGAGAGAGAGAGAGAGAGAGAGAGAGAGAGAGAGAGAACTTTTGCCGGAGTCTGACATGCCAAGAGGTATAGGAGATTGGTGACCTATTACAGTGATGGAAATCACGTACAAAATCCTTGTTCAAGTCATCATTTTGAGATTGGTGCCCATCATTCATAAAGTGGTTCACTCGACGCCATTTGGTTTTATACATAAAACGTCCATTCTCAATAACATTTTCATGGTGCAGCTACGATCAAGCATGTTGTTAAATGGAATCAAGAGCATGTATGCAAACAGATATTGAAACAGCATTTGACCGAATTAGCCGAACTTCATGTCAGCAGCTATGCAAAAACTTGGCTTTGGTCTTTACTTAACATTTGATTTTCCTGCTTGCAGAAGATGGTGCTTCAGAAGTTGAGATAAATGGCAGATTATCCAAGGTTGTCCTCTCAGTCCGCTATTTTATGCTTTGGCTTCCTCATCAATGTTCTCATTTGGTTGAAGCTAAAATGCAATCCTAACTGAAGAATGGAATATGAAGACAACAAATTGAAACAGGGTTTACAGATGATAGGATTATTTTCGGTCAGGATTCTATCCTATTGGGATTAAAAATTAATATGGGTAAGTCTACCCTCATTGATGTCTCATCAAGGGATTTTACTAGTCTGTCTATGAATGGAAGGAAAATTGCTTGTGGAAACGTGTTATATCCTCCAGGATCCTCTTTGCTTGATAAGTCAAGACACAAGCCATATTCACAAACAATAGACAGGCAGACATCAAACTCACCCCCCTGTTTGATACGGGCTCACCCCCATGCATGGGAGCCTACAACCAAGCGAGCACCCACCTCCAAGGGACTGGTGTCCCATACCACCAGCAACCCACTAGTATGGGTGAAGAGGCTCTGCCAAAGGACCAAAAATCCAAGTGCCTCATTCAAGGAATGTCGTCCTATTTATAGACTCAGATGAGGAGCTGGTTTAGTTCACATCGGGTGGCCAGTTCACATTTGCCCGTACACTTAACTACAAGAGTCCAGCCAGGTCTCCTTTATTTTGGGGACGTAAAACTTGGCCCCCTTTATTTCTAATTGTTGCCCTCAACAATTTCCTAGGCTAAAGCAAGAGTCCAATCCTTCTGCAACCTAACTAACTCCCAAGTCAAAACCACCTAGGCAAGTGCCTCCACTAATCAAATACTCAAGATCAGAAGTCCCCCGGGACTTTCTCTCCCTTTGGTCCCAAACCACATTTGGTTCCAGTGAATTGCGAAACACGTTACATAATTTCTTCCAAGCTCCAATCCCCTCAGAAGATATCACAAAAAATCATCTTGTCCGAGTTCTCATACAAGGCAACCGCCGTGGAACCAAGATACCTATCCAAGTTTCCAAACTAGCAACTGCCATGGGCCCAAGATGCCTATCCAAGTCACCAATCTGTCAACGATCACAGAACAAGGATATTGGTGATTCCTGAAGGTAGATCCGACTTGTAAGGGACACCAATTATCCTCTTTTGTGATCAAATACAGATCATCATCCAGAAGATAAGATCATGCACATGTCAATTTGAATTGTCTTAGAATCTCGTGTTACCCTAAGGTACATCCTCAAGCCCCACCAAGACCATGAGGTTCACACATACGATGCGAATAGTATGAAGAACATCCCTGTGCTAGGAAGACAAGAATCCATGCCTCCAGGTTTCGTGATTGTCAAAAAGGTTGGCTCATGATCAAATATCAACATCGACGAGCTATACAACAACTGATGTTGATTACTATCAAGGGCGTACAACAAGCCAAGAAAGTCATGCAATTGGATCGGTATACGAGAGGTATATGTTGGGTGAATCCATACCGACTATAGACACAACAATGGAACATACTCGCATGTGCAAAAACTCTAAGGTAGATACCCAAGGGGTACCATCACAACTAAGAGGCTAAAAGAGCTTCCATCGAGGGCAACATCCTCTATAACATATCAAGCTCCATACCGATTGATCTACATAGGTATCCCTAATGGCTATACCATCTATGATCAATCCACATCCTAAGACGCATGATCATCACACCACCAACATATTCTCCATCGTCTAGGGTCTTCGTATTGTCGATCCTTCAATCTAGAAATGATCTCTAAACACTAAGAACTCTCACTCTAACCAATCAAATAGGTACCCAAGACCCATGCCTATCAGGTCACAAATTAGTCCTCAACTAACTGCCTGACCAAAGATGGCAATCATGTAGCAATCACCTCTGAGAGAAAGACGCACATAGTCAAGATCTCTATGGAACCGAAGAGAGCACACCTTAAAAATCCAAATGTAACGATCACCCTCAAGTAACACACTTTGTAAGGTATCTCATAAGTCCACCTCAACATACTTGGCAACAAAGTCGAACCAACATAGGAATATCCATTGACCGATTTCTGCGCCCATGTAGTAGCTAAAATCACCTTGACTCCAATGTCCAATCCACAAATTTGTACGACCCAAGGCATCTATCGAACAGAAAGCTCACGGCTCACTATACCAAATAGATCATATGTCGTTCCAATCTCAAAACACACTAATAAACTCTTATGTCCACTGAATGTGGGCTAGGCCTAAGTTTTCTATCCATGTATCCTTCATCAAGAGAATGAAGGTACCAATAGCCAAAGAGAACCTCTCATAATCATGCCATGAACGTGGCTCCCTCTCGTGTGCATCATCACGTGAATGATGGATTCATCCCATAGCACTACTCTTGCTAGTCCTCCATCCCTTAGGATGCCCTAACATAGAGAACAATCAACACATGCTTCTGTCTCATATAAGTGTATTGAGCCCAGCTAGCACCTACTAGTGGTCATTAACTAGTCCCTCTCGTAGAGTGCATCCACATCATGCCAAAAAAAAAGAACAAAACATGATCTCATAAGTGGAAAAGGAATGCACAAAAAGAATGTAAAATCCATGAAGAACTTGGCAATCAAACAAAAATAATATGAAAATTATGCGATGAGTCGAATCATACCAAACCAAGTGGATGATCTCTCCCAAGTGACCTATTAAGAAAATAATTTCATCAACATCATGACAAGCACCACTACGTGACTCCTTAGGATGTAGTCCTTGTCACGATGTAAATGCCATCAATGACTCAATCCAAGGAATGAGTCCTCCATCACATGGTCGATCCCGTTGATGGTCATGGAGGAAGAAGATCCTCTCTCACAAGGCAATCTCCATGGTAACATAGAGGCACCCAATAGCCTCTCTCTAATGGCAAGCACCTTGTGACACCTACCACAGAGTACATACAAAATAAACATGTGCAACACTCCAGCCCTTGTCTCAATCACGTACAGTGACCTACAAGAGAGAAATTAGACCTTCCACATAGTGGTGTGAAAATTGTATGTATCTAGAACCCAAAGAACATACCATGCATGAGATACCAATCACTCGTGTGACTCCTAGTTTTATCATGTGGCATAAGATAGACGGCCATCTTCCTCTATCCTATGTAAGTCTGTCATTGTGGAAGTGGCTTGTATATATTCCCAGAGGCACCACGTTGATCTTCGTCCTCCATCAAGCACTACCCATCAAGTGCAAATCCATTGCATGAAGGCCTTGGCAAGTATGACCCTCGCCATAAGTCTCCTCAAATAACTACCTGCAATCCGAACTTGGTAGGTAAAATCCTCACCAAGAATTTTGTCAAATTGCCAAGGTTGTGCCCTAATCAATCCTCTCATGTTTGCAATCACACCAAGTGGGTCTGCAAAGCACCTCGAAGTATTACTAGCATCCCCACTTCATCTAAGCAACTATAGGATCTAATAGATCCTCAAGAATTTCGATCAATGCCCATGATTCTTAGAATCTCGTGAATATGCATCCAAGGTCTCATCTTGCTACTACCCAATCGGAGCGGAAGTGAGTGCACTCGAGCACCTCATCTCCAACACACCAATGACCATAGATATATCCAAATTTGGGCAAAAAGTTCATCTAACCATGGGTAACCCCCATGGATCATGGAATGAAACCCAAAAGCCAAATACACACCACCTCATAACTATATATCCAAGGAAAGAAATCCCGATGACATGACAGTGCTCAAGAATAATACACCTTTCAGGATGTAGTCCATGCATGACTGTAGGGTATGGAAGTCATCATAGCTTCCATTGGCTGGACCAGACTGGCTAACACTAATGGCTGCCAAATAATGGGCTGTCAAATCTCCTCCATGACGAAGAGAATATGGAGTGACTTGAGAGAGCACCCCTAATTCCTTGCATCGATTTCTAATGATGGTCTTTCGCCTCCATTAGTTTGCAGCCACACTCTTGATAGAAATAGTAAATTTCCAGCATTTACTATTTTAGGCGCACACCCTAATTCGTTCCCAGCCACCTACAATTTTTTTGTGAACAAAAATAGAAGAAACTTTTGCACCAAAGCTTACCTAAGAATTGGTCGCTGCACATATGATGAGCTCCATTTCTATTTGGAGTACTTAAAACAATCTGTCGCCTGCTAATTTCAGAAATTCCTCATTCTAGAAGGGGCACATGTAAATTTCTTCGGCAGCAAAGCTGCCCTACAGGTCAAGCCACCTAGGGGGCCAGTCCACCGTCCTGGAACTCAGCTTTGGCTGCCTCAAAGGCAGGCCTTGGCTGCCTCCAAGGGATGGCAAAGGCTCCCATATAGGCAGGTGGAGGTGCCTGAAGGACCAAAAACAGCACCCAGCTGCCTGTTTATACATATACCATCATCCTCCAACCCGAGAGATTCCTGAAAATAATCCTCTGTGCAAAAAGTGCAGGTGCCCATCTTATACACCATCAAAAACTGTCGCCAGCTGCATACATCAGGCACTCAAAAGGACGTCCCCACACAAACAGAGAATCCCTCATATTCTCCTCTATTTCATCATTCCCACAACGAGATGGATTTTTCCACACAGCCACCTCTCCCTCTGCCCAATCATATACAAAGGCAGCCCATGTTGCCTTTTCCCTGCAGTAGCAAGGGAGGGACAGCCATGGCTTCCAGCACGCACATGATGAAGAGAGCCGGTGGTCCAGTCCCTACCTACATGGAAAACATAAACATGGTGGAAAGCTTACCTATGTTCTCCAAGTATAATTATAAGCTTGTATGTAAGTTGTAGAAAATATAAATTTACACTTTAACCCTTGTATTGCTTGATTGACATGCCATTAGATAAATCTTCATGTTATCTTTTTCTCTTTTTTTACAAGTCTCCATGATTTATAGGAAATAGGCACCTATAGAGAAAGAATTTGATTATAGTACGATTCTTCCAATCTCTTTATCCATCCGAGAGGATAGAGCATCCATACTTTCTCCATGCCACACATATGGGATTGAATGTTTGATCTGTCTTTTATTTTCCATCAATTCTCTTCATCCGTATATCTGAGTGATTAACATCGGTCCATCCTTAATATGGGCCAATATTCGTTATGGATTTCATAAATCTCCTTCCATGGCTCCAACTTGCGAATATTAAATGAATAATTTCACATAATGATGTGCTGTGCAATCCCCGTTTCTATTACCTTCAAAAACTCTTTAAGAAATGCAAGCATGCTCCTTGTGTGTTGCAAGGTTTCATCTAAACCACTTTGATGTTAGCAAATAAGCCACAATTGATATAGATAAAGAAAGAGAATAGAGACAACTTGTAGAATAGAGAGCACACATGAGAGATGTAAGGAGCAAAGCTCCACATATTTCATTACATTACAAAGCTTGATGTTACAAGAAAATAGTTTTCCTAATATACAAGCTATCCATAAATCTTCTACGGCTGAAAACTGAAATATATCTTCGTTCCTCTTTTAAGAAAGAAAGTTCTTAAGAAGACTATGTAGCACACCTTGAAGGTGTTGATGAAGACCACTCCCAAGTTGATGAACACTTCCAAGTAGCATGTGTGTGAAGAGAGAGCTCCAAAAATGATTGAGAACTCCAAATGCAAGATGAATATATTGGTTATGGGCTTGCATATTTATAAATAAAGTAATCCAAGCTAAAAGCTCACTGAAACCTAATTTTCCATACAAATCTAGGCATTAACTCATACTTGGGCGTTTTTTTTTTCTTTCTTTTCTTTTTTTTTTCTTTTTTTGCATTAGAATCGCCATCTCTTGGCTTCTTAATCAGTGGATCCACACTTATCAATCCGGGGTTGTGGGGCTTCTTCTAATAATTGTATATTCTTGTATTATTTCCCTTGCGTGCGTAATTTTGTATTCAAAATTAGAGATCTTGTCTAGATTACTGAATGCAAGTGGACTTACGTGCAGCTCACACAGGCAGAGCAAGAGCTGCGGGAGATTGAGGACAGGCGGTCTGCCGTCTTTCATCATAGACAGGCCTCCCAGTGGATGCAGGTGGATGATCGTATGACTGGGCAGTTTTTTTCCAAACTCAGGCCGCAACATATGCACAAGGGGCTCAGGAATCTTTGTCGGTTGGATGGGTCCTGTGCTACTGAGCCTGGTGAGCTGAGAGAGATTGCTACCCAATTTTACCGTACACTATTGTCAGTTGAGGCCCCTTCTGAGACTTGACAGGAGAGCAAGCATTGTGTCTTATAGCATGTGAGATGTACTGAGACTGAGGAGATGCGAAAGGTTTTTGGCACCATTCACTAATAGCGAGCTTCTGGATGCATTGCATGGCATGGCTCGGGACATTTGTCCTAGTGAGGATGGTCTTTTGCCTAGGTTCTTTCTCAAATACTAGGGGCTTATTGGGGATGGGATCTGGCTCGTCTTCTAGGAGATCATGGAGCGGGGTCATCTCCCTCCTTTGCTTGTTGAGGGTTTGATCTTTCTTATCCCCAAGGAAGGGGGGCAGTTGGATGATATCAAACACTGGTGTCCGATCACGCTTCTCAACTCTGCCTACAAGATTCTTACGAAGGCTTTGAGGCAGCCATTTCTTGAGTCTTAGATCCATCCTACTCAAACTGGGTTTATCAAGGATCATAGCATCCTTGACAACATTTTCACCTTCTGGGAAGCTAGCTCCCTGGCAGGATGCGCACTAAGCCTCTTGCTATTCTTTTCTTGGATTTTGAGAAAGCCTATGATCAGGTTGATTGGGCTTTTCTCGAGGACACCATGTTATGTATGGCCTTTCCTGCCTCTTGGATCAAGGGTGTTGCTTCCCTCTACCGATCTGCCCATAGCCAGGTTTTGGTTGCCGAAGGTCGAGAGGAGAGGTTGAGTATTTCGGAGTCGGTTCGTTAGGGTTGTCCCTTGGATCCCACTTTGTTTCTTTTCTTTGTTCAGCCCATGAGTGCTTTCTTGAGTGCTCAAGACACTGGCCTTCAGGGTATCATGCTTCCGATTAGGGATGACTATCTGTTGGATGCTGATGATACAACCATTTACTTAGAGGAGGGGAGGCCAATTTGATCCAGTTTGAGCATGCCTTGGATAGATTTTGTGATGCTTTAGGTGCCAAGATTAAATGGCATAAATCATGTGGTTTTTGGATTGGTCCAGATGATCTGCCTAGGTGGCTTCGTGGTGGGCAGTTTCAATGGCAGCAGTCACGTACCTTGGCTGCCATATTGGTCTTGATCTTGCAACTGTGCAGCAGATGTCTCCCCTCCTAACCATCCGGAGGAAGTTGCTTCACTGGAGCTCAACTCAGTTGTTTCTGGCTGGGCGGGTTGTGGTGGCGAACCAGGTGCTTTTGGCTACGATGTGGTATGTCACCTCTTGTTGGATCTTCTCAAGTTCCTGTATTAGCCACCTTCAATTTGCTAATAAGGAATTTTTTACAGTCTGGCCGGGATGGTAGACCTGCTTGGGCTAAGGTTGCTTGGAAATCACTTTGCCTTGGGAGCGCCTTTGGAGGCGCGGGGTCTGGGGTCATTGACCCTGCTTGCTAGAGCAAAGCCCTCCTTGGCAAGTTCATTGTGCGTGGGCTTCTTCCTGGCCCCGAGCCTTGAAAGGATTTTCTTCGGCAGAGATTTGGACTCTTTGTTCCTACCACTGGTGGGCCATCAAAGCCTGAGATAAGATGCATTTTCTCTCGGATGAGGCTGCGATGGCCCACCACTAGTAGGATCTTGGGAGCAGCTTTTTTCCCCTCCCCACATTACCTCCCCCAAGAGATGGGGTTTTGAGGATTTGAGTAGTCATCGAGGGTAATTCTCCCCCTTGCATTTCTTGTTCTATTCCCCCATTGGGATTGTAGCCCGATGGTCATTGTTTCTTACTAATGGAAGGATCTTTTTCTGGGAAATAAAAAAAATCTTGTCTAGACTAGTGAGAGGTAGTACTCCTGATAGTTTGGGAATAATACCTTCATCAAGACTAGACACCATAGAGATTATTCATGAAGATTTTTTTTTTGTGCTTAAAGTTATCCACAACAAGTCTAGGAGATATGAGAAACTAAGAAAGGATTCAACATCAGAAGATTCTAGATGTAATCACAAAACTTTCAAAGGTAAATCCAAGAGTTACATATCATAGTAAATCAATCTTCTTCAAGTACCCCCATGGCAACTAATATGAGGAAGAAGTCCAAAAGTGAGCAAGGGTGAGAAATTTAATGGGACAAGATCAAAGTTTCGAGAATTTTTACATCAAGTGAATTTATTCATAAGAATGCAACCAGACAAGTACCTAGATGATGCATCTCAAATAGGACTCATAGGAGCTATATTATGTGGCCCTACTCTTTCATGGCTTGTACCTATCCTTGAGAAGGATATGGTTATTTCGTATGATTTCAAGGGTTCACATCTTCTTTTGGAGATACCAATTATTCATGTTTTGCCAAAACAAAGTTAAGGAAGCTATATCAAGGAAATAGACCTATCTGCTTCTATCTATGCATCAGAATTCAAACAAACCATTTGTGATCTTACATGGCATGAGGAATATTTTATCAACCAATTTCAATGGGGCTTACATGATAATGTCAAGGAACTCATGTTAACCATGCCCAAGGTAAATACTTTAAATGAATTCATGAATCAAGCAATCAAGTGTGATAATAGGTGTATTCAAGAGAAAGCAAGAGAAAAAGACTTCTATTCAAGATCGGGAGTATCTTGTTTCATGCTTGCAATCTCGGGTTGTGGGATCTCTTGTATCCTGTGTAGTCTAGTTATTCACACTTGTAAATCTTGGGTTGAGGGAATTCTTGCAATGATTGTATATTTTTGTATTATTTCCCTTGTATGGGTGATCTTGTAATCATCATGTCCAAATGATACTTTCTCTACAAGAGATATTACTTCTTGTTGGGGTTCCATTTGGATGCATTTGAAAAGAAGATATAGACATTTGCTCACATATTTTAGATCCCTATTTTTGTTTAGGGTTTCGAACAAGACTTTTTCAATCCATGATGGGGGCTAAAAAAAATATGTCATGGGTTCATTTCTACACCATTTCATTTCGTAGGCAGTGTTTTTGCTTTCTTCCGAGGCTCAAAGACTTTAGCCTTTACGCATTAACTCTTGAGTTTCTTACCTCTAGCTTCCACAAAGGTAATGACTCATGAGGTTCAAACTTTAGCTTTGAGTTGCAACTTTGCAAGCAAACTACATATGTGACATATTATTGTTAACATTTTCTTTAGTTTCTTTGGATATAGTTGGAGCTTGTTGTATTCACATGTAGATGCTTGGAGAGTATGCGCAAAATGGGAATAAGTTGTGATTCTTGAAACTGAAGCAATCAGCTAGAGGCCAATTGACTTGTAAATGTAAGTATTGTGGCCATACTTGGGATTTGTTGTTTTGGGGGGGGGGGCGGGGGGAGGGGAAGGAGACAACTCACATTAGGGACCACATACATGGAATTAAAGGCCATGTTGTTAAAAAGTGTGCTTATGCACCTACAAATACAAAAGAGGCATGTAGACGATTACAAGGCAAAGTGGGCCAAGAAAGCAAAAGTATGCATGCAAGCAATAATCATGAGAGGGAGAGAGAATAGTTTGCCAAATAAAAACAATAAAATCATTAAAAAAAATTGCACTGACAAATACCCGCCATTAATGGCCTCTATATCTTTGAAACAAAGTGTCTCTCATGCTCTTTTATTTTACATTTTTTATTTAAGAAAGATATTCAAGGGAGGGTAAAGAGAGAAAACAAGGATTTTAAGGGCATGAAAAGACATGGCTACCTCCACTGCAAAATAATTGAATTGAGAAATAAATACATGATTGGTTCAAGTCTCATGAACAAGACTATTAATTACTAATGGACCAATTAACTCCCAACACTAATTATCCACACTAACTGACAATTGATCACAAAGCATACAATAAAAAAACCAATATGGCCATAAAATTATGCATTTGGTTTTGTGCGTGCATTATCGTGAGAATAGTAGCATCCTTTGCACCAAGTTGTGCCTCCAGCAAAATATCTCCAAAATGAGTGATGAATGGTTGTGGTGCATGATGACAATGGAGCCAACATTCTCCAACCACTCCATGGATGCGACAAATTTGCATTCAATGTAATGGGAAGCCTCGTCCAGAAAGGTGAAGAAACAGACAAGGGAGTGGCAATATGGCTTCAGAGGAAGAATCCGGCGGTGGTGAGGATGGGTTTGGAGACGATGAAGGGGCGGACAGTGAGGATGCATGCGATGAGGGGGGGACTAACTTGGGATTCGATAGGGGGGGCTACCCAAAGTGGCCGATGTTGATGGAGCCTAGAGGTGACTCCACAAGGACTTATGATGCGATGGAAAAGAGCTTCTAACAAGGAAGGGATGGAAAGAGGTAACTTGAAATTGAGAGTGACGTCAGTGAGGGAGTGAAGACGAGATGCTGTAAGGTTGCAAGTCCGCAACAAGAAAATGAGGAGGCTAATAGGGATCGATTTTTTATTTATTTATTTATTTATTATTTTTTTTTTTTGGGGGGGGGGGGGGGGGATCTATTGCTCAAGTGAGGTTGAGATGGGAGCCGACGGTGGAAGAGTGGCACTCAAGTTGGCCAAAGACAGAGTGGCAGAACATGGTAGTATACACTCCATGGACACAAGGGTGATGCGAGAGGATGGCTGATGGCACAAGCGTAGTAGCAACGCAACATGACAAAAAAGTTTGCCCCCTCCCAGAAGCCTGAATCTAGACATTTTTATCTTTGCCTTTTCCAAAGCCCCGATAGAGTTATCCTTACTCCATTGAAGCTCATTGAGTCATTGCTTCATAGAGAGAGAGAGAGAGAGAGAGAGAGATTCGAATCTTCTTCCTACATAGAAGGGAGAGAGAGAGAGAGAGAGAGAGTACACACCATGGCTAAACCAAAGCAAAATTGTTGGAAGTATGACTCTAGCCAAGGCAAATTTGGATCAGATGGGAGTGAGAGATGGACACGTAGCCTATGTGGTTACAAAGGACGTGGTGGGACAGATCGTATCAAAGTCCACCTTGCCAAATAAATTGGCTTGGGCATTGCAGTATACAAGGAGCCGATGCCCATTGACATCAAGGATGAGGTCCTTGAGTGGATAGCTCAAAGGGAAGCAAAGAAATCCATAGAGCTCTCGGCCCACCTCCACCTCTATCAAATCATATGAATAATGCTCCTAATCGACATGATACTAGAGGAGATGAGAGTCATAGAGAATCCTCTAATGGAGGGAATGATGAGCATAAGCACGATGCCATCCATCTTGATGATGGGACTCAACCATCAATGAACGAAGCTTGTGGATCACTTTTTTCAGCATCAGTATGTGCTTGTTTCCAAAGGCAATGGGAGCCTTGACACCAAACAAGGTATAATGAAGCTTTTCATACAATGTGGCCCTTCTTTTAATGTTGCATGCACACCCACACGGAATGAAGCCATGGAGCTAGTGAGCACATTGGAATTGAGGACTAATGAGCTATGCAAAACCAAGGATATAGTTGGGAACACGTTAGCGCTATAAAAGGCACATGGGAGAAATATGGATTTACTATTATGTATGATGGATGGTCAGACATCAGAAATAGGAATGTATATAACATACTAATGCATTGTTGCAAAAGCACTATGTTCCTTTTGTGCCATTGATGCATCAGAATCTAGACTTCTAGTGGCAATTATGTATAGCGAAATTTCAATTTTAAGATATGCATTTGAATTTTGCCATGTGGCATGGCCCATTTATCATTTGAATCTACATTTTACATAGTACATTGTTGCATCATGCATGATGCATGTGCCAAGCATATATTAAGTAATATGTAAAGTCTTTGCATCTGTGCAATATGTGATATCGCATATGTAATATGTGCCATCCATGTATTATCATTTATGATATATGTAATATGTCATTTTATTTATGACCTTTGTTTTATAAATATTAAAAGTCTAATTTGGTGTAATTTCAATGTCTCACAGGTCAGTTTATATATGACCATACCCCTCGGCTATTTTGGGTGTCGGTCAAAGAACGTTGCACAGGTCATTATCCACAATGGGAGTAGCCATGTCTCCATGGGCAGATTATTAGAGGCAAAGTTCCCCTCCATTGTGTGGACCCCATGTGCCGCACATAGCATTGATCTTTTGATAGAGGATCTTCGAAAGATCCCTTGGATTCATTCTATTTTTTCCAAGTGCCATAAGGTGGTCTCTTTGTGAATTATCAGCTATTTTCAGATCATTCAATGAGTTGGCTATTTTCATATCATTCAATGAGTTGGATCTACTAAAGCTTACAAAAACCAGATTCACCTACATGTGCATTATGATGGAGAGACTACTTCGGGTGAGGCAAGCTTAGACGCAGACTATTCTATCTACAGAGTGGACTCCCTCGGATGGACACACTGCCCCTAAAGAAGATTTTGTAGAAATTACTAATGCTTTTTGGAGGGATGTAGAGGCACTGGTGAATGCCATACATCCATTCGATTCTATTCTTCACATAGGATATGGAGGGCAGTACATCGAGACTCTTCTATGAGTCCATGGATCAAGTTGGTGAGTCCCTTTCATGTTGCCCATGCTTGACAATGGACAGATACTTACTACTTATTACTTTTACATTTAAAGCTCTTATTACCTTAACGACTAGTCACGTAGAAGTTAGAAGTTAGACTTGACAATCTCTATTATACATATCTTATACTATATTTTATGGTATATATAGTCATATCCCACCTTATTATATATCATGGAACCCAAAATATCCAAAAACACATACATATAAATTTTAAAAAACGAATCATTTATAGCAACTCCTAGCTCCAAGTGTTGCTCAATTGCTAACATGATGTTGTTACCATTGCTAAAATGTTGCTTTCAACTATGGGCAAGAGGACAAGACCTCAAGAGTAGAAGCACATATTGAGCCCGGACGAGGAGGGCAAAGACTTGAGATGGTTGGCAGGCATAACCTTGCTCATTGGTTGGAAGGGCCACGGATGGAGAGGGCACTCATAGGATCACATGCGACACGAGACATGATCAATGGGTAATGCAATGAGCCAGACCATGAACCAAAGAAGCAATTGTAATGGTGGGGGGCATTAATAGCCAAAAGAGGTGGCATGGACCATGAGTATCTAGACAGAAGTGATAACGGTGCCAACGGTATGCAAGAGTCCACAAAGCCGGGTGGACAAGAAGGATGGAGTGGCCGATTGTGCCTGAGAGGGAATGATGAACACCATGAATGGTGAGGCCGATTGTGTCAAGGTTGTGGCACCACATCAAACTACGAAGTGAATGCTAAGGGTTGCACACAAAGGGCAAGGAGTTGTGCAAGGACACTCCCCCATAATTCATGTAACTAAGCCAACATGGGATAAGAGTAGACCATAGATGCACAAGCTACATCTAACTATATGGTATAGCACTTCATCTGATTGCAAAAATATTGAAATATAAGATGGAGACAGTAATCAGTGGGAAAAGTAATATAGGGTATCACATATCCTAATATCTAAGAGCTACAAGGTTGCACATGGGTTGCACGAAGAATAGGAACAAGATGAGAAGATTTCTCCAATGATCTTTCATTCCCACCTCAAACATGTACTTGTATCAGTGGATAGCATCACTATGGATCAAGCTAGAATATGTTAGACGACCGAACATGCAAAGATCTAAGGAGCTCCTCGAACCCGAGCATGCAAGCTACCATGGTGGGCTCGAGGAGGACTCGAGGAAGGTTTGATGGTGTACTAGTTAGCACTTAGCCTTTGAACCCAATGATCTAGGTTCAAATAACACCAAATATGCCAAATGTTATTCCTATTGTGGATAGTAACAACTCAGGGTAGTTGGTGTGCCAAAGAGGAGGGGTAGGGAAAGGACAAGGAAAGAAAAAACAAACAAAAATGAAAAAGTTAATAAGATGAAAATAATTGTTCTTCAATAGAGACGAGATGGGAACACAATTAATAAAATAAAAATGAAACTAATGAAATAAAAATTGAATATACTGCGTCAAACGAAGGATAGCAATGGATTAGATGCATGGTGCTATTATGAAGCATTGATACAAGAGTGACATTCAAGGATAGATTCCCCTATTGCGAAGAAGCAAAAGTTACAACCAAGTACACCTACCTTGATGTCAGAGATGGAGTTGGGGAAGTGGGGAAGGGAAGATAAACAACAAAAGGCTAGCCCCACCAACATGGCCAAGGTAGTGTTCTTACTACAAGAATGACACTTGAGTGAGACTTGGAACCCTACGCCACTATGTCTTCTCAGACTGATTTGCAACCAAAGTCTCTCGTGGGAAGTCCTCCTCTCCATGTTCTCCTGTTTGGTTATTTGAACAATTCCTACTCAGATCCTTGAGACACTTTTTGGGCGCATGTACAAAAGGTATCCCTCCTTATCTTCCTTCTTCGTAAGGGTAAGCCGCTCCTCGATCATCGATGTGAAGAGCCACATGTTCCAAGCATTGGTAGGAGTCTTCCTTGACCAAGTCATCATAAGGAGGATCCTGGCTCGGGGACAGCACACCATGTTGACGGAAGGGAGGGAGAGATGAGAGGTGATGAAACATGACATAAACACATAGGCATGATGTGATATTGGAAGATGAGAGATATCAGGGTGGAGTTCAAGAGAGTACATCCAGGTAGAGTCCAAGAGAGCGGGATGGAGGAATCCGTGAGTTAGCATAATTGAGAAGAGATACTCCTGAGTAGAGTGAGATACCCTGGAGGAAATGAGGGGATACTTAGGAAGTGAGTGGAGTAAGTGTGAGATCGAGAGAATAGTTCACCCAAAACGAAGATAAAATCACCAAAAAAATTCGCACCAAGGTCAGGTATTCTGGTAAAAACACAACGTGCATTGTACTTGTTAACTGTAAATCACAGCATGAATTGATCAAAGCTCAGGCCTACCTTCTAATGATCGAAACCCCACAAAGTTCCTTGCAGAAATCAACTCCACTGTACACTGAACCTGTAGTACAAAGAATCTTTTAGGAAAAGATAAGCACATAGCACCTTTAATGCAGAGGACAGATAAATGCAAATGTCTGCAAGCACACGTGCACACACACACAGACTTACTTCTCAAGCTTCTTAAAATAATTTGTGTCTAAATATAATAACATTAGCATTGCAATTAGTCAAGGTCCAAGAACTAAAATAGGCATGTTTTGAACAAGGAATTGTCACTCAGAAACCGATGAAATCCAATCTGAAAGTTTTGTATAATGTTCCAACCAAGAATCTGAAAGTCCACAATATAGAACAAATCCCAAGAATACAGTGACAACAAAAGAATTTCAGAAACAGAGAAAAGGGGAATGACATCAACAATAATTTTAAGCTTTTGGAAAATTTTATAAACAAGGAATGTGTTTTAAGTAATTCCACACAATCTTTCACATATAATTAATCATCATTTCCTCGAAAAAAGGTCATGGAATCTGATGAGCAGAAATGGTCATTTCCTGCTAGCCATAAAGATATTAAAGCCAAAGATGTTATGGTCTATGCTTGCTACCACTACAGATTCAGATCATAAGCCTCATGCAGAGACCACTGAAATAGATGCAAACACACATTATAAATCTGTTTGGCTCAGTCATCTCTATGCTGTTAGGAAATAGAGAGAGCATGTGTAAAAATTTTTTACAAAAGCTTTAAAGGCTGAACAAAAACTTACAAAAATCCTTAGTCCAAGATCACACTCTAAAATGACTCCAAAAAGAAGAGCACTGCTTGCAGAATTGAATTGTACAAAAGTTAGTACTATGCCTTCTTATTTGTAAGCTTAAGAAGCTAAAATAAAGAAAAAGCTGAAAAGAGAACCGTTTTATAAAACAGCTTAATGTCGGGAGTGTTGCCAATTCAAATGAAAGAGTTGCTAGCTTTTATGTGAATAAAAGAAAAATTTCGAGCTGATGAAAGTGAATTATGTTTATCAATTCTAGTTTATGAGTTAGGAAACCATTTTTTTGGTAAAAACCTTAATTTCTCAGTTTTATGATGCCTAGAATCTGTAACAGGATGATTCAGATGAAATTCTCGAAGTATGATCACCCTAGCATGCTATATCTACTTATGTGCTTGTGTTCGACTGTTTTGACTAGCCCTTTGATCAGCATTTGACCTGAAATCCGAGCCATAAATGATAGTCAAATGATACTAAAGATAGCTTGAGTACACAAGTGATCTTGTCCTTCAATTTTATGATGAGAAATGTGAACTTCAATTGTATGATGAGAAATGTGAACTTCACAAGGTCGAAACTCTAATTTGGGGTGTGCTAATCAATAAGCCCCAAAGTTAATTTTTCCCAACATATCTTTGAAGTGGACTGTATAATGCTGAGAGGTATAATCCTTTGGGAGGAAAAAGTAGAGTATAAAAATACAATTGTGGATACTTATGACTTTGGAATATACATTTGTAATTTGTACTTTAGGACATCTTTAGGACTTCATCAAAATTAGGCACAGAAGGTCAAAAAATGATTTTAGGGCTTCACCCTCATAGCTTGAACACTGCCTGTCTTTCTCTCTAATCCAAATCCACCTTGTTCCTCTCAAATAACCTAAAACCCCGAAAAAAGAGAACAGGGGAATACAGGGTGGTGGACACCAAATTCTTCAGGCACTTGCAAGGGATGACAAACAAAAACATATAAAATGCCCTGTGTGAAAATGACATGAGACAATAAAAACGTGTTGGAAGTCAATGTACATATGGTCCACATTCCAGCAATTCTACATTTTGGACTTAGCATTTTTTGTACAGTTTGGGTAAAACTTTTTTAGGCTAGATAGATAGAGCTTGGCAAGAGCTATCTATTGGTATGCTTCATTTCTTCATCAGAGGTCAGAACAGAGAGATAATCCAAACCCTAATTTAGCTCAAAATGGAGGATGCACATTTTCTGGAGGTCCAAACTTTTAAAAGCTAGGTTATAAAATCTTGTCACTAAAAGCACATTACAATCAGCGATCAAATTTTTAAACAAAGCCAAATATAGCGATCGTTAATTTTTTAAATTAAAAAGCAAAATCAATTTAAAAAAAATTGCGATGAAGGCTTTTCAAATTTGTGATGAGCTTTTTCGTAAGACTTTCGCTAGCTTTATTGAAGGGAGGCCTATTACTATATAAGGAGCATGTGTGCAACACTCTTGGACAAGTCACAAGCCAGAGTTTGAAGTTCTGAAGCTTTGGAGGTGAAGATTTGGTGAAGGAGAGGCTACTCTCTTGGAGCAAGAAGTCTTCTACAAGGTGGTGGCAGCTATCTTTTGTAAGTTAGCCTTATATTATGTTTTTAGGGTTTTTGTACCCTAATTTCAGAATTAGGGTTTGCTGATTTTCAGATTTGTTGCACTATTTTGTGAGGTTAGTTTCACTTCGTTGCTCATTTGCTTCACACACACTCAGATTATAACAACATAATTTGAATTTTGTATCATCATCTTCTTGGCTATTATTCCATTAGTGAGTGCACCATATTATATGGTTGAGTAGTACTCCCAGGTTGTAATTTGGACATCTATTTTTTAGTGAATAAGCATCCAGCTTACGTCCCCTATCCTTGTCTCAAGATCTCTTTCTTTCTATGTCCCACCTATCATCTTGATTAAGTGTGTATGCTCAAAAGGTTTTGGTATTGGAATGATCCTGGGGCCCTAAATTCCAACACTTGGTATCAGAGCATAATTGACATACACACTTAGTTAAGATGAGTGAGATTAGAATTGAGATTGAGGACAAGTTGGATGGATCTTCTAATTATCCCATGTGGAGTTTTATGATGATGACTTTGTTAGTGACAAAGGATTTATGGAGTATCGTCAATGGATCCTTAACAAGACCACGACGAGAAGGCAAAGAAGGGGCTACAACAGCTTCAAGAGGTATTGGAGTTACTATTACAGAACCAACTGAAAAAGAGGTAACCACTTCTACATCCAGAGTCACAGGTAGATCTTACTACAGATCAGGCAAGATGGGATGCTAGAGATGCTTTAGCACTTTCATTCATAGCAATGAGTGTCAAAAAACATATTCTACCACAGATTAGATCTTGCAGAAGTTCTAGACAAGCTTGGTTGAAGCTTGAGAATCTTTTTCAGAGCAGAAATCCTGCTATGAAAGCTCACTTGATGAGACAACTAGCAAATACAAAGATGAAGGTTGGTGAGTCAATTCAAACCCACATTACGAAACTCCTTGACTTGAGAGATCAACTTCTAAATGTAGGAGTTGCGATATCTGATGAAGAAATGGTAAACACGCTAATTAATTCACTTCCTATCTCATATCGGTCTTTCATAACCACTCTTACCCTTCCACAAGAGATAGAGAGGTTACATTTGAAGAGTTCGAGTTCTTGTTACTTCAAGATGAAGATCAGTTGAAAGGAATGGAAGAGAATGAATACTTCAAGATGAAGATCAGTTGAAAGGAATGGAAGAGAATGAAGAAGCACTTTTATCTTCATAATTCTTCATAAAGAGGAGCATGACCTGAAGTTTTGCAAAACTATATCAAGTTCTTAGTTACCTTTTCGCACTAAGGCGTATGATACCAGCACCATTCGGAATAACGTACCGTGCATACTCGAGAATGCTATAAGGATAGAAGGTTCTAGAGAAAATTAAGTAGATCAATTTTGTTTTCACGAGGCTTTGAAGTAATTCACATAAACGAAATTAAAAAAACAGTTCCGGTAACTACGAAACGGACTTCATTTTGTTCTGCGATTAGACACCAAAGAATATGTTTCAGTAAAAACCTTAGTTTGACAGTTCGAGTTGATTGAAAACAGATTTTAATGAAAAACGGTTCGAAGAAGTGGCCATACAATGACAAATCAAAAAGATGCTTACAACTCCAACAAATCAAAAAGATGCTTACAACTCCAAGCTTCATGCTCCTTGATTCATTCATCAAAAGCTTGATGCCCCTTTTGGTGCTTGTGTGGTTTGCCGACTCGCGCCAAATTGCAAGTACTTATAGGGGGGGACATAGTGAGCCTCCGACCCAAGTGACCCAAGCGAACCAAGCGATCCTTGCGCTCAACGTGTGGTAGTCTTCGTGCTAGTCCCCTCCGCACGCACCTCTTGAAAGCGTTGTTGTGCCATCGAGGGGCCGTTGTACGCGTTTGCCCACGATGCTTAACACGGGCCGGCTCATTGTAACGCGTTTACCCGCGACGCTCAACACGGGCCGGCTTAGGCTGTTCCTTCTGTAATCGTTTTCTTTCTAATGCAAGCAAGTTTTTCATTCAACAAGTGATCTTCTGATTTCAAGCAAGGGAACAAACACTCAAGCAAGTCATCCTACCGACGGGCCGGTGCGAGTCGCCGAGGGAGCCCGGGGTGCTTGTTTCATTTTCATCACATTTGGTATCAAAGCCTCGCTCGATCCAAGCAGCTTTGGAAAAGAGGACGGACCGGTTGTCACACCAGTGCTGGGGGCCGAGTCTTAACGTCCTACTTAGTAACATCGCCATGGAGGGTGAAGGCAACGACGCGTTCCAAAGCGATGTGGAGCCGCGTGGAGGCGGCCAAAGAGAAACGGGAAAGGAGAAATGGAGGAATAAAGGGAAACGTCCACAGACCCCTCCTCCTATTCCACGGAATTACGATTTTGTGACACTAGAGAAAGATAAAGAAGACCTGCCGCTAGATTGGATGGTGGCCTAAGAACACCGTATGGGCCGACTGGAGTCCACCATTGCCGATCTAGCTCAACTTCTAAAAAGCCAGGTGGAACCAAAAGAAGACAAGAACAAAGATACGGGGAAGCAACCAGAGTTACATGAGGGTGAGACCTCGGGACGGATGTCTCGGTAGGGCTGTCGGCCACACACACGTCGACGTCGGCCCGTCTCCTCCTCTGACGATGGAAGTGACTCGGACTCCTACGGAAAGTTCAAGCCATGTCCACCAGAAAAGTTTCGGGGTAAACACAACTCTCTTGCAGTCTCCAAATGGCTGCGAGACATGGAGCAATACCTCGATTTACAAAGGGTGGGAAAATGACACTGGGTAAAGATCGCCGCGTCTTTCTTAGCTGACGATGCCGATGCTTGGTATTTGGCAGAGTCCACGAGGGAAGAATTCAGTTCATGGAAGGATTTCAAGGCGGCATTTGAGGAGTACTTTATCCCTCAAAATGAATCCTTCAAACTCAGGGACAAGTGGAGGGGCCTTAAGCAAGAAGGCCCGTTGTCTGAATACATACGCAAGTATAGAAGACTCATGTTGCAGATAATGGAGATGCATGATCTCGATCGGCTGCATGGGTTCCTATACAGGTGTAGTGTTTGGACACGACGTGAAATAGAAAAACAATCACCCAACACATGGGAGGAAGCGATTGTCATGGCTGAAAGGTATCAAGACGCTGAGAGCAACTGTCGTGCTCAAAGCCTACGCAAGATAGAAAATATTTCACGAAGGAGAAATCAGCAGGGTGCGGGGAATGCCAACACTAACACCCGTCCTGCAACCACTCAAAATACGGGCAATACACAAGTTCAGAGGAACCCAAACAACTATGGTAACAATCAACAGAGGGCATTGCCAGCGCCCCAATGGCAGAGAAACGATCCCCGGCCGTTCTGTAGAGTATGTCGTGGGAATCATTGGACGCATCAGTGCGCGTGCAATAACAATCAAACACGAGTGCAAATAGCTCATACTAATATGGTCTTGACAGAGTTAGATGAGAATGAAGAGGAAGTACAAGCAGGTAACAATGTGCCTCATGTTGGTACCGTGGCTACAATGCCAAGGTGCTTTCCAATGACGTTACACATGATTCAAAATATGTACTTCTGGGGAACGTTTGGGAACAAAAGAAAAGCGGTACTAGTAGATTCAGGTGCGACGCATAATTTCATGTCGCCACAGTGTGCAACAAGTTTGCAGTTGGCTTTGAGTAAGCTTCCTGAGATGTCAGTTACTTTCACTCAAGGCCGGGATGACAACGTGAAGATTGCACTCAACATCTGAATGACAGTAGGAGAATGGTCAGCAAATCTAGATTTCCTGGTAGTCCTGCTAGAGTCGTTTGACGTCATAGTTGGGCTATCCTTCATGGATAAATACATGGTGAGCATGTTGGGCAAGGGGATAGATAAACTCCTTCTTGACATGCAAGGAAATATAGTGGTGGTGGACTGTCACCGAGTACCAAAAAGATCCCCGGATGGAAACAAAGAGACCCAAGGCAAGTCAGAAAAGATAGAAGACCTAGGATCAAGTTCGCAAGAATCAAACCACAAGACCATCACTCCTCCCACATCGAAAGAGGAGTTGGACAGACAGAGGAAAGATAAGGCACCGATTCACCAAGAGTGTGTGCCCTCAAGTAGCCAAGGAAAAGGGAACAAGAAAATGAACTTAGAAGCAGGGAAGATGAAATTAGTAGCCGCAGTGACAAGAGCAAAAAGAAGACAACAAACGCAAGGGCCTTTGACGGCCAAGCAAGTAGAAAGGGCGATGAAGCAAGAAGCTCAAGCCCATTTGTGTGTGATAAAATGTAACCCCATTGATTTGGAGGAAAGGAAAAACAACAGGATGAAGGTCGACGATCAACAGATTCATGAAGTACTAAGGGAATTTGAAGATGTTCTACCAAGCCAATTACCAAGCGGACTGCCACCACTCAGGCAAGTCCAACATAAAATTGAAGTGATGCCAGGCCAAGCTCCACCGGCCAAAGCGCCCTACAGAATGAATGAGTCAGATCTAAAAGAGTTGAAAAGGCAACTAGTAGAACTCGAACAACAAGGGTTCATTCGACCCAGTAGTTCACCCTATGGTGCTCCTATCTTATTTGTCAAGAAGATAGTGCCAGTCATGGATGAATTGATGGACCGATTGGGCCAGGCAAAATTCTTTACACGAATAGATCTAAGATCCGGATATCATCAGATTCGCATAGCAAAACAAGACATTGAGAAGATGGCGTTAAGGACTCGCTACGGCAGCTATGAGTGGTTGGTCATGGCTTTTGGACTCACAGGTGCTCCAGGCACGTTCTGCCGAGAGATGAATGATGGGTTCAGAGACATGTTAGATGAGTTTCTGATCATCTACATAGACGATCTCTTGATATACAGCCGCACTCTTGAAGAACACTTGGATCATGTAAGAGCCGTACTTCAATGTCTAAGAGAAAGACAGCTCTATGCTAAACTAGAGAAGTGCGAGTTTGCCATGACTTCAGTTCAATTTTTGGATTTCATAGTTTCAGACAAAGGAGTGATGATAGATCCTCACAAAATCACGACAGTTCATCAATGGGCTCCGCCTCGAACAGTAAGGGAAGTAAGGGAATTCATAGGTTTCTACCAGTTTCCAAGAAAGTTCATAAAGGATTTTAGCAAAGTGACTGCTCCGCTCACAGAGCTAACAAAAGGAAAAGGGTGCTTTGTGTGGGGGCCAAAAGAACAGGATGCCTTCGAGCAACTCAAACAGGTGATGTGTGAAGCGCCGGTGTTGAAGTTGCCAGAGTTTGATAAAGAGTTCGAAATTCATACAGATGCTTCAGGACTAGCGATTGGAGGGGTCCTTATGCAAGAGGGACGCCCTGTGGCATATGAGTCACACAAGTTTTCAGGTACAGAGTTAAGATGGAGCACTCACGAGAAGGAGATGCTCGCGGTGATCCACTGTTTGCAAAAGTGGCGTCACTATGTTCAGGATAAACACACAAAGATCTACACAGATAACATTTCATTGAAGTAATTTTGTACGCAGCCCAAGTTATCTCCCAAGCAAGCAAGATGGCAAGATTTCTTGGCTGAATTTGATATAGATATTATTCACAAACCGGGGAAGCAAAATATTATGCTCGATGCCCTGAGTAGAAGACCGATATTGGCCGCATTTTCCATGGCCGAGAGTAAGACAAAGGATCAATTCCGACGATTGCAACAAACGGATCTTGAGGTACAGAGGATCATCAAAGATGTGCATTCGGGCTTAGACCACAAAGGCAAGTACAAGATTATGAACAACATGTTATATCCAAAAGGGAAAATTTACATACCAGACAATGCAGAATTACAAAGGATGTTGTTATGGGAAGCACATGACTTTCAGCTTGCGGGACATGGAGGTCAACGTAGAAGTTATGAGCATCTAAAAGAACATGTGTTTTGGCCGAAGATGAAAGAAGATGTGATCGAGTATGTTGGAGAAACACTCACTAATTAGACATATATTTGAAGGTCAAATCTTAGGAAGAAAACCCCATGCCTATGTGAAGGAACAAATTCACAAGTGTATCATATTTGTAAAGTTAGTTCACTTTAGTTCTAGAAGTTTTTTAAAATCACGAGAATACAAAAATCTATATAAGTTAGTTTGTATCAACTGACGCGGAGAGAGAGTGAGAGAGAAGAAGTAGAAGAAGGAGTTCATTTTATACGACTGAGTATAGTCGGGCTTCTCTGAGTGAGAAAGCATCTGTAAAACTTCTGAGTTTTCATAGCTATGAGAAAGAACTAAGTAAAGTTCTGTGTATGAGTCCCTCTCCATCATCTCCATGCTTGCCTACTGTGTGATGAATTCAAAAGTTCAAGTTTTCTGAACAATTCGATGCCTGGCATCGAATCTTGGCTGATAAGTCATTTTTTCATTCTCTGTGTGTTAACTGTTGTTGAATCTTCTAAAAATATGAAGTTTGTGGAGCAACTCGATGCCTGGCATCGAGTTCCAGCATAAAATGGATGCCCGGCATCGACTTCTAGCATATAAGTCATCTTCTTCATGTGTGTGTAAAATAGAGTGTTTCTGGTGCAGAAAAATAGCCAAAAAAAGCCCAAAGTCGATGCCCGGCATCGACTTGGACTGAAATTCGATGCCAGGCATCGAATTTTTTATTTTTGGACACCAGGAATACTAAAACAGGCAAAGTTTCCAATTTTGGAAGGTCATACAGGGTCATCTTGTGAGGGCCATAACTTGAGTTCTAGAGATCCGTTTGATGCATATGATAGCTTGTTGGAAAGCTCTACTCTTCTAGTTTCATCCTATAAAGTTTCATGGAGAAATAATACTTGAGCTAGGAGAAATTAGCAAAATACTGAAGGTATGTCATTTCGGTGACTAGGAATTTCTGTAGAAGCAAAGTTCTCACTTTAGGCTATCATTTCTCAAAGTTTGGAGTGGCAATGAGTTAATGGTGACCATAGAGGTGTTCTAGTGTCACATTAATTCATTTCTTGTGGTGTTTCATACATCAACAAGTGGTATCAGAGCAGAAAGATTCTCGAGAGCAGAAGACGACAAAGGTACAAGAAGTTTTGTAAAGTTTTCCATTAAAGTTTGAAAGGTGAAGCATTTGAAGACACAAGGCATCAAAAGGTTACTTCAAAAGTATCCTCATACACAAAGAACTTCAAAAGGTATTATCCTTTATCCTTTAAGCTCACAGGTTGCAGCAGAAGGAAAGAACTATGGCAGATCATATCTCCATTGACAAACTGGACAGAGATAATTACCCCGCATGGGTAATGAGAATGGAAGCCTTACTTATGAGTAAGGATCTCATGATATATGTTACAGGTGAAGAAGAGAAGCCAGTATTTGAAGATGAAAGCCGACCAAAGAAAGAAGAACTTGATGCTTTAAAGCATTGGTAGAAAAAGGATGCAAGTGCAAAAACATACATCTACAATACAATCTCTGATCATTTGCTACCACACATCAGAGGATTGGAATCATCTGAAGATATATGGAATGCATTGGAGTATCATTTCCAAAGTACTACTAAAGCACGGAAAGCAAGTCTATGGTCAGAGTTTACAACATTCAAGAAGAAGCCAAGTCAAACCATTAGTGATTATGTCACTAAGATGAAGGATCTTGCAGATAGTCTTGGATCCATAGATGAAGATGTTGAAGATCACAGATTGATTGCTCAGCTACTTGCAGGTTTGAGAGGGGATGAAAGGTGGAAACCTTTTGTCTTATCAACAGAACTTTCATTAGATCATTATGTTCCAGATTTGAACCAGTTGCTTGGTTTGATGCTCACATATGAGCAAGACTTGAAGGGAGATGGAGATAAAGGACAAAGTTCTGCAATGTACATGAAGAACAAGAAGAAAGGAGATAAAGGTAAAGCAAAGGATGAAGAGGAGTCTAGTTCTCAAGCTTATTATGCAAGAGGTAAAGGCACTGGCAGAGGAAGAGCAAGAGGTTTTGGAAGAGGAAGAGGTAATCAAAATAACAACAAAAAGGCTTGCTGGATCTGTGGATTGAGTAATCATTTGGCTCATGACTGTTGGCACAACCAACAAGGATCAAACCAGAATCAAAACAACAATAGCAGAGGTCGAGGTGGAAGATATCAAAGTAATTTTCAAAGAGGTAGACAAAGTCAAAGAGGAGGGCTATGGTAGAGGTGGAGGAAGAAGTTGGGGACAGAATCAATCCTACAACACCACCTACTACAACTATGCAAATGACACACAGAATGAAAGTCATACATCATTGATGATGAACTCAATCAACACATCAGATAAAGAAGATCTAAAGGTATTTTACATTGACTCTGGATGTTCTAATCATTTGTCAGGAAACATAGAATTGATGTCAGAATTGGAAAAAGGCATTTCTAGTCACACAGTTCAAACTGGTGATAATACAAGACATAGTGTACATTCAATTGGAAAAGTGAAATGCAAGAGTGGAGCAGATTTGCTAACCAATGTTTTGTATGTTCCAACAATACCTAAAAACTTGATTAGTGTGGGACAGATAGTTGAAAAAGGTTTTCAAGTCAGGTTTACAAATGAAGGAGTATTTGTGGAAGATCCAGAGAATGGATATAATCAGATTGTCTCTGGTAAGAAAGAAGGTAGACTCTTTACTTTAAGAGTGCAAGGAAACATTGGTCAAGCTTTGCTCACACATGGTGAAGCAGTGATTACAGAACTTGATCTCTGGCATAAGAGATTAGGTCATTTCAATGAAAGAGGAATTAAAGCTATGGTTGCTAATCAGTCTGTACTAGGATTACCAAACGTGCAAAGTCAACATATGGTTTATAAATGTGAAGCATGTCAAATGGGTAAAGCACACAGGTTACCATTTCAAAAGAAAGGTTTCAAACATGATGGAGTACTTGAGCTCATTCATACAGATGTATGGGGACCAACAAAAGAAGGATCTATCAGTGGCTCAAGGTATTATGTTCTTTTCATTGATGATGCTACAAGATGGATAACATTATATGTTTTGAAGGAAAGATCAGAAGTGTTTGGAGCTTTCAAGCATTTTCATGCATATGCAGAGACAGTAACAGGTCAAAAGCTTAAAAGACTGAGGTCTGATGGAGGGGGAGAATACTTCTCCCAAGAGTTCAATGATTATCTTTGGAATGCAGGTATTAAGAGAGAAATAACTTGCAGGTATACACCACAACAAAATGGTGTAGCAGAAAGAAGGAACAGGACTTTGGTTGAGTTTGCTAGAGCTATGCTAAAGGAGAAGAACTGTCCAAATTATCTTTGGGCTGAGGCTGTAAATACAGCTACATATCTTGTGAATAGATTACCATGTGCAGCTCTGAATGGAATGACTCCATATGAATCTTGGTGGGGTAAGAAACCAACACTAGATCATTGTAGAGTGTTTGGATCAATTGCATATGCTTATGTGCCATCACAGCTTAGGCATAAACTTGAACCAAAGGCAGAAAAATATGTGTTCATTGGTTATGATGAAAAGCAGATGGGTTACAGATTGTGGAATCCTCTAACCAAACAATTTATTGTTTCTAGAGATGTTACATTTGATGAACAGAAAAGTTGGTATGCAGATCAAAGTCATACAGCTGAAGAATTTGAAGAAGAGGTAAGAAGATGTGAGAAAGGAAAATCAATTGTGCAGGTAAATAGAGATGAAGACTATATGCAAGCAAGTACATCCAGAAGTGGATTAACAAGAAGGAATGAAGAAGCTCCTATATTTGATGAAGAAGTGTATCCAGACACATATGAAGAATGTGAACCAAGAAGGTCAAGCAGGACTAGAAGACAACCAGAAAGGTATTCTTATGATACTTCTTACATAACTCAGAAGAACTATGCATATATGGTCAAAGATGATGAAGAACCTCAGAACTATGATGAAGCTAAAGGTAAGAAGCAATGGGAAGAAGCAATGAAGGAAGAATTCAATGCACTGGAGGAGAACAAGACATGGGAACTTGTTCCTAAACCAAATGGTAAGAAAGTAATTGGAAATAAATGGGTTTATAAAGTGAAGAAGCTTGCAGATGGAAGTATAGCCAGATACAAAGCTAGATTGGTGGTGAAAGGCTATGCCCAGACCTATGGCATAGATTATGATGAGACATTCAGTCCCGTAGCTAAGATGTCAACTATAAGGACAATCATTGCTATTGCAACTTCAAAAGGATGGACTCTAAGTCAATTGGATATAAAAAATGCGTTCTTGAATGGATACATATCAGATGAGGTATACATGGAACAACCTCAAGGGTTTATAGATTCCAGGTATCCAAATTTTGTTTGCAGGTTGAGAAGAGCATTGTATGGATTGAAGCAAGCTCCAAGAGCTTGGAACTATAGACTGGTGAAGTATCTCAATGATCTTGGATATCAAAGTTCAAAAGCAGACCCAAGTCTACTTATCAGAAGAACAGAGGAAGGTACAATCTACATTTGTATTTATGTAGATGACATTATAATCACAGGTACTTCAGATGAAGGAATCAAGGAGGTAAAGAGATTGCTTCAAAAAGAATTCAAGATCAGTGACCTAGGAAAGTTATCATACTTTCTTGGAATGGAAGTTACTTATACAGATCATGGCATATATGTGTCACAAGAAAGGTATCTTCTGAACTTGTTGAAGAAGTTTGATATGGAAAATTGCAGAGAAGCTTCAACTCCACTTGAAGTTAATCACAAGCTCAGTAAATATGATGGTGCAGACTACAAAGATATGAGGAAGTATCAATCTCTTGTGGGTAGTTTGATTTATGCTACACTAACAAGACCTGATCTTAGTTATGCAATGGGAGTTTTGTCACAATTCATGCATTGTCCAAAGGACCCACATTGGATTGCAGGTCAAAGAGTTCTCAGATATATCAAAGGAACTATAAAGGAAGGATTATATTATCCTTTTACATCAGATTTGAAGTTGAGAGCCTATAGTGATGCAGATTGGGCAGGTAATCAAGATGACAGAAGATCAACTCATGGTTACATGATATATATTGGTGATAAGCTTGTAAGTTGGTGTTCAAAGAAACAACATACAGTAGCATTATCATCAACTGAAGCAGAGTACAAAGGACTTGTGGAAGCAGCTAAGGAAGTCATATGGATGCAGACATTGTTCAAGAGCTTAGGCATTGATCAAGGTACACCTACAATACATGGAGATAATATGAGTTCATTTTATCTTGCAACAAATCTAGTATTTCATGCAAGGACAAAGCACATAGAGATACAGTATCATTTTCTCAGAGAAAAGGTAATGGAGAAGGAGATTGAAGTGGAGTACATTTCTACTAAAGATCAGATAGCAGACATAATGACAAAGAGCTTGGATGGTGTGAAGACCAGCAGATTCAAAAGCATGGCAGGAGTGAAAGAAAAGAAGAAGATATGAAGAAACAGAGAATGTCAATTAGTGATTGAGGGGGAGCTGTTGGAGAAACACTCACTACTTAGACATATATTTGAAGGTCAAATCTTAGGAAGAAAACCCCATGCCTATGTGAAGGGACAAATTCACAAGTGTATCATATTTGTAAAGTTAGTTCACTTTAGTTCTAGAAGTTTTTTAAAATCACGAGAATACAAAAATCTATATAAGTTAGTTTGTATCAACTGACGCGGAGAGAGAGTGAGAGAGAAGAAGTAGAAGAAGGAGTTCATTTTATACGACTGAGTATAGTCGGGCTTCTCTGAGTGAGAAAGCATCTGTAAAACTTCTGAGTTTTCATAGCTATGAGAAAGAACTGAGTAAAGTTCTGTGTATGAGTCCCTCTCCATCATCTCCATGCTTGCCTACTGTGTGATGAATTCAAAAGTTCAAGTTTTCTAAACAATTCGATGCCTGGCATCGAATCTTGGCTGATAAGTCCTTTTTTCATTCTCTGTGTGTTAACTGTTGTTGAATCTTCTAAAAATATGAAGTTTGTGGAGCAACTCGATGCCTGGCATTGAGTTCCAGCATAAAATGGATGCCCGACATCGACTTCTAACATATAAGTCATCTTCTTCATGTGTGTGTAAAATAGAGTGTTTTTGGTGCAGAAAAATAGCCAAAAAAAGCCCAAAGTCAATGCCCGGCATCGACTTGGACTGAAATCGATGCCAGGCATCGAATTTTTTATTTTTGGACACCAGGAATACTAAAACAGGCAAAGTTTCCAATTTTGGAAGGTCATACAGGGTCATCGTGTGAGGGCCATAACTTGAGTTCTAGAGATCCGTTTGATGCATATGATAGCTTGTTAGAAAGCTCTACTCTTCTAGTTTCATCCTATAAAGTTTCATGGAGAAATAATACTTGAGCTAGGATAAATTAGCAAAATACTGAAGGTATGTCATTTCGGTGACTAGGAATTTCTGTAGAAGCAAAGTTCTCACTTTAGGCTATCATTTCTCAAAGTTTGGAGTGGCAATGAGTTAATGGTGACCATAGAGGTGTTCTAGTGTCACATTAATTCATTTCTTGTGGTGTTTCATACATCAACAGAGTATGTACAGACGTGTCCAACTTGCAAGTTAGTAAGACAAAAGAAGATAAAACTTGGAGGCTTACTCCAGCTGATGCCCGTCCCGAATAGACCTTGGGACATGGTAAGTATGGATTTCATAACAGATTTGCCAACATCAGATGGACATAATGCAATTCTTGTAGTGGTGGACTATTTTTCAAAGCAAGCACATTTTATACCTATGAAGGCGCCCATGTCGGCAAAGGTGGTAGCACAGACATTCTTTCAAAAGGTATTCAAATATCATGGCCTTCCATTGGCTATCATTTCAAATCGTGATACCAGGTTTATGAGCGATTTATGGCATGAATTATTCTCAATTTTGGGCACTCAACTTAGATTTTCGTCGGCCTATCACCCTGAAACAGATGGGCAAACAGAAAGAATCAATCAAACAGTAGAGAATTATCAAAGAAGTTATGTACAAGCGGACCAGAAGGATTGGGCCAAGCACTTAGATATTTTAGAATTCCATTGTAACAGCTCCATCCATTCAAGTACATCTATGTCACCGTTCGAAGTGGCCACCGGCAAAAGTGTAATCACACCCATGGCACTCATGTCAGATGAAGTGCTAGTGGCAGCAGACCGCGAGTGCAGAAACTTTTTAAGAGACTGGTAGTCCAAGTTTCGACAAGTGAAGGAAGCTCTCATCAAGAGCAAAGAAAGGATGGTTAGAAATGCCAATCAGAACCATACAGAAGCTTTAGATTATCAAATGGGTGACTTAGTTCTCGTGAATGCCAAGAATATCATTTTGCCCAGGAATTTCACTCCCAAGTTCAATCACAGGTACTATGGGCCGTACAGGATTAGTCACCGGTTCAATCAAGTTACATATCAACTGGATCTTCCACCCGAAATTCATATCCATAACTCTTTCCATGTTAGTTTGCTAAAACGCTTCCGCCCTGATACTCGTTTGGGACGTCAAGTCACTTTAGTGGAAGATCCAATTGAACAAAGACAAGCAGAGTTGATACTTAAAGAGAACAACACTCAATTTATGGTCAAGTGGCGAGGAAGACCTCTCAAAGAAGCCACATGGGTAAGTAAAAACAGCATGCCTCCGACAGCCCAAGCCCTTATTGAGGCGTTTCAAACGACTCATCCTTCGACATCCGAGGCGAGAATTCCATAGCTTTACGAGGATGCAAAGCTCTTCAAAGCGGGGGAGAATATGTGACAACCCGTGGGCAAGAGCCCCCCCTCTCCCCCCCCTCCCCCCCCTCCCCCCCCTCCCCCCCCTTGTATTTCTATCCAGCCCCTTTTGGTGCTTGTGTGGTTTGGCGACCGGCGCCAAATTGCAAGTACTTATACGAGGGGACATAGTGAGCCTCCGATCCAAGTGACCGAAGCGAACCAAGTGATCCTTGCGCTCAAGGTGCGGTAGCCTTCGTGCTAGTCCCCTCCGCACGCACCTCTTGAAAGCGTCGTTGTGCCATCCAGGGGCCGTTGTACGCATTTGCCCGCGGCGCTTAACGCGGGCCGACTCATTGTAACGTGTTTACCCGCGACGCTCAACGCGGGCCGGCTTAGGCCATTCCTTCTGTAATCGTTTTCTTTCTAATGC
>CM035443.1:130722973-130740473 GCA_020310875.1 Ceratopteris richardii | reverse complement strand
GAGAAGTGGGGATCCTTAATGTTTTTAAATGTCCTGAATGTGATCAGCATTAATTCAAATATTTTCATACACATTTGTGCCATCACATCGGGTGTATTGCGTAGTCGAGTGCTCGAGTGTCTGATAGTAGAAATCATGTAATTTACAGTGGGAGGTCCTCGTGGAGGTGCTAGATAAACATAATTTAGCCACTTGGCACAGCCTTTGATGTTCTTGACAGCAATGGTGAATTCGGGCCATGTGCGTCTTCGTAGGACTAGGGCATAACAAGGATTGTACTTAATAAAGAGGGGCATGTTATTCCAGGTTCGTACCATTTCAGGATAAGTCTCCAAGAGACGGATCCTCCAAGTGGGTTGATGAATAGAACCTCTTTTTGCACTCTCTGGTATATCGTCGGGGCCAAACTAGGTGGCAAAGGTGGGGGCCTTCCCACATTGTCGTTGGATCTCTGCATTGTAATCAGCCAATAATATGCAATATGGCACATACTGATCATCATTGGTCCCTATCCACCTGTGATGGGACATACGTCTGAAATACTCGGACTTGATGACAGTGTCTTCTAAGTTGGCCAATGATTGGATTTGTATTGCTACTCGTTCATCGTGGGTGTTCGCTGTCTTCTCTAATGACTGAAGCCATTCAGGTGCTTCCACTTCTAAGGTATCCATTCCCTCTGAGGTTTGTTGCCCTCCTGGCATTGGCATAGGAACGTATGGTTCCTCGTACGAATCATCTACCTCAATGGGAACCAAGTCTTCTGGCTCAGGTTCTATAACTGGAGAGGGTTGCCTTTCATACTCTAGTAACTTTTTCTGGAGCTCAACCACCTGCTCTGTCAATGCCTTCACTTCCTCTGAAGTCGAGGCCGGTTCTATTACCTTGGTTGGAGCCTCCTGTTCCTTGAGCTGGCCACGTAGCTCATCACGTTCCCTTTCCAACTCATCATGAGCATCTAATAGATCTGCATAGCTTTCCAAGATGGTCTTCATTGTCTCTGAGGGTACGACTTTAAACTGCTCTGGATCAATTTTGTGGGGAGAGCCTTCCATTGCTGCTTCTAGATTTGCTTCATTTTGCTGCTGCAGTCTCTTGTTCTCTTCAAGGGCGGTTGCCATGTGTTTTTTGAGGAGTGCCAAGTTACGCCGGACTCTGAGATTATCAGCTTGGTATACGTCCAGCAAGGCCTCGAGTTGTTTGGAACCCGGCTGTTGTGATGGTTGGGGAGTTTCGAGTAGTGTTTGGTGGGCATGTTCGAGCATGGTGTAGCGTTGGTTGAGTTCTGCATTTTCTTCCTCGATCGCTGTGAGGCGGCTCTGAAGTTTCTGATTGGTAGTGATCACTTGATGATAACGATCGTCGAGAGCTCGATACTCATTCTGAACTTGATAGACACATTGATTTAAAGCTAGAAATATACTATTTACATTAAATGATGCAGGGAGAGATGAAGATGCAGGGGAAATGGGGACAGGAAAGGGAGTTGTGAATGATGTGGAGTCAAGTGGAGATGTGGGTGGAGGGGGTATGGGGGACGGAGATTGCATGGGGGAAGGGAGTGGTGCTGTGGCAGGAGATGTTTCCATAGTGTCAAATGTTTGAGTGACCGTGTAGATGGGGACCGTGGGTGGGGTGGATGTGACGTTAGTGAAGAGAGTGGTGAAGGTGGGCATAGTGACTCCCCCGAATTGGATTCCCGGAGAGAGTGGAATTCCCATGATGATTGTGGTGATAGTGGACGTGGTGGCGATAGTGTCACGTGGTGGAGTGAGTTGTGTAGTGAGGGGTGGGGAGGGTGGTGACAGTGGTGCTTCCTGATGTTCGTCTGTTTGCGTTGTATTTCCTGGTGCTGATACGTTGATATGAATTTGTTTCCCGGATCTCATGGGACGAGCGGGAGCTCCTTTCTCAAATCGGTGAATGTAGGCCATTGCCTCATGAATGGCCTCATCCAATCCTACTGCATCGGCATGTAGGTTGATGGACTCGATGAACAGATCATCCACACCTTCCTCTGCCAGCAATTGGTTCATGAGTTTCTTGCCTGCTTCAAGTGACATTTTATGCTATTCTTGAACTAGCTTCATGGTTCGATATAGTCTTTTTATTTGTGCCGAATATGCTGGGGCACTTGCTAACTCTGAAAGTTCATCATACTCGTGTTCTTCATAGGCTTCTTCCTCTTGTTCGGTCTCTTGTTCATCTACATCGACTTCTACAACTTGCAGTCGGGTGGGGGCTGACGTTGTTGTATGGGTTTGTGGTTCCTGAGCTCGCTCTGTTTCCGTTTCGAGATTAGAGTCGTAGATCAGTCTAGCCACTTCTTCATCAGTGAGATCATTGAGAGTAAAGCCCTGTGGAAATTCCAAGTCTGATTGGACAGGTGGAAACACCAGATTGGGTCCCTCTGTACTTGGTCTTGGTAGCCGAATGGTGAATGGTCTAATGCGTCGTGTCTGGGGAGGGGTAATCTCTGGTGTAGTGGTGGCTCCCCTTGGTTGAGCGCAGGGTAATTGGACTCCCCCTCTCATCTTCTTTGATGGAGGACCTGCCGCTGATAGCCTTCTATGTAACTCCTGGGCCCGGGACCATACGAGTGCCCGCTGAATAGGCACGTCATAGGCTAGACATCGATAGATTATTTTGGTCAGAGCACAACACCCGTGGAGCATATTTTTCTGCTTCTTGTTCCACCGTTGATGGGCTAGGTGGATCTGATCTATGATCGAATGTGGTACGTTGATAGGGAGGTTTTCTGTCTCTGCCAAATACAAGCTAAACCATATCTTCTTTGGTGGCATGGTGAATCTTTCCTGGGCTGGAAAAGCAAAATGCTGCATGACGGTCCGTAGGTGAAGAGCGATGGTCGGTGTCATTGCTACCATATCCTTCAGCTTATTGAGATCTTTATGTTTCATTCTGCCTGGAACCATTGTTTCCTTTTCAGTGGGAATGTGCATACCATGCATGTCCAATGCTTCTCGTACCAAATTTAGGGTCAGTTTGAATCTTTTAAGTTCGTGGCCCGGCAACAGTGAGGGTAACACAAAAGTGCTGTCACCTCCCTTGGCCCTACTAGGAGTGATGGTACTGATAAGATAAGAACAACGTAAGAAATCTGGCTTTGGTAAGTGGGCCCTGAAATAACTGTCCAGGCCCGCTTTGGTCCATACCGAACGCATTACTTCGGCATTCTGATAGCTCTCAAATTCGCGCGTGAAAAAATGGTAGCGTCCCCATTTACCATTAAACTCCAATTCAGCTTCCCAAAAATAGGTTCCATCACCCAATGGTCCTGCAACATCACTGAACCAATGAGCGTGTTTGCCCACTTGAGAGGTGTGTCCCTGAGGAGGATCCTGAACTGGGAGCACATGCACAACTTGAAGTTATTGCGGTCTTTCGGTGAGATGTGGTTCGAGGAGGAGTGTTTCTATATCCACAATCTGTGCGCTGGATCCGGCGTGAGAACTGGAACCTCCAGCTTCTGCCATGGCACTGCTTGCTTGTTGGTTCTGTGAGAATATAGAACCATGTGTTAACATTGTAATGGACAGAATAAAAACCGTTGTTGTCCGCGTTACAACATTAACATGAGGTAGATGATGAGTCAGTGGGTCAGTGAGTGCTCGATGAGTGTGTGTGCCGTTAGTGAAGAGAAGAGCTTAAATGGAAAGCTATGGTGTCTGAGTGATGTAGTTAGTAGTTGGACGTGAATTTACCAGGAAGGGTCAGGGGGTTTGTCACACATCTTAGGACGCCAGACACAATGTATGGTTTTGTGTCGTGGTTTGGTGGAAGGGCCTGAAAGCACAGTGAGGGTATCGGCTTGGAAACGAGGCTTTTTAGGGATCCATTTCCACATGATTCTTCTCGTGCTTACAGGTGAATGTGTGTTTGTGTGTGAGGTATAAGAATGAGTATCAGATGTGAGAGGAAATGGACCATGTGGTACAGGGGGTGGTGTCTGGATAGATATTTGAGCCTGCAAGTAAGCCTTAGGCACCCAAATTTGTCTTGATTGTGGCCTAGCCTTCATCAACTTCTTGGGTACCCAAATAGATTTCACTTTCTCAACAGAGGTTTTAGGAGTCTTCTTATTAGTATCAAGTCGTGGATTACGAATAGGAAGTTGAGATCGTTGTTGCGACTTGGTTACAGTCGGCAGCTCGCCCTTTCGCACCCACATTTGTTTCATCGGCTGAGTTGTTCTGCTTCGCGCATTCTTTTGGTCTCTCGCCTGGAGAGTCTTCAGTGATTGATCTGCCCTTAGTTGCTGCCTCCTTCTGGCCTTTGGAAAAGAAGGGAGTTCCATTGTGGTTCTGACTCCTTTTTTGAGATCTTCATTCTTCTGCATCACATAGCCTTGGACAAGAACAGCATGGTCAACTTCATGTGTACCCCTGGAGGGACCAGGAGTCCGTGCCTTTTCTAGTTCCTTGAGTGCTCCATTATTTAACTCAATTGTAACTCTAGTTTGATTCACCCATACCTGAAGAAGTCCACTTCTTAGGTTTAAGTTGACTGCTTGGTCATAGATCCAGTCTTGACCCAAGACAAGGGGTTTAGTGAGGTCCTCATCTTGACATACTAGTACTTTAACTGTCATTGCCTCATCATGAATATAGAGGGGAAGTTCCACCTCGCCCATGCAAGGGGTTTCCACGCCTCCCAATCCTATGAGATATGCTTCCACAGGATTGAAAGTTAATGGCAACTCTTGACAGTAAGACAATTTAACAGCACTAGTGGTTGCACCTGAGTCAATCAAGGCTCTTACAGTCCTTGCACTCTTTCCTTGTCCTATATCTAAGGTTATGAAAGGACGTCGATCAGTTATCCTATGTGAGCTAACACCTGAAACTTCACACATAGCCACGTCATATCCTTGATCTGCATATGCATCTTGCCTAGGGTGCTCTCTACCTTGTCTTCTTAATTTCATTCTCCGTATGCGCTCTAGGGCTTCTGCTTGAGCTTCTTCTCGAATTCGCTTTTCTTCATCTTTGCGTTTCTTAGCAGTATTGAGTCGACTTAGCATTTCCTCTGTGAGAGGTTCCTGATACAACTTGACTCTGCATCCGCTGATATAACTTGGGAGAACATCGCCTTCTAATGTGGCTAGTTGCACTGCTCCACTTGTTGAGATTCTGTTAATGATCATGGGTCCGTAGCCTCTCTTCTCCAGTTTCCTCGCATGTTGCTTCAATGTGTAGACTAAAACTAAGTCGCCTGCCTTCAAACCTTTATCCTTAACGTGGGCATCAAAGTATGCCTTCTATCGTTTCTTAGCTGCATATATCCCTGCAGCTGCCCTCAGTCTTGTTTCTCCTAATCGTTCAAGGTCAAAAAGTCTAGCGGATAGTTCATGACCCGTCCATTCGTGCTCTTGTGCTACTTTCAATGTAGCTATTAAGAAGTCCAAAGGTAGCACGGCGTTTTGGCCAAATACCATCTGAAAGGGGGTGGCTTGGAGTACCGTTTTGTAGGCGACTCGGTATGCCCAAACAGCATGGTGTAGATGTTTGTCCCAATCAAAGCGTTTATTGTTCACTAATTTCGTCAGTACGTTGCATAAGATCTTGTTGGTGCTCTCAGCCTGGCCATTTGCTTGAGGGTGATAGGGGGCAGACTTCTTATGTATTACCAAAAATTCTTGGAGCAGATTTTCAATAACTTCATTCAAGAAGTGAGTGCCTCTATCACTAACTAGCTCTATAGGTAGCCCGTATCTAGTGAACACATTCTCAAATAAAAACTTAGCTGTTGTTTGAGCATCGTTCTTCGTTGTGGCTTTTACCTCTACCCACTTTGTTAGATAGTCTGTCGCAACAATGATATATTCTGCATGGGAACCCTTAGCTGGGGGATTAATAGGACCTACGAAGTCTATTCCCCACTTAGAGAATGCACGTCCACCCATCATAGGTTTCAGTGGCATCTCATCTTTACGTATAGGATATTGAGTTCTCTGACAGACATCACAACATTTCACATAGGTATGTGCATCCATGTGAAGGGTCGGCCACCAGAAGCCCGCAAATAGTATTGCCTTGATCACCCGATCTGGTCCAAAGTGTCCTCCTGCTACACCTTGGTGAGCAGTGTCCAAGATCTTGAGATACTCACTCTCATGGACACATAGTCTCAGGTAACCGTCTTTACCACGTTTGTATAGATTATCACCAATAAGTGAGTAATCCTGGGCTTTTTGTTCTAAACTCCTTTTCCTAGCCTGAGTCATGTCTGGAGGGAATGTTTTCGTCCTCAGGAAGGATACTAGTGGTTCACTCCACTCTGGCACTATGGACAATTGATAAAGAGTGGCATGTTCCACAGGTGGTTTAGTGCAACAGATTGGGCATTCCTTGCACAACTTTTGGACATCAGCCTCCATAGTAGGCCAATGCACTCCGAGTCTCCTTAGTGTCTGTAGGGTTCGTTGCTTTGAGTAGTGTTGCTCTAATGCACCTACATGTGCTAATTGCAACCATTTAGCGTACTCATCCTCTTCCACACAACAAGCCAAGATCCCTTGACCTGTGTGTTTGTACATACTTCCTGCCATGATGTGATACTTTTGGGCTTTTACTACCTCTCTATCCTGCGTATTTATTACTGGATGGTTAGGCCCATATGTCAATACTGGTACCAATGGCTTAGCCCACTGCGGTACAACTTCCAAATAAAACAAGTAAGCATCAGGAAGATCATCTGATACTCCTTGTGGGGCTTCTCCAGATGTGAGCCTAGAGAGATGATCTGCTCTCAAATGAGTCCTCCCTTTTCTCACCACTACCTCAAAGTCATATTCCATTAGTAATAGAAACCATCTTACTAATCTTCCTGTATTGCATGGCTTGTTTACGAGGTATAGCAAGGCCTGATGATCAGTAAAAAATTTAAACTTATTTGCAAGCAAATAGTGTCTAAATTTCTTAACTGCATATATCATGCCTAAGCCTTCTCTCTCCGTAGTGGTATAATTTCGTTCAGCTGCATTCAATTGTCTACTAGCATAGGCAATTGGAAGATCCATATTACCTTCACCAGTAGGTTGCGCGAGTACACACCCAATAGCATAATTGGATGCATCCACATGAACATGAAATGGCTTGTTCCAATCTGGTGTGGTCAAGATTGGTGCTGAACATAATCTTCATTTAAGCTCCTCGAAGGAGTTCTCACATTCATCAGTCCACTCAAAGTTAGTCAGAAGTCCGTACATGGGCTTTGCAATGACGGCATACATGTGAATGAACCGGCGGTAGTAACCACAATGCCCCATGAAAGCTTGTACTTCCTTGACATTCTTTGGCCTAGGTAGTTCTGCGATGGCTCTCACTTTCTCTTCATCAGTGGATATGCCATTCTTTGACACTATGTGTCCTAGAATCTTGCCTTGCCTGACCATGAAAACGCACTATCTGGGTTCAAGCAGACTTGATATTCTCTACATTTGTCAAAGATTTGTCTGAGTTCAGGAATATGGGTTTGTCTGATGTTGGAATGAGCACAAAGATCATCAACATAGACTTCTAAGTTCTTCCTCAAGAACTCTTTAAATACGTGACACATCAATCTTTGAAAGGTAGCAAGTGCATTAGTAAGCCCGAATGGCATTACTCTAAAGGCAAAAATGCCCCATTCAGTGGCAAAAGCCGTCTTATGCTGACCTTCTGGAGCTATGGCTACTTGATTGTAGCCCGAAAATCCATCAAGGAAGCTGTACACTTCCTTGCCTGCTACTCTTTCTAAGAGATGTTCTGTGATAGGAAGCGGATAGTTATCTCGAATTGTGGCTGCATTGACCTTCTTCAAGTTAATGCATACACGCAGCTTGCCATTCTTCTTGGGCACCACTACGATGGGGGATACCCACTCAGTGTGCTCAATTTCATAGATGAATCCAGCTTCAACCAGTCTATCTATCTCTTCCTTGATCTTGGCCGCATAGTTGTCATTGTATGTGTATGGCTTTTGCTTAGAGGGCCTAGCATCTGAGGTCATGGGGATAGTGTAGGAACATATGTCAGGGTCCACTCCTTTCAAATCCTTGTAACTCCAAGCGAATACATCTCTGTATTCCCTTAGCAAGGCTATCAATTCTCGCTCTTCTTCCTCTGTTAGGTCATGGCCTATGTATGTGCATCTCTCCTCTCCTTCTTCTAGGGCCACTACTATTTTCTTGGTGGTTTCTTTGTTATCATAGGCCTCTCTTGATTGTGCCTCTCGTTTCGGCATTCTGATCATGACTCTCCTGTCATCTATCTCATACTTCTTAAAATTTTCTGGGACCTCGAACAAAGATTCCTCCTCTTCTTGTGTGAATTCTTTCTTCTTCCTTTTCTTTCCTTCTTCCTTAGGGGTCACATGTGTGGCTAATCGTACATCATTTGTAAACTCTCCATGCCTTTGGGGTTGAAATTCTACTTCATGGAAGTATTCTTCATCTGATGCAAAAGGTGGGTCCATAATGATTGACTCTAGATCGGAGTCACTCGCATCCTCAAATGCATCAGGGTTAGGTTCACACTCTTCTAAGACTGCCTCTCCCATGATTGGCTCTATGGAGAAGACTGAAATGTCATAGCCATCTTCATCACAGTGAGGTGTCCATTGTTCTTCATTGATGGTTACATCCATTGTTGCTAGGATTTCTGCCCAGCCGTGGGGTTCAAATTCTTCGTCCGGAAAGACTACAGGTGCATAGGCTGGGTCTTGGATTGATCTATGGGTTTCTTTTGCACCTACCTCCCTGGCCTTTTCCCTCTTCTCTTCTTCTACTGCTACTTTGCACATCCATAAGTGGGTGTCTTCATGCATCCATGAGGATCCTGACCCTATGGAATGCACTGATTCTGTATCATCTTTGGCTCTATGGATGGGATTCCATTGGATAGGAGGGACATCTCTATGAGAGTAATCCTTGAGATTGACTTTGGTTGTAACACCTAAGTGCTGCAAATACAAAGAATTGGTTCCCCAATCCTGTACCACTTGCAACTGCCGCATAAATGGTCTTCCCAAAATCATTTCATAGGCATGATTTTTGCTGAAGTCACATATAGCAAATGTATGCTCAAACTCGACACCACAAGTGGTGAGAGTTATTCCTTCTAGCAATCCTAAGGGTCTCTCAATATGACCATCGGCCATCTGCAATTTCATTCTCGTTGGCTTGAGTGCTGGCTTGCCCCAGCGCTTCCATAGGGAAGTGGTGGCAATTGCAACTCCTGCACCTGAGTCCAAAATTGCCTTGGTGGTGTACTCCTGGTAGGTAATGGGAAGATAGGTGTTCCCTTCTTCACCTTCACACATATCTCCTATCTTATCCAAGGGTATCTCTGGCACCGTCCTATGTGATCCTACTTGGGAATGAGGTTTCACTATCGCTGGTACTTGTTTGGCAACATGTTCCCATACTTCCGGTCTAACCTTAAGCAGCTCTTCCAAAGTGAGATTGCACTGCACTTTGGTGTTCTTCACTACCTCTGTGTTCCTAGGTATGACTGAATCTTCGTTTCTTACCATGACTGTAGGTGCCCTCATACAGGTGGACTTTGCTTCCCATGGGCCTGTGAAATGGGGTAGTTCTTGTAAAGAATTAGACTCGAAGTCTAATCTTTCTTGAGATTGGGCACTCTCCTGCTCTCCATAAATGGAAGGAAGGTCTTGTGGGAATTGATCGTGTGTGTCATCCACCAGTTCAATGGGAGGAGGAACTTCACTCTCTTTAGCCCATTTCTCTTCTTGAATCTCTCGCAAGAATTCTGGTGTGTATTGATTCATAGAAGAAGAGGTGTCTGGCTCCGTAGAGTTAGGCACGTAGGCCTCAGGCACATAGGCTTTCTGGGTAGGAAGACCTGCTCTTTCACTAGCCTTGTCATGGTGTTGAGGGGCGAGTTCCTTTTGTGATTGTGTCATTAGATTCTCTATTCTTTCTAGGGAGGGGGGGTTGTCTGGTTCAGTGGAATTGGGCTCATAAGCTTTTGATGGGGGATGGGTCATGTTTTTGCTTGCTTTATCTCTTTCTTGATTTTTTTCTTCCTTGGCAGATCTTGCAATTATGCCCTCTAACTTCTCTAGAAGTCCATCCAAGTGTAATTGCGTCTTGGCTGAGCCCGAGTAATTGAAAAGGCAACTGGCTTCAAACATAGTTTGAGCCAATGCGACCATTTTCGCGCAAAGCTTGGTTCTTTCTATCTCTAGGTCAGCTCTAGGGTAGCACTTGTCATGATCCGTGACATTTGTCCCTTCTTGGATTCTGGCCTGATATGCTTTAAGCATCATGTCTATGTCTTCAGGAGTGGGATCAACTAATACTGATCCTGCTTGGGGTGGTGGGTGGGTTACGTGGGGTGTATTAGAGGGTGGAGGGATGGACGGTGATGGGGATGGTAGCGGTGGGAATGTGTGAGAGTGCGGTTGAGATGTGATCTCTATGATTTTGGCCTTGGTTTCTCGTAGACTTTCCTCAAGTTCACTCATCTTCTTTGCCCATTGCCTTTTCATACGTTCACGGCTATCTCTCCAAGCTCTTGTTCTCTTCTTATTTTGGCTCTCAGTATCGCTAGCGTCTGGGCTCTTTTCCTTGCTTACCCCTTGGTTTTGCTGCACTGCTTGAGCTCTAGTGACTACCTGTACAGGTGCAGTGGAAGTGACACTTCCTGTGGAATCTACCACTAACCCAATAACATTAATAGGAGTGATTTTTGGCATATTATTAGGATTCTTAGGGCAGTCTCGTAAGAGATGCTCCTTTCCACATTCTTGGCAAAAGCCTTGAATTGTTACTGACTGGGGTTGCATAGGTGGAGGTAAGGGACAATCACGAATGAGATGATCTCCCTGACATCTGTAGCATGGTCCTTTAGGGAATGGGGGTCTTACTTGCTTAGGTTGAGGCCTAGGGTTGGGGTTTGCATACATGACGTTTGTGTAATCTGACTCCCAACTAGGTTCATTTGGCTCTTCACTATAGTAAGACTCACCATGCTCAGGAGACTGCATGTAGTAGGCCTGGGGGCTATCAACATGTGTAGAATCAAAGCTATGGTCACTCGGGTCACTTTCAGAAAGCAATGATGTTACAGGGACTATAGCTCTATTCAGGTTCTCTTCTGCAGCTGCATATTTTACTGGGATCACATTAGTAGGAGTAGGTGGTTGCTGTGCTAGCACTGGCTGGGGTCTCAGTTGGTTTTGGTAGGGTTGGTAGGTTTGTTGAGGCCTAGCATACTATTGTGGTGGATATTGGTTCTGATATCTTCCTTGTTGAGGGTATGTCTGAGGGTAGGTTTGCCTAACTGCTTGCTTGTTGTATGGGTAATCTTGCGCTATGTGATTTGTGTAGCTCTGTTCTATGGTGCAGTATTGGCCACTAGGATTTACTTGGGGTTGAGCCATAATGGGACAGACATTTGCCATATGGTCGCCTCCACAATTATAGCATCTTTTTACAGGGGCGAACCTTGGGATTTGTTTACTAGAGACACCTAGTTTCTGAGCAACTTTCTCTGCAAGTTCCTCAATTGATGTGGATTGCGTGGAAGAGAGGCTAGAGGCACTATCTGAATCTTTGTATATCTTGGAAAACTCTAACTCCTCCCCTAGGTTATCCTCAATGTCGATACACATGCGTACACACTCTTCTATGGTCCTAGGGTCCTTCAAGTACACATATGATCTTAATTTGGTACTTAGCAATCCATCCAAGAATAAAGCCACTTGCTTAGCTGGTGTGGGTAGCTCAGGGACAAGGCATCTCTCCAAGTATTGCCTAAATCTTCTTCCAGCAAGTCTCACGGTCTCTTGATGGGTTTGCTTGAAGCTGTGAATCAGCGAGGAAGTGTTATGTCTTATGCCACTTTTAGAGAATTCGATAATGAATGCCTCTAGAAGTTGGTCTATGCTCCTGAACTGTCTCTCATTTAGTGGCTGAAACCATGTCAGGGCAGTGTTCTTAAGGGTTAGACCAAAGGCATTGTACTGCGTGAATAGATCCTCCACTTGTTCAGCTCTCAGGACTTGTCTAAACTCAGCCACATGATCGTATGGATCTCCAGTGCCATCGAAGTAGTTCTTCATGGACTTAACTAGCTGAGTCGGTCTCAAGGTCCTTGTGTGCTCTCTAGGTCGTGGTAGAGGGAATTCATCCGCATTTCTTTGATTCCTGTGAGCTCTAAGCATCTTAGGTTCTACTCTATTCGTTTCCATTCTCGTTCTTTCTCTGCCCCCTGGGTTGGCAAAGCTTACTTCTGGCCTATCTCTACTCTTGTCTCTTTGAATTCCATGAGCTTGGGATGTTGCAGCACCAGGGTGACCATAGGACACATTCGATCTTGGTTGGGGGAAAATAATTTCACCTTTCCAAGTGTAAGCATGCCTATCATTTTCTGTCACCACAAAGATCCTCTCCGAAGCGTGATCTAAGTAGGTCACTCTGCTTGGGCTATCAGGATCCTTAAACTCATAGATCATGATTGTTCCTATATCAGTTGGCTGATTAGATTTATACCTCCAAAAGGCTTCGTCAGTTTCTCGATTGAGGAGCAAATCTATGCTCTTATTATCCTGGGGAATCCACTCTGGTGTGATAATCCTAGTGAGAACCGATTTGCCTCGAGGGGTTCTAGGTTCTGTACCCATGTTTCCTTGCTCTAGGTCCCCTAAGTCCGCTTCTGGGATCACATTTCCAAATTCGTCCGTCCTATCTGGGTGACTGGTGACTACGTATATGGTTCCTTCTTTGTCCAAGTATGCTCCATTTTCAAACTTGACAGCTGGGCGCTCTAGTCCAATGGATTGGTCAGGATTCTTAATCTGTACCACAGATCTTCCTAGGCCGTCCTTATAGATGCTGGCACCTAATCGGTTGGTCCTAAGGTATTCCAACTGCGTTTTGTAAGGGCCTTCTACCCTGTGCAAGTATGGCACTCCTGAACTTCCTGTAGGTCTCTCCATACCTTGAGACATCTCGGATTCACTAGTCTCAGAACTTGGGTAGTATGAGTGGTGGCTCAACTGCTGGGCCCACGACCTAGCAGTGTCGTTGACACTAGCCTCTGAAGACTTAAGGCTTTGTCTATCCCTTACTAGATGTCGCCCTGATCTAAGGTTCATAAGCCTAATTGGATAGCCCAAATTTGCCCAAGTACAACCTCGTTGCAGAGTCCTTTTGTATCAGTTACTTGATTCTTTTTAGTTGATTCCCGTGTTAAAATTCTTGTCTGATATCACGTCGTAAGGTATATTTGAGTGTAGTTCCGCACTTAAAGTTGATCGTTCCACGTTAAGTTCTTTTCCTTTAAAGTTCTCGACAGTACAAAGATTATGTTCTTAGCTTGAACTTGAAAGTTTAGGTATGCTTCAACTTGATAATTGCCTATCGTCGCCCTGACTTACTCCTACCTCTAGTCGTTCTTAGCCTAAGCTAGGAATTGACGAAGGGGAGTTGAGAGTATTCCGACCTTTCTTGCTGATCCTTGCTCTTTAGTGCTCGAGAAGTTGATTCTCAAGCTTGCACAAAGCCCTTGCTTGGACGCTCTCAATTGCTTCTCAATAGACCTGCATTAGTCCCAAGATTAGCTCCAGACTTAAATTCAAATGACAGACTAAACCACTTTCATGCATATGACTCACCGACCAAATTATCTCTTGCCGTTATAAAAAACAATCCCAAGGATCCCTCAGTTTTCCTACCTCGGTTATGGTTAACTTCAAAAAACCCTATCTAATAATCTTGATCTTAATTTTCACATAACCAGTGGAAGTTTTGGTTGTACTCCTCACCAGCTTTCCGACAAAACAAGAATCACAGCAATTGGATTTCATATGAGGAAGTTATGTCAGTTCAGGCTTCAGGGATTAAAACAGGGTTCAAAACAGTTTAATCAAGCAGGCAGAAATTCTTGAATTACTTGGGTTGCGGCCTCAACATGCAATGCTAACCCCGAGTGTTTGTCCCACAAATTGGCCAAATTAGCCCCCTATTCTTTACCCTAGAAAATTGGCCAAATTTGCCCTTCTAACGCGTTCGCAAGTTCTGTCAGTCGCGATTGATGTGTCGATCGCGATTGACAGGTCCGTCGTGGCTGTCAGTCGCGATTGACGTGTCGATCGCGATTGACAGGTGGTTCGAAAAGTCAATCTGTAATGGTCAAAGGGTCGTTGACTCTGTCAGTCGCGATTGATGGGTCGATTGCAATTGACAGGTCGGTCACGAGGGTCTGTCCGTCGTGGTCAAACAATCGTTGGCTGTGTCGGTCGCGATTGACAGAGCCGTCGTGGGCTGTCAGTCGCGATTGATGGGTCGATCGCGATTGATGATTCGATCGCGATTGACACGTGTCACGCGTATGATCCGTCAGTCGTGGTCAATCGGCCGTTGACCCTGTCGGTCGCGATTGACAAAGCCGTCGTGGGCTATCAGTCGCGATTGACTGGTTGATCGCGATTGATAGGTCTGTCCGTCGTGGTTTGTCGATCGCGATTGACAGAGCGATCGCGATTGACAGAAATCTGAGGAGTTTCAAAATTCTAAGCACATTTTTGGGAAGCTCTAGGCCTGTAGATCATGGTTTTGCACTTTGTTTGGCAATTTGAGCATTTTTTCTGTCTGTCGCGATTGACAGAGGTCGGCGACACACAGACAGTTACCGAGAATTCCGTACTTGCGCAAAGTGCTGGGGACGATGATGCGGCCTGTACCTGCAATACAGCTCGAGAAACATGCAAAAACAGCACACACAATTTCGCTCTCTCGCTCTCTCTCACAAGTGAAATGAGGGAAATGAGGTGGAGAAGGTGATATGATCAAAAAACTAAAATTTTCGCGATGATGGAATTGGAGGTGGAAGATGGTGATGATGATGATGGTGATGATGGTGGTAAGGTAAGAAAGAGAAAATAGGAAAAGTAAAGAAATTACCTACAACGCCAACGTCTCCAATCTACGTCTTACCATCACACGCTCGTCCTCAAAGCTCGATCCCCGGCAACGGCGCCAAAATTTGGTGTAGCTCAGTGATGAGTAGCACCTCCTTTATTGTCAATCCAGGAAGACGTGAGGATGGTATGAAGACCTCGAGCAAGTGAAGGCACAAGTGCGTGAGTGAGAAGCACACTAACATGCACACACATACACACACACGCGCACACAAGGTAAGGCGAAGGGTGAGAAGCAATGGAGTTCTTTAGATTACTTTCAAAAAGCTCTTACAAGTCATTTCAATTACAATCCAGCCTCAAAAATGAGCTCTCTAGCTCCTTTTATAGTTTTTAACTAGCCTTGGCCCTGTTCAGACCTAATGTCCGGCCTAGTTAAAAATTAGGTTCCAGGGCTTATTAGAGGGCTCAAACGAGATCTAAAAAATATGAAAATTGGCAGGTAGATACTTCTAAAGCTCCTCAAGCTCAAGGACTCCTTGGCTTGCACAAAATGGAGCTACAATGGTTTTTAGTGATGAAAATCACTATTTGTGTAGGGATTTTCTCTATTGATTTGTCATACATACCTTTGAGCTCCCTACTTGCTCTTTCTTCTTGTGTGCTCAACTCCTTGATGTCTGAAAAATTTAGATGTCCTACTTGCCAGATCTTCTTTGACTGCCATGTCTGCTTGTGCTGTCCCTTCGCTCTGACTCTCTTCGTCTTGTGGCTCCTTCGATTCCCTGACTGCTGCCAACAATATACATATACATATACATATACATATGCATATACATATACATATACATATACATACACATATATATATACATATACATATACATATACATATACATATACATATACATATACATATACATATACATATACATATACATATACATATACATATACATATACATATACATATACATATACATATACATATACATATACATATACATATACATATACATATACATATACATATACATATACATATACATATACATATACATATACATATACATATACATATACATATACATATACATATACATATACATATACATATACATATACATATACATATACATATACATATACATATACATATACATATACATATACATATACATATACATATACATATACACATACAACTACATATACATATACATATACATATACATATACATATACATATACATATACATATACATATACATACACATATACATACACATATACATACACATATACATATACATATACATCTACATCTACATATACATCTACATCTACATATACATGTACAGATACACATACACATACACATACACATACACACACACATACACATACACATACACATACACATACACATACACATACACATACACATACACATACACATACACATACACATACACATACACATACACATACACATACACATACACATACACATACACATACACATACACATACACATACACATACACATACACATACACATACACATACACATACACATACACATACACATACACATACACATACACATACACATACACATACACATACACATACACATACACATACACATACACATACACATACACATACACTACACATACACATACACATACACATACACATACACATACACAATACACATACACATACACATACACATACACATACACATACACATACACATACACATACACATACACATACACATACACATACACATACACATAACATACAATACACATACACATACCATACACATACACATACACATACACATACACATACACATACACTATACAAATACACATGACACATACACTATAACACATACACATTACACATACACATACACATACACATCACATACACATACACATACACATACACATACACATACACATACACATACACATACACATACACATACAACATACACATACACATACACTACCATACCATACACATCACATACACATACACATACACATACGAATACACAATACACATTCACATCGCATACACATACACATGCACCATACGCAGACCATACACATACACATACACATACAAATACTCATAACCATACACACACTACACATACACAATACCATACACATACACATCACATACACATACACATACACAATACACATACACATACACATACACATACACATACACATACACATACACATACACATTAACACATACACATACACATAACACAGACACATACACATACACATGAACACATACACATACACAAGACACATACACATCACATACACAGTTAGCTGTCATAACACATCACATACACATACAGCATACACATACACTTACACATACACATACACTTACACATACACATTCACTTACACTTACACGTATACATACACATACAAATACACATACAAATACATATATACATACACATACACATACACATACACATACACATACACATACACATACACATACATTTACACGTACACATACACATACACATACACATACACATACACATACA
>CM035443.1:130715473-130717973 GCA_020310875.1 Ceratopteris richardii | reverse complement strand
GCAAGAAGATGAGTCTAGGTAGAACTAGTCTATTATGCGTGTTTTAGATCAAGCTTTCTAGGCTAGTCAGAAGGGCAAAGGAAAATGGAGCTCTTCTGCTAGTAAGTAGAGATCTGCTAATTCTGCACAATCGAAGAAGGAAGACAAAGATGAGAAGAAATCAGAAAAACAAAAATTGTTTTGCAATTACTGTAAAGCAAATGATCATGTCATTAAGACTGTCCAAAACTGGCTCCTAAAGAGGCAAAGAAGAAAGAGGCCGGAATGGTTGTTGTAGAGACCTCTACACCGAAAACAGAGTCTACTAATCTTGTGTAGGATGAAGAATGGGTGTTTAGTAATGTTTGCAGTTTTGACCCATCTTCTCATGAGCAGTGCATGTTTTCAATAGACTCAGATATTTGGTACTTTGATAGTGGGGTGACCAAACATATTACTTCCCAATGCAGTTTCTTCTCTTTACTCGAGCCTGCCCCTACAGGTAATACTGTTACATATGCCAACAACTCCTCTTATCACATTATGGGAGTTGGTAAGATCATTCTGACTAATATTGATGGTAGTTCTTTTACATTGTCAGATGCTTTATTTGTGTCAAGGATCAAGAAGAATCTGTTATCTGTTTCAGCCTTAGCCAAGATTGGTTTGGTTGTGAAACTTGTTGATGATAGATGTGCAGTTCATGATCTGTCAAATGGCGATGTGATTATTGCTTTTGGAATTTTATCGTGTGGGCTCTATAAGCTCATAGATTATGAAAAATATGTGAATGATTCAGCATGTACAGTACATGATTCTCATGCTATGTCAGATGCAAAGCTTTGGCATGCACGCTTTGGTCATCTGAATTCTCCTAGTTTGCTATGCCTATAGAAATCTGAAATGGTGTCCTCTTTGCCCAGTCTTGAGGCACCTGGAAAACATGTCTATGAAGGCTATATTTTGGGCAAAATGTAGCGTTCCTCCTTTCCAAAGGATGGTTCAGTTCCGGCTACTAAAAAATTGCAGCTTGTACATAGTGATATCTATGGTCCTATGCAAAAATCTTCTCTTGGAAACTATCTTTATTTAGTGAATTTCATTGATGATTTTTCCAGGCATGCATGGGTATATCCACTCAAAGCAAAGTCTAAAGTTTATGTGCTTCAAACAATTTTTGGTTTTGGCTGAAAATTTGCCAACATGTAAAATGGGCACCCTCCGTTTTGATCAAGGGGGAGGGATATATTTCTTCTAACTTTAATGCATTTTTGGCTGAACGTGGGATAAAACATTAGTGCATAGTGCCATATACACCTCAACAGAATGGAATTATTGAACGAAAGAACAGGTCACTCATGGAGATGGCGAGGTGTATGGTCAAGAGTCAGGCTTCACCACATCGCTTTTGGCTTGAGGCTATCATGTGTGCAACATATGTACTTAACAGGTGTCCCACTAAAGCACTTTAGTCTATCACTCCATATGAAGCTTGGCATGGTCGCAAGCCATCTGTTGCTCATCTACATGTTTTTGGTTGTCTGGCATAAGTATTAGTGCCTGAAGAACATCACAGGAAATTGGATGATAAAGCAGTAAAATGTATTTTTGTTGGGTACAATTCTAAAAGCAAAGGATATCGTCTGTATCATCCACAGACTAAATGCATTTTGGTTAGCCATGATGTTGTTTTTATGGAAGATGCTATTCAACCTTTACTTTCATGTACGAAGGAGACGTCTATTAGCTCCAAAGACATGTATGATACTTTGCTGCCTCTTTTTACTTGTGGACAATCTAGTGTTGGTCCTAATGAGGCAACTTCTTAGCCATTGCAGGTTTCATGTGATGATGCAGATCATTCCATTTCTGATGCAGATTTGCATGATGTACTTGTTGATGAGAGAGTTGATATTGAAAACTATGCCAAAATGGCTAGTGCAGACTTTGTGTGACAACAAATTAGATGCACCTCTGTCGTACCGTACTTGTTTAGGCTCTCATAGTGCCTCTTTTGCATCAGATTGTTATGCTATGGCGTTCAACCCCGTGGCTTTGTGCAAAAAGGGCATGAAAACCAGGTGTGCATGTTAAAGAAGGCATTATATGGTTTAAAGCAAGCACCACGTGCTTGGTATGAAAAGATACATGCCTATCTGATTGCACATGGTTTTGAGAACAATCCAACTGAAAGCACCTTATATGTTAAGCATGCTAATGATGTGCTTCTAATCATTGTTGTGTATGTTGATAACATGCTACTGCCTGGTCCTCATGAGAACATATTGCTAATTTCAAGGCTGATTTGCATGCCTCATTTGAGATGTCAGATTTGGGGCATTTGCATGATTATTTGGGCATTCAATTTATGCAAGTTGATGGCAGAATAGTTTTGTGTCAAATGAAATATATTGACACATTATTGCAGTGTTCCGGCCTTAACGACTGTAAACCTATTGCCACTTCTATGGAGACAGATTTACGATTGAGTCTTCATGATGCTAGAGATGCATTTGATGTT
>CM035443.1:130700473-130705473 GCA_020310875.1 Ceratopteris richardii | reverse complement strand
AGTCGATCCCAAATCTTTGACCTTCATGAAAGAAATGGCTCAACAAAGGCAAGCATGTGGTTTTGAGAAGACCAACATGAGGCAAATGAGTTCTCAACAAAATAGGAGATGCATATATTCTCATTCGACCATGAGAAATCATGCGAACCGAGGGTGGCGATTTGGCCCGATATCAAATTATGTGAGATGCTGGTGTTGCGAGCAGATTGGGCATATAGCCAAATATTGCCCTCGTGTATGCACCCCGTTGGATTTTGTCCCCACATGTGTGGACTGCGGGAAAAAGAGACTATGCGAGCACGTGTGTGGCTCAAAAGAGATGACTGACACAAAGGTTGCAACGAATCAAGTTGATAAGTGTTTATCCTCCTTGTATGTGGAAATTGACAAAGGTGGAGTTACTTCATCGACGGAGACTGCGAGAGCAAGTGAAAGCAAGGACACTGGATCTCATGATCGAGACTTGGTAGACCTCGTAAAGAGCTTGGAATGTCAAGTCAATTTGCTTCGGGTAGAGCGAGATAACGAGAGGATCAAAATAGAGAAATTAGAGGAAAATCAAGTGAAAATGGCCGAGATCCTAGGAACTTGGAAAAAGCAAGTACGAAGGTTGAAAAATGAAAACAAGGAGTGGAAAAGAGTAAACAAAAGCTGGAGGCAAGATCTGGTGAAGCCCGAGAGTGAAAACATGGTCTGGGACTTGAGATCCGGCTTGATGGTAGCCGACTGCTTTGGAGTTGCGATCGAAGAAGAGCTCTCAAGAGACGAGGATGACCTAATGAGGAGAGTCGAGGGAATGGAGCATGAAATTGAGAAGGTACAAAGCATAATCTGTCGATACAGTGACCAAGCGGGTAAGGCATGTGACGAGTTCCACCTAGAGTTAGAAAAAATGAAAAGTGCCCAAGCAGAGAGCGATGAGAGAGTTGGACGGGTAGAAAAAGAGAATGCAAAGCTGAGTAGCAAGCTTGGTAGGTGGATGAATCGGAAAGACGACGAGATGTGAGGACAAGTGGAGAACCCGAGAACGGGGAAAATGGAGGAAGAGTTGAAAGCGGTGTTGGATAGGTTGGATGCATTTGGAACAGAGTTAGAAAGGACGAAGAATGAATTGTCGAAGAAGGTAGATGATCTGGATGAAGAAAATATGAGTAGGATTTGGGAGGAAAGATCGATTAGAGAGGAAGTCGAGAAGTTGACCGTTCGAGTTGAGAAGAGGGAGGATATTCCCCTCGGATCTGCAAAAAGGGTGAGAGAGGATAAAGAGATGGAGCAAATATGGAATCGGTTCCGAGGCATCGATTGTGACCTGTTCCAATATCAGAGTGATATTGAGCACAACAAACAAGGATTAAGGGACTTAGCGGCGAGGCTCGAATCATTGAGGAGCACAACGAGCAATGGTAATTTTTCAGGTCATTTGTCGGGTCAGGTAGAAGCTCTGCGAGGCAGAGGTTGGAGATGAAAGGAAATAGACGAGGCGATGGATGTCGGTGAGGACGGCTTGAGTCTGACTAGGGTTTGCTTTGCGGATTACGAGTCCGAGATGTGAGGACGGATGGACCAAGTGTCTTGTACACTTAGGACTGAAGTGACACTTTTTGAGGTTTCAGGTCGGCAAAGTAATTAGTGTGTGCGGGTCTCGAGAGAAAAAGTTGACCATGGCATTAGTGGCTGGATTTTGGCTTGAGTGGCAGCAGAGAGGAGATAGGTCTCATCGGGATGTCCACGGGGGGATATATGTGTGTGTGTCGTGATTGGGATGGTTGGGAAAAGGTCCTTTCTTTTGTCTCCTAATTCTCGAGATGCGGGAATGAAAAAAAAAAATGAAAAAAATATATATGTTTGTGTATGTGTGAGTGTGGCTACGCGCCTATGTGGGCTGATAGGTGGGTGGACCCACTTTGGCCGGGTGTTCAAAGCCACGAACCGATGTCGGTTTCGCATAGGGCTAGCTGTCTGTGTGTCGTGCGCTGCGTTGGGTTGGTAGATGGGTGGAACAAACTCGATCGGGTGGTCGAGTCCACGAGTCGCATCCAGCTTCAGCGTAGGCCGGCAAGTGTGAGTAAATATGTGAAAAAAAAATGATGAAAAAAGAGAAAAAAATGTGGAAAAAATGAATGAGAAGAATTCCTCGCTCGAGGGGGGACATAAGAGAGGTGAGAGAGCATGATGCTCGGATGGGAATATATGTGTTTGTGTTGTGGGGATTTGGGTTATGTGTGGGCTCCCGATGGAACATGTCAAATCGAAGCTTAAGCTCGGCTAGGGTTTTGGTTGCGATGTGTCTGTGGAAATCTTGGACTTGAGGAATCCAATCGTGCTAGTTGCATTGTTTGTCTGCAAACCTTCCGGAAGTGTTCAGTTTGGCTCTTAGGTGGTGCAATGACTTGTGAAGTTCGGAATCGCGTCGACGATGAGTGATCTTGTTAGAGTGAGCTCGTGTTAGACTTGAGTGGTCCTTGTCGTGTATCCATCAAGTTAGAGTGGTGTGGTGGTGACCAAGCATAGGATCTGATTGATGAACAAAAGAGCATAGAGTAGATGAAAAGGTAAGTGGGAATCGAAAACCCTAGGTGGGAGAAAATGGGAAATTGGCAAGAGAACTCGGTTAGAAATGAGACAAAGGAACCAGCAAAACGATCGTGTGACCGGGAAAAGTATCGAAAACGAAACTCGGAATTGGTTTTTGATGGTGTGTGTGGAAAGTGTGTTGAGTATGCATGTGGAACAAAGATTTGTGACGTGTTGAATGAGTAGTCGAGAAGAGTGACGAGACCGAGTGTGCACATGTCTTCTGTTTGCATGTATGTATGTTGTGTGTGACGAGAATGCATGTGTGACACGGATCATGATGTGTGTGCTGAGTATATATGTGTGATGTGTATGAAGGATATAATTGTCTTTTCATTTTGGTTGTACATATTGTGATTTGATGAAGAAAGGTTCTAATGTTTTAATGAAGTTTGCAGACAGGTGGACATGTCGGCGAAGATACGAGAAGATGGACAAAGATGGTAAGTGAAATGATTGGATTGTGGTACTAACAAATGATTGTATGAGTATGATTTCAGGTGCTACATTGAGGAAGAAGAGTATGGTCATGCAAGGTAAAGATTTGTATTTGATTGAGTGATGATCACATATTGGGTGATTTGAGCGCAGGAACAATTTGGCTCGTCGAGGACGACTTTGCAAATAAGAAGAGGGAAGTATGTTAGCTCACAAAATGGTTGGTTTATGCACTAATATGGATATATTTGGCAGGAAAATATTGTTGATTTCAGGTACTTGAAGGGTGATTAGGTGATTTACGAGAAATATTTGGGACTACATGATGACTTCTTGGTCAAAGAGGAATGTGTCAAGGGAGACAATACTTGGAGACCCTACTGAGATTCATTGGTGAGAGGAAAATGGAGCAACATCCAGGAGGCCTGTTGAGCTCTGTGAGAACTATTGAGTTGCAATTGGTAGCTTTCATTGTGGTCTTCTCAACAAGTGGTTTGGTTCCACTATCAGATATTGTTTTCCCAGTCTTTGTGTCTTCATACCTTTGGGTCCTTTCAAAGTTTGTTTTTCCCACTTATGGCAAGGAAGGGAGCTCGAGTCAGAATGAAAAAAAAACACGTGGCTCGTGAGAGGATAAGGGCAGAGCGGTGGTCGTTGTTGGACACACAAAAAAGGAGAAGTCTGGGGGAAGAAAAGGGAGAGCAGTCAGAGGGGGGGGGGGGGGCACAGATTGTAAAAAAGCTGCGCAGAGAGAGGGTATTGAAAGGAGTTTCTGTACCGGTTCGTACTATTCTGGAGAGGGTGATGGTCGGCATCTGGAAGCGCAGATCAATAATTTTCTGAAGATGAACTTCCGCGGGTCAATTAGTGCAAAGGACACACATATTTGAAGAGAAAAAGGGGAGGCCATCTTCTGGGCATCGGAAATGTTTTTTCTCAGGTATCGTTCTATTCGTATGTCTCTCTCGGACTACGTGTGCTCCTGATCAGAGATGTGTGGAAGGGAAAAAACGAGCGATGATGATGCTGACGGAAGTACAGAAATTTGTATGCATATTCTAATTGCTACAAATAATAAAGATGTTACCCACGTTGCGAACTCTGATGACGCACAGCTGTATAACAAGCATGATATACGTTCTGGAATCTGATTGATGATGATGCTAGGAGGAATATATTTGACAAAGGAGCTGTTCGATTTTGAAAAAGACATCGTCGAATGCTGAAGTCATAAGTTCGAACAACATTCTGCTATTCACGTTAGATAAGTGTAAAGAAATTTGAAAGCTGTTGTTGCTTATCATTTTGTTTTGTTCTGGCATCCGTACTTATTTGCATTCTCAAGGCAACTTAATTAATCTTGCACGTAAAACTTTAGATGGAATATCGCTTCATTGCGCAGATTCGATTGCTTTGTGATTATCAGTCAAATAAGTGATACGTGAATTCTGCAATTACTGTTAGTTGAATTGAGAACGAAGGTCTGTGCACAAACTTCAAGACAAGATATTGCATTTTACACATGTTGTAATGTATGGGATTATAATCAGTTGAATACCAGGAGTTCCATTTTTTATTATAGGAAAGATGTTATGAATGCATGCACTCTTTTGTGGTGTGTTTTTTATAAGGTAGAGCCTTGTTCTTCCGGAAGTGAGTCTGGGTGATTGTTGGCATCTCGAGTAGTTGGATTCATTATATTGTTCCATACGGTGAATTCATGTTCTTTCAGAAGTTACTCTTGTCGATTGTAACCATCTTGGTAAGTTGGATCACCTGTCGAGAAACTAAAGAAGACAACACTGTAATCTGTAAATGAAGTTCAAGAAAGACAGATAATGAGCAGATAGAAAAATCATGTGATGTCCGACTGTCTGTATAACATACAAATTTTCTAGGAGCTCTGAAAACGGGAGTTGACAAACTGAAGAACCTCATTACCTTAGATCTTTTGGAAACGTGAAATCTCTAGCTTACTGTGCGTATAT
>CM035443.1:130687973-130692973 GCA_020310875.1 Ceratopteris richardii | reverse complement strand
TTGATGCATTGCTTGAATTTTGAAATCTTCATCCCATCCAAAGCCTTTGTAAACATGTCGGAAACTTGGTCCTTGGTACCAATATGATGTACTGAAACTTCCTTCGATATCACCTTTTCCCTAATGAAGTGATAGTGCACTTCAATATGCTTGGTTCTAGCATGATAGACAGGATTCGATGCTAGATGAATGCTACTCATATTGTCAGAAAAAATTGGATATGTGTCAACCTGCAAATTAAGCTCCATAAATAACTTCTTAATCCACATTAGCTCACATGTGAATTGAGCCAAAGCTCTATACTCAGCCTCGGTGGAAGATAATGCCACCGTGGGTTGCTTCTTTGAAATCCATGAGATGATCTTGCTACCTAGCATGACTAGGTAACCACTTGTACTTCTTCTATCGTCCTTCGAACCGGCCCAATCGGCATCAGAATAAGCTTTGACCTGCATATCATCATCAAATGAATAGAACAATCCTTCATTTATAGTGGCCTTGAGATATCGTAACATTCTTCTTGCAGCTTGCAAGTGTGTAGTCCTTGGACTATGCAGAAATTGTGATAACACTCCAACTCCATATGCTATGTCGGGCCTAGTTATTGTGGCATAATTGAAAGATCCTACAATAGATCGATACAAGGTTACATCCTCTAATGGCTCTCCATCAATGGAGCTTAGCTTTACATTAACTTCCATGGGATTTGAAATAGGCTTGCAATGTAGCATCCCAAACCTCTCAAGTAGGTCTAGAATATACTTCCTTTGTATGAGCATAATACCTTCTTCTTTGTATACAACTTCAATGCCAAGAAAATACCTAAGATCTCCAAGATCAGAGATCCTAAACTCCTTTCCAAGCTTTGCCTTGATCTCCTCAATGCCCTTTGTATCATTACTTGTAATGATAAGATCATCTACATACACGCACATGTAGACTACAAGTTCTCCTCTTTGTTTGATGAAGAGAGATGGATCCGCCTTGCATTGATTGTAACCACATTTGATCAAATAGTCCACCAATCTTTGGTTCCAAGCCCTTAGAGCTTGCTTTAGGCCATAAAGTGCCTTCTTCAACCTACAAACATGATGTGGAAACTCTTTATGAACAAAACCTAGTGGTTGCTCCATGTATACCTCTTCTTCCAAGTCTCCATTGAGAAAGGCATTCTTGATATCCAATTGGAAAAGCTTCCATCCTTTGCTAGCAGCCATTGCAATGAGTGTCCTAATGGTGCTCATCTTTGCCATGGGGCTGAATGTCTCTTCAAAGTCCACTCCATATGTTTGTGCAAAACCCTTGGCCACCAATCTTGCTTTGAACCTAGAAATAGATCCATCTGAATTCCTCTTTACTTTATACACCCACTTATTACCTATTACCTTCATGTTATCCTTCTTGGGCACTAGAGTCCATGTTTGATTCTCCTCAAGTGCGTCGATCTCTTCTTGCATTGCCTCTTTCCATTCGGTGTACCTGCTTGCATCTTCATAGCAATCGGGCTCATGATCTTCTACTACTTTGTTCATATATGCATAATGAGTTGCCATGTATGAATCATAAGTAAACCTTTGAGTTGGATACTTAACTCTAGAAGACTTCCTTTCTTCACCTTTTGGAGGAATAAACCTCCTTTGCCTTGGGAACTTGATCTCTTTCTTTGACATGGCTTCTTTCTCCATCATGTGTCCTTCATCATCTTCAACTTCATTACCTTCTTCATCCAACTCCACCAATGTTGCTTTGCCTTTATTGATTGATTGTGCTTCATAGCTTGATGAAGATCTCCCCCTCCATGGTGAGTTCATGCTTGAACTATCTTCATTGATGGAACACCTTGGGCCGCTTAGCTCTAGGTCGATTTGTTCTTCATCATGTCCATGCTTTTCTTCTTCATAGTCCTGCATACAATCATACTTCTTATACCAAGGGAGTAGCTCATCAAATGCTACATCCCTTGATATCCTCAAGTCCTTTGTGTTTGGGTTGAAGCACCTGTAACCTTTATGATCATTTGAATATCCTAGAAACACACACTTTTCTGCCTTTGGTTGTAGCTTGTGCCTCAATTCACTTGGCACATGTACATAACAAGTACATCCAAATATCTTCAAGTGGGAAAGATCAGGTTTCTTACCATAATAGTCTTGATATGGTGTCAAGCCATGGATCCCTGAGGTAGGAGCCCTATTCATAAGATACACGACGGTATTTGCTGCATCACTCCAAAACATGTTAGGTACATTCATCTCATTAAGCATTGCTCTAGCGATCTCGGCAATGTATCTATTTTTTCTCTCTGCTACTCCATTTTGTTGGGGGGTGTACCTGCATGTTACTTGCCTCTTGATGCCTTGATCCATTAAAAAATCAGAAAACTCATTGGAGAAATATTCTCCCCCTCCATCGGACATTGCCTTGAATGCTTTGAAACATGTAAACACATCTGATTTGTTTTTTATGAAATAAACCCAAACCATCCTTGTGCAATCATCTATAAAAGTGACAAAGTACTTGTTACCTCCAATGGATTGCTCTTTGGTTGGCCCCCACACATCTGTATGTATCAACTCCAATGGATGTTGGCTTATGTAGCCACTCTTATTGAATGGAAGTCTCGCTTGCTTCCCTAGTTGACAAGATTCACATAAATGCTTCATACCTTGTCCTTGGAAGTTGGGAAGACCTTCAACCAGCCTCTTGAATTGCATTTCCTTCATTCTTTGTATGTTGATGTGACCTATCCTCTTATGCCACAAGTCCAACTCCGAAATCCTCTTGTTTCCATATGTGAAGTAGACATGTTGAGTGGAATGAGAATTTACCTCCAAAGTGAAGAGTCTCCCTTGCTTCTTTCCTCTTGCTATGACCTTGTAACCTTGATTAGGGTTCTCCACAAAGCATCCACCTTTGTTGAACCTTACTTGATAGCCTCTTTCAACCATTTGCCCAACGGACACCAAGTTCTTTGTGATAGTAGGTACATGCAAGACATCCTTGAGACATTTTCCTTCCTCCTTGTCATCCAAAGCTACATCTCCAACATGGGAGATCTCATGGGCTGTATCATCACCTGTTTCTACATGTCCTTTACCTTTGGGAACATGTAGATTAGTAAACCAAGAAGCATTGCAACTCATATGGTTGCTACATCCACTATCAATATACCAAGTGTTATCTACTTTGCTTGAATTCCCATTCATGTGCATCATCAAGAGATTGTCATTTTCTGAACTTGTAGAAGCATAATTACCTTGGCCTTTGTATGAAGAACCTTGATTATAGGTCCTTTGGTTTCCTCCTTGGTAGCAATCTCTAGCATAGTGGCCAAACTTGCCACATATGTAACATCCTTCACCATCTTGATTCCTGTTTTGTTGATGTCGTCCTCCTCTTCCTCTTGTTCTTCCTCTCCCTCTTTGTGATGAGGTGCCTTGGTCATGTCCTTGATTGCTTGAGTGGCCTTGCCTTCCTCCAAACCTTCCTTTGCCCCTTCCTTGTCCTCGTCTTCCTTTGCCCCTTTGATTACCTGCATAGAAAACTTGTGCATCCTTGCTTTTAGTTGAACTTCCACCTATGTTCATTTCTTCGGTGACCATGAGAGCAACCAATTGCTCAAAATCGGGAAGACTATCCCTTACATATACTGAAGTGGTAAAGGGTTTCCACTTCTCATCATCTCTCAAACCATTGAGAGTATAAGCCACAAGATCATCATCGTCTACGTGGATTCCAATGGATCCCAATGCATCTGATAACTCCTTGACCTTAAGTATGTAGTCATTTATGCTACTCCCTGAGCTCTTCCTAAGGTTGTTGAGCTCATTCTTGAGTTGGATCTTCCTTGCTTTGGTGCTTGTTGAATAAAGCCTTTCAAGTGTCTCCCATACCTTCATGCTTGAATCCAAGTCTTGGATATGGCCGATCATGCTATTGCTAATGTGTTGGGAAAGGATAAAGATAACCCTCTTGTCTCTTTCATTCCATTCCCTAAAGGCCCTTCTCTGATCATTGGTTGGATTCTCATCCAACCTAGGTCTTGGTTCACTTCCACTAATCAACCCCCAAAGGCCCTTGCCCATCAGATAGTTGGAGACCCTAAATCTCCATGGTTGATAGTTCCCTTTGTCTAGCTTTTCAATTTGAGTGTTGAAGTCTCCCATATCTAGTCTTTGATACTTGACCTAGCCCTTGGATAATGCTCCAATGTGTGTAAAATGAAAATGAGGCTCTGAGGTTACCTCAATCCAAAGCTTTCCTTAGATGGACACATTGTGCTCTTTGAAACTTTGAGTAGAATAGCTCCTCCTTGATGTGAGCTACCTCCAAGAAGCTTTTGTTGATGCAAATCTTCAACCACCAACTCCAAGAGGTCTTCGTGCTTGTATGTGATGCCTCCAAGATGCCCAAATGCTCTGATACCACTGATGGGGAAAGTATCTCAACCCCTAAGCAACGACGAAGCGTGAATGACCTCCACAGGTATCCTTCTTTGACCTCTGCACACCAAAAATGCTCTTACTCAGAGCTTATGCAGAGAACTCCAGTGAGTTTTTGTTGACCTGTAGTAGACACCCAGAGCTTTCCAACAAAACAAATTTCACTTCAAATGGATGCTTACACAAGGAGAAACAATGTCTACAACATGAGCTAGTTGAATGCTCACAACTGCCAGTCAAGCAGATACCTCACTTCACTCCAGCAAGCTTTCCTCAGAGATTATATACAGAATGAATCTCAAACTTGGGTCAACTTTAAAAGACTCTAATAGATACCCAATGATACCAAAATCATAGCAAATGGATACATAGAGAAGGAGAACCAGCCCTTACAAAAGAGAGCAAAATATTTCCAACAGAGCCTACACACCAAGAGAGATATCAATCACACAACTTCACTAAAAGGAATGTTGCTCCCAGATTACTCAGAGAATGATCCAGAGACTTTGTGAGCCTAAAATAGACTCTAATAGCTATCCAATGAGACAAGAATTACAT
>CM035443.1:130672973-130677973 GCA_020310875.1 Ceratopteris richardii | reverse complement strand
CTTTACATGAGCTAAAACTCTAAGAAGATGGCCCAAAAGAAGTCGGCATACATGCTCCTTTTATAGTGAGAAGTGTGCCCCTAAAATCTAGGAACTACCTTTCCAAATCAGCCTCCTAACTTGGAGGAATTAGTTGAGATGACTTGGGGAGTGGTTGAGTGACTTTTCTTGATGGAATCTCGTGGCTTTTGGCTTCCTTTGATTGCTCCACATGTCCATAAAAGATTCCCCATGAGTTTGTAGCTTGAAGCTTGACTTTTAACACTCCCCCTCAAGCTTCAATTCTTCGTCCTCATCCAAGCTCCTTCATGTTGATGCATTGCTTGAATTTTTAAATCTTCATCCCATCCAAAGCCTTTGTAAACATTTCGGCACCTTGGTCCTTGGTACCAATATTATGTACTGAAACTTCCTTCGATATCACCTTTTCCCTTATGAAGTGATAGTGCACTTCAATATGCTTGGTTCTAGCATGATAGACAGGATTCGATGCTAGATGAATGCTACTCATATTGTCACAAAAAATTGGATATGTGTCAACCTGCAAATTAAGCTCCATAAATAACTTCTTAATCCACATTAGCTCACATGTGACTTGAGCCAAAGCTCTATACTCAGCCTCGGTGGAAGATAATGCCACCGTGGGTTGCTTCTTTGAAATCCATGAGATGATCTTGCTACCTAGCATGACCAGGTAACCACTTGTACTTCTTCTATCCTCCTTCGAACCGGCCCAATCGGCATCAGAATAAGCTTTGACCTGCATATCATCATCAAATGAATAGAATAATCATTCATTTATAGTGGCCTTGAGATATCGTAACATTCTTCTTGCAATTTGCAAGTGTGTAGTCCTTGGACTATGCATAAATTGTGATAACACTCCAACTCCATATGCTATGTCGGGCCTAGTTATTGTGGCATAATTGAAAGATCCTACAATAGATCGATACAAGGTTACATCCTCTAATGGCTCTCCATCAATGGAGCTTAGCTTTACATTAACTTCCATGGGATTTGAAATAGGCTTGCAATGTAGCATCCCAAACCTCTCAAGTAGGTCTAGAATATACTTCCTTTGTATGAGCATAATACCTTCTTCTTTGTATACAACTTCAATGCCAAGAAAATACCTAAGATCTCCAAGATCAGAGATCCTAAACTTGTTTCCAAGCTTTGCCTTGATCTCCTCAATGCCCTTTGTATCATTGCCTGTAATGATAAGATCATCTACATACACGCACATGTAGACTACAAGTTCTCCTCTTTGTTTGATGAAGAGAGATGGATCCGCCTTGCATTGATTGTAACCACATTTGATCAAATAGTCCACCAATCTTTGGTTCCAAGCCCTTGGAGCTTGTTTTAGGCCATAAAGTGCCTTCTTCAACCTACAAACATGATGTGGAAACTCTTTATGAACAAAACCTAGTGGTTGCTCCATGTATACCTCTTCTTCCAAGTCTCCATTGAGAAAGGCATTCTTGATATCCAATTGGAAAACCTTCCATCCTTTGCTAGCAGCCATTGCAATGAGTGTCCTAATGGTGCTCATCTTTGCCACGCGGCTGAATGTCTCTTCAAAGACCACTCCATATGTTTGTGCAAAACCCTTGGCCACCAATCTTGCTTTGAACCTAGAAATAGATCCATTTGAATTCCTCTTTACTTTATACAGCCACTTATTACCTATTACCTTCATGTTATCCTTCTTGGGCACTAGAGTCCATGTTTGATTCTCCTCAAGTGTGTCGATCTCTTCTTGCATTGCCTCTTTCCATTCGGTGTACCTGCTTGCATCTTCATAGCAATCGGGCTCATGATCTTCTACTACTTTGTTCATATATGCATAATGAGTTGCCATGTATGAATCATAAGTAAACCTTTGAGTTGGATACTTAACTCTAGAAGACTTCCTTTCTTCACCTTTTGGAGGAATAAACCTCCTTTGCCTTGGGAACTTGATCTCTTTCTTTGACATGGCTTCTTTCTCCATCATGTGTCCTTCATCATCTTCAACTTCATTACCTTCTTCATCCAACTCCACCAATGTTGCTTTGCCTTTGTTGATTGATTGTGCTTCATAGCTTGATGAAGATCTCCCCCTCCATGGTGAGTTCATGCTTGAACTATCTTCATTGATGGAACACCTTGGGCCGCTTAGCTCTAGGTCGATTTGTTCTTCATCATGTCCATGCTTTTCTTCTTCATAGTCCTGCATACAATCATACTTCTTATACCAAGGGAGTAGCTCATCAAATGCTACATCCCTTGATATCCTTAAGTCCTTTGTGTTTGGGTTGAGGCACCTGTAACCTTTATGATCATTTGAATATCCTAGAAACACACACTTTTCTGCCTTTGGTTGTAGCTTGTGCCTCAATTCACTTGGCACATGTACATAACAAGTACATCCAAATATCTTCAAGTGGGAAAGATCAGGTTTCTTACCATAATAGGCTTGATATGGTGTCAAGCCATGGATCCCTGAGGTAGGAGCCCTCTTCATAAGATACACGGCGGTATTTGCTGCATCACTCCAAAACATGTTAGCTACATTCATCTCATTAAGCATTGCTCTAGCGATCTCGGCAATGTATCTATTTTTTCTCTCTGCTACTCCATTTTGTTGGGGGGTGTACCTGCATGTTACTTGCCTCTTGATGCCTTGATCCATTAAAAAATCAGAAAACTCATTGGAGAAATATTCTCCCCCTCCATCGGACCTTAGCTTCTTGATATATGTACCTGTTTCCTTCTCTACCATTGCCTTGAATGCTTTGAAACATGTAAACACATCTGATTTGTTTTTGATGAAATAAACCCAAACCATCCTTGTGCAATCATCTATAAAAGTGACAAAGTACTTGTTACCTCCAATGGATTGCTCTTTGGTTGGCCCCCACACATCTGTATGTATCAACTCCAATGGATGTTGGCTTATGTAGCCACTCTTCTTGAATGAAAGTCTCGCTTGCTTCCCTAGTTGACAAGATTCACATAAATGCTTCATACCTTGTCCTTGGAAGTTGGGAAGACCTTCAACCAGCCTCTTTAATTGCATTTCCTTCATTCTTTGTATGTTGATGTGACCTATCCTCTTGTGCCACAAGTCCAACTCCGAAATCCCCTTGTTTCCATATGTGAAGTAGACATGTTGAGTGGAATGAGAATTTACCTCCAAAGTGAAGAGTCTCCCTTGCTTCTTTCCTCTTGCTATGACCGTGTAACCTTGCTTAGGGTTCTCCACAAAGCATCCACCTTTGTTGAACCTTACTTGATAGCCTCTTTCAACCATTTTCCCAATGGACACCAAGTTCTTTGTGATAGTAGGTACATGCAAGACATCCTTGAGACATCTTCCTTCCTCCTTGTCATCCAAAGCTACATCTCCAACATGGGAGATCTCATGGGCTGTATCATCACCTGTTTCTACATGTCCTTTACCTTTGGGAACATGTAGATTAGTAAACCAAGAAGCATTGCAACTCATATGGTTGCTACATCCACTATCAATATACCAAGTGTTATCTACTTTGCTTGAATTCCCATTCATGTGCATCATCAAGAGATTGTCGTTTTTTGAACTTGTAGAAGCATAATTACCTTGGCCTTTGTATGAAGAACCTTGATTATAGCTCCTTTGGTTTCCTCCTTGGTAGCAATCTCTAGCATAGTGGCCAAACTTGCCACATATGTAACATCCTTCACCATCTTGATTCCTGTTTTGTTGATGTCGTCCTCCTCTTCCTCTTGTTCTTCCTCTCCCTCTTTGTGATGAGGTGCCTTGGTCATGTCCTTGATTGCTTGAGTGGCCTTGCCTTCCTCCAAACCTTCCTTTGCCCCTTCCTTGTCCTCGTCTTCCTTTGCCCCTTTGATTACCTGCATAGAAAACTTGTGCATCCTTGCTTTTAGTTGAACTTCCACCTATGTTCATTTCTTCGGTGACCATGAGAGCAACAAATTGCTCAAAATCGGGAAGATTATCTCTTACATATACTGAAGTGGTAAAGGGTTTCCACTTCTCATCATCTCTCAAACCATTGAGAGTATAAGCCACAAGATCGTCATCGTATACGTGGCTTCCAATGGATCCCAATGCATCTGATAACTCCTTGACCTTAAGTATGTAGTCATTTATGCTACTCCCTGAGCTCTTCCTAAGGTTGTTGAGCTCATTCTTGAGTTGGATCTTCCTTGCTTTGGTGCTTGTTGAATAAAGCCTTTCAATTGTCTCCCATACCTTCATGCTTGAGTCCAAGTCTTGGATATGGCCAATCATGCTATTGCTAATGTGTTGGGAAAGGATAAAGATAACCCTCTTGTCTCTTTCATTCCATTCCCTAAAGGCCCTTCTCTGATCATTGGTTGGATTCTCATCCAACCTAGGTCTTGGTTCACTTCCACTAATCAACCCCCAAAGGCCCTTGCCCATAAGATAGTTGGAGACCCTAAATCTCCATGGTTGATAGTTCCCTTTGTCTAGCTTTTCAATTTGAGTGTTGAAGTCTCCCATATCTAGTCTTTGATACTTGACCTAGCCCTTGGATAATGCTCCAATGTGTGTAAAATGAAAATGAGGCTCTGAGGTTACCTCAATCCAAAGCTTTGCTTAGATGGACACCTTGTGCTCTTTGAAACTTTGAGTAGAATAGCTCCCCCTTGATGTGAGCTACCTCCAAGAAGCTTTTGTTGATGCAAATCTTCAACCACCAACTCCAAGAGGTCTTTGTGCTTGTATGTGATGCCTCCAAGATGCCCAAATTCTCTGATACCACTGATGGGGGAAGTATCTCAACCCCTAAGCAACGACGAAGCGTGAATGACCTCCACAGGTTTCCTTCTTTGACCTCTGCACACCAAAAATGCTCTTACTCAGAGCATATGCAGATAACTCCAGTGAGCTTTTGTAGACCTGTAGGAGACACCAAGAGCTTTCCAACAAACCAAATTTCACTTCAAATGGATGCCTACACAAGGAGAAACAATGTCTACAACAT
>CM035443.1:130637973-130667973 GCA_020310875.1 Ceratopteris richardii | reverse complement strand
ATGACCAAGGCACCTCATCACAAAGAGGGAAAGGAAGAACAAGAGGAAGAGGAGGACGACATCAACAAAACAGGAATCAAGATGGCGAAGGATGTTACATATGTGGCAAGTTTGGCCACTATGCTAGAGATTGCTACCAAGGAGGAAACCAAAGGAGCTATAATCAAGGTTCTTCATACAAAGGCCAAGGTAATTATGCTTCTACAAGTTCAAAAAATGACAATCTCTTGATGATGCACATGAATGGGAATTCAAGCAAAGTAGATAACACTTGGTATATTGATAGTGGATGTAGCAACCATATGAGTTGCAATGCTTCTTGGTTTACTAATCTACATGTTCCCAAAGGTAAAGGACATGTAGAAACAGGTGATGATACAGTGTTGGGAGAGGATGGTTGGATGCACTCAGAGATTGAGTAGGTGCAGCTAAACCTGCTTCACACCAGCCCTCTTGATTCCAGGAATGATTAATACACTTGCTTAGCTTCCAAATGATACCAAGAAAGCATATATGTACTTTGCAAATAATATGTGTAATGATTAAATCAAAACAAATAACTTTGCACTTCACAAATCCAAGAAAACTTGCTATTTTGGTATTGACACCTGCTCAGTCTTTCACTCAGTATGACTAGCACACTTACAATTGATAAAATTCCTTCTGGACATATTAAATTAGTTTAACAAGCTACCATTTGCAAGTGGAATGAGAAGAAATGATGAACTATACTCTGAGAAATGAGTTTAGCAAAAAATATGTTTACCCCCGACTTTTTAGGAGCTCTGCAGAAAAATACTAGAGACCACTTCGAGCAAGATTTCTCCAATATGGCTGATCCAATGACCTTCAAATTTTGTAGACATGTAGTATGCTTGGAGCTGGTTCCAACAAGCTTTGAATCACTTGATTTGGATGAGTAGATCCTGAGATATTCCTTGTTGAAGTTGACTGACTTGGAGTAGTATACTCGGAGAATCACAGAGTAAATGAATGTAAGTATTTGTATTAGATCATGTAAATGTACATTCCCATTGGCATGATAAACATAGCTCAATGGTACTCAGAGGTGTAGGCTATAGAGTAGACCTCACACACTCAATGATCACAGATGTTAGCCTCGGGAATGGTGAAGAACACCCGCGACTTTTTCCTTGTAGTTTTTATAGGAATTGAGTGATGATTTGAATTTGACTTCAAACCAATCTCCTAGAATCTTTCACCTAAAAGTTGATTGAGATATTCTCTCAATTAAACAACAAACTTTTCCACGACTTCCAATCAATTAGGTGTGATTACATAAACTGCCAAGTCACTAAGACTTTTACAAGAGATAAAATGGTAAGAAATCATAGGCACAAGTTCCTATGGTCTTTGATTCATGTAGAGTCTTCAAAGTAGATATCCAAGCCAAATTGTGAAAGGCTTGACTTGCACCAACAGCTCCCCCTCAAGCCAAACATTTTGGCTCAAGTCTTCATCTTCATTCTTCAATCACATCCTGTAATCCAATCATGGATTTGAATCTGCATAACTTATTTCCATCCAAAGCTTTAGTAAGTAAATCTGCACATTGCATATTAGTAGACACATAAGTCAACTGAATGTCTTTGCTAAGTAATTTTTCTCTCACGTAGTGGTAATGAACCTCTATGTGTTTTGTCCTAGCATGATATATTGGATTAGTTGCAAGGTGAAGAGAACTTGTGTTGTCTCCAAAGATAATTGGTGGCCTTGTGTATAGGCCTAACTCTGTATACAAAAGCTTCAACCAGATAGCTTCTTGAGTGGCATTGGCTAGCCCTCTATACTCTGCTTGAGTAGATGACAAAGCTACTGTAGGTTGTTTCTTGGCTAACCAAGAAATAGGTTTATCACCTGCAAAACATATGTATCCTGATGTGCTTCTCCTATCATCCTTGCATCCTGCCCAATCTGCATCTGAATATACTTTAATATCAATATCTGATGTATAAGGAAAGTACAAACCATGGTTCTGAGTTCCCTTTAGATACTTCAAAATCTTCTTTGCTGCCTCTAGGTGAGGTACCCTTGGTTTGTGCATGAATTGGCTTAGCACACTAACTCCATATGCTATGTCAATTCTGGTTAAGGTAGCATAATTCAAACTACCTACCATACTTTGGTATCTTGTAATGTCTTGGACTTCATCACCTTCATGAGCACTAAGCTTTAGGTTGACCTCCATTGGAGTGCTTGAGACTTTAGCATCCTGCAAATTAAACCTCTTCAACATGTCTTGAATATACTTCTTCTGAGTGATAAAGATACCTGAGTTTGTATAAATCAATTCAAGACCTAAGAAGTACTTTAATAATCCAAGATCATTGATCTTGAATTCCTTCATCATCTGTCCTTTGATGTGTCTAATCCCACTGACATCATTGCCTGTAATGATGATATCATCAACACAAACACAGAGATAGATTACCTCTGAATTGTTCCTTTTGATAAACAATGATGTATCTGCCTTGCTCATTATAAATCCTTGGTCTTGGAGATAGGTTGTCAACCTGTAATTCCATGCTCTAGGTGCCTGCTTCAAACCATACAGAGCCTTCTTCAATTTACAAACATAATTTACCTTCTTGGGATCTTCATAGCTAGGTGGTTGTGACATGTAGACTTCTTCAGATATCCATCCATTCAAGAAAGCATTCTTGACATCTAATTGGTACATGTTCCAATTCTTGGATGCAGCTACACTCACCAAAATTCTGATTGTTGGCATCTTAGCCACAGGTGAAAATGTCTCCTCATAATCAATGCCTTGGGTTTGTGCAAAACCCTTGGCTACCAACCTAGCTTTGTACCTGTTGATTGTTCCATCAGAGTTCCTCTTTAGCTTGTAGATCCATCTGGATCCTATCACCTTCATAGAGTCCTTTTTGGGTACTAAGTCCCATGTGTCACTCTCCTTGAGAGCCTCTATTTCTTCATCCATAACTTCTTTCCATTCTGGTTTGGTGATTGCCTCCTCATATGAACCTGGTTCTTCATTCAACAAATCCTTTGCAAGATATACAGAATGCTTAGTTACAAGAGAAGTATCATACCCATATATGATAGGCTTCTTACTTTCTCTCTGAGATCTCCTCATTGCTTGAGTTGAGGATTCTGGGATATCCTCTAGCTTCTTCATTTTCATCTTTCCTTTAGACTTCCATGCCTTGAATTCCTCAAGGTTAATTGTGTCATCATCATCTGAACTTGAGTCTTCTTTCTGGATTGGTTCCTCCTTGGTGAGCTTTGGGAAGTCTTCTTCCATGTCATAAGGTAGACTGACCTTCCTACATTCATTTTCATACCATGAGTCATTCTCATCAAAGATGACATCTCTGCTTACCTTGAAACCTTTGTTTGAGGGGTTGTAGAATCTATACCCTTTCTGGTTCAAGTCATAACCAATGAAGATACATTTTTCAGCTTTAGGGTCTAGCTTTCCCCTTACCTGTGAGGGAATATGCACATATGCAATACAACCAAAGATTTTGCAATGATCCAAAGATGGTCTCTTACCATGCCAAGCTTCATATGGTGTCATTCCATCAAGTGACTTTGATGGCAACCTGTTAATGAGATAGGTGGCAGTACATACACTCTCTGCCCAAAGATAATTTGGCAACTTCTTTTCATTAAGCATAGACCTAGCTGTTTCAACAATGAGTCTATTCCTTCTTTCAACTACCCCAATTTGTTCAGGTGAGTATCTTGTAGTTATCTCCCTCTTGATGCCTCTTTCCTGCAAGAAGTCTTCAAATTCATTGGAGAAGTATTCACCTCCCCCATCTGACCTTAGTCTTTTCAAGTTTCTACCTGTTTGATTTTCAACTAGTGCAAGGTATCTTTTGAAACAATTAAATACTTCATCCTTATGCTTCATAAAGTATAACACAGTCCATCTGCTATAATCATCAATGAAGGACACATAATACCTTGATCCTGAAATGGATGGGTCCTTGCTAGGTCCCCAAACATCTGTATGCACCAATTCCAGATAGTCTTCATGCATAAAACCTTTCTTTGAATAGGGCAACCTGTGCGACTTACCAAACTGACAAGCTCCACACTTGTAAATCATGTGTTGCTTGGATACATTAGGTATCCCAAGCACACATTGATCCCTGCACATTTGCTTTAAGGTCCTTTCACCTATGTGACCTAACCTCTTGTGCCATATTTCTAATTCTAAAAGTGTTTGATCCTTGTAATTGTATAAAGCAATGTTCTTTGTGTCCTCTAGCTCAAAAGTAAACAATCTACCTGATTTTTCTCCCTTGGCTATCCTTCTGAATCCATGTCTTGGGTCCTCCACATATGCTCCATGTTGATTGAACGTGACTTGTAAACCTTTTTCCACAATCTGACCTACACTCATTAAGTTCTTGGTGATTGTTGGGACATAAAGTACTCTGCTCAATAAGTTCCGATTACCATCACTAGTTTTTACATTACCAATCTTTACAACAGAATGCTTAGTATCATCACCTGTCTGCACTTGATGTTTGCCTTTGGGTTCTTCCAAATCAGAAAGTAGTGCCACATTGCCAGCTACATGATTAGAACATCCTGAATCAATATAGAATAAGTGATCGTCATTGATACCTGACTTAGAAGTCATATTCATGATCAATAGGGAGTCATCTTGCTCCTCTATATAGTTGTTATAGTCCTTCCTATTTCTGTATCCACCTTGGTAGTTACCATTGTTGTTGTTGTAGTTATTGTTGTAGCCATTGTAGCCTTGGTGTTGGTTGAACCTGCCTCTACCTTGAGAGTATCCACCTCTTTGATTGCCTCTTCCTCTCTGATTTTTGTAGTTTCTGTAGCACTCATCTGTGGTATGGTTAGACAATCCACAAATGTTGCACGGTGATGAGTTGTAGGGTCTCCCCCTACCTGACTTACCTCCTCTGTCTCTACCTCTTGAAGATCTACCTCTCCCTACATAGTTAGCTTGGGAGGTAGAGCCTTCTTCTTCTTGCTTCTTCCCTTTACTTTTATCCTTAATCTTCTTATCAGTATATAGAGCAGAGGGGTTGTTACCTTTTGATTGATCTCCAGCCTTTGTAAACTTTGCTTCATGTGTGAATAGTTGGCCCATGAGAGTTGTGAGATCTGGGGTATGCATGTCCATGTAGAGATCCATTGCAGTGGTGAAGCTTTCCCACTTATCATCTGCCTTGAGTCCATTTGTTATTTGCCTTACTATTTGTTCCTCTTCAATCTCCTCTCCAATGCTTGCTAATTGGTCTGCCACATCTTTAATCTTGGTCACATACTCTGAGACTGATTGCTTGGGCTGCTTCCTAAGGGTTGTGAATTCAATCCACAGTTGATTCTTCCTAGCCCTTGTGTTGGAAGAGAAGTATGATGACAAGGTTTCCCAAGTCTCTTCGGAAGTCTTACAGTTCCTAATATGAGGTAAAAGGAAATCAGATATAGAGTTAAGAAGGTAAGACCTTGCCAATGCATCTTTTGCACACCATGTGTTGAGCCTCTCTTGTTCATCCTTGGTGGGTAGTCCTCTTGCTTTGAATGAAGGCAATTCCTCATCTCCTGAGATGAATCCAAATAAGCTTCTTCCTTGTAGATAGGTCTTCATCCTTAGAGACCAAGCTTGGTAATTGTTCCTGTCCAATTTGTCAATGAATGAAGGAAAACCATCTCCCATGTTACCTTATTTGCTCTGATACCACTGTTGGGAGAGGATGGTTGGATGCACTCAGAGATTGAGTAGGTGCAGCTAAACCTGCTTCACACCAGCCCTCTTGATTCCAGGAATGATTAATACACTTGCTTAGCTTCCAAATGATACCAAGAAAGCATATATGTAGTTTGCAAATGATAAGTGTAATGATTAAATCAAAACAGATAACTTTGCACTTCACAAATCCAAGAAAACTTGCTATTTTGGTATTGACACCTACTCAGTCTTTCACTCAGTATGACCAGCACACTTACAATTGATAAAATTCCTTCTGGACATATTAAATTAGCTTAACAAGCTACCATTTGCAAGTGGAATGAGAAGAAATGATGAACTATACTCTGAGAAATGAGTTTAGCAAAAAATATGTTTACCCCCGACTTTTTAGGAGCTCTGCAGAAAAATACCAGAGACCACTTCGAGCGAGATTTCTCCCAGATGGCTGATCCAATGACCTTCAAATTTTGTAGGCATGTAGTATGCTTAAAGCTGGTTCCAACAAGCTTTGCATCACTTGACTTGGATGAGTAGATCCTGAGATATGACTTGTTGAAGTTGACTGACTTGGAGTAGTATACTCAGAGAATCACAGAGTAAATGAATGTAAGTATTTGTATTAGATCATGTAAATGTACATTCCCATTGGCATGATAAACATAGCTCAATGGTACTCAGAGGTGTAGGCTATAGAGTAGACCTCACACACTCAATGATCATAGATGTTAGCCTCGGGAATGGTGAAGAACACCCGCGACTTTTTCCTTGTAGTTTTTATAGGAATTGAGTGATGATTTGAATTTGAATTCAAACCAATCTCCTAGAATCTTTCACCTAAAAGTTGATTGAGATATTCTCTCAATTAAACAACAAACTTTTCCACGACTTCCAATCAACTAGGTGTGATTACATAAACTGCCAAGTCACTAAGACTTTTACAAGAGATAAAATGGTAAGAAATCATAGGCACAAGTTCCTATGGTCTTTGCTTCATGTAGAGTCTTCAAAGTAGATATCCAAGCCAAATTGTGAAAGGCTTGACTTGCACCAACATACAACCCATGAGATCTCCCATGTTGGAGATGTATCTTTGGATGACAAGGAGGAAGGAAGATGTCTCAAGGATGTCTTGCATGTACCTACTATCACAAAGAACTTGGTGTCCGTTGGGCAAATGGTTGAAAGAGGCTATCAAGTAAGGTTCAACAAAAGTGGATGCTTTGTGGAGAACCCTAAGCAAGGTTACAAGGTCATAGCAAGAGGAAAGAAGCAAGGGAGACTCTTCATTTTGGAGGTAAATTCTCATTCCACTCAACATGTCTACTTCACATATGGAAACAAGAGGATTTCGGAGTTGGACTTGTGGCACAAGAGGATAGGTCACATCAACATACAAAGAATGAAGGAACTGCAATTCAAGAGGCAGGTTGAAGGTCTTCCCAACTTCCAAGGACAAGGTATGAAGCATTTATGTGAATCTTGTCAACTAGGGAAGCAAGCGAGACTTCCATTCAAGAAGAGTGGCTACATAAGCCAACATCCATTGGAGTTGATACATACAGATGTGTGGGGGCCAACCAAAGAGCAATCCATTGGAGGTAACAAGTACTTTGTCACTTTTATAGATGATTGCACAAGGATGGTTTGGGTTTATTTCATAAAAAACAAATCAGATGTGTTTACATGTTTCAAAGCATTCAAGGCAATGGTAGAGAAGGAAACAGGTACATATATCAAGAAGCTAAGGTCCGATGGAGGGGGAGAATATTTCTCAAATGAGTTTTCTGATTTTTTAATGGATCAAGGCATCAAGAGGCAAGTAACATGCAGGTACACACCCCAACAAAATGAAGTAGCAGAGAGAAAGAATAGATACATTGCCGAGATCGCTGGAGCAATGCTTAATGAGATGAATGTACCTAACATGTTTTGGAGTGATGCAGCAAATACCGCCGTGTATCTTATGAATAGGGCTCCTACCTCAGGGATCCATGGCTTGACACCATATCAAGCCTATTATGGTAAGAAACCTGATCTATCCCACTTGAAGATATTTGGATGTACTTGTTATGTACATGTGCCAAGTGAATTGAGGCACAAGCTACAACCAAAGGCAGAAAATTGTGTGTTTCTAGGATATTCAAATGATCATAAAGGTTACAGGTGCTTCAACCCAAACACAAAGGACTTGAGGATATCAAGGGATGTAGCATTTGATGAGCTACTCCCTTGGTATAAGAAGTATGATTGTATGCAGGACTATGAAGAAGAAAAGCATGGACATGATGAAGAACAAATCGACCTAGAGCTAAGCGGCCCAAGGTGTTCCATCAATGAAGATAGTTCAAGCATGAACTCACCATGGAGGGGGAGATCTTCATCAAGCTATGAAGCACAATCAATCAACAACGGCAAAGCAACATTGGTGGAGTTGGATGAAGAAGGTAATGAAGTTGAAGATGATGAAGGACACATGATGGAGAAAGAAGCCATGTCAAAGAAAGAGATCAAGTTCCCAAGGCAAAGGAGGTTGATTCCTCCAAAAGGTGAAGAAAGGAAGTCTTCTAGAGTTAAGTATCCAACTCAAAGGTTTACTTATGATTCATACATGGCAACTCATTATGCATATATGAACAAAGTAGTAGAAGATCATGAGCCCGATTGCTATGAAGATGCAAGCAGGTACACCGAATGGAAAGAGGCAATGCAAGAAGAGATCGACGCACTTGAGGAGAATCAAACATGGACTCTAGTGCCCAAGAAGGATAACATGAAGGTAATAGGTAATAAGTGGGTGTATAAAGTAAAGAGGAATTCAGATGGATCTATTTCTAGGTTCAAAGCAAGATTGGTGGCCAAGGGTTTTGCACAAACCTATGGAGTGGACTTTGAAGAGACATTCAGCCCTGTGGCAAAGATGAGCACCATTAGGACACTCATTGCAATGGCTGCTAGCAAAGGATGGAAGCTTTTCCAATTGGATATCAAGAATGCCTTTCTCAATGGAGACTTGGAAGAAGAGGTATACATGGAGCAACCACTAGGTTTTGTTCATAAAGAGTTTCCACATCATGTTTGTAGGTTAAAGAAGGCACTTTATGGCCTAAAGCAAGCTCCAAGGGCTTGGAACCAAAGATTGGTGGACTATTTGATCAAATGTAGTTACAATCAATGCAAGGCGGATCCATCTCTCTTCATCAAACAAAGAGGAGAACTTGTAGTCTACATGTGCGTGTATGTAGATGATCTTATCATTACAGGTAATGATACAAAGGGCATTGAGGAGATCAAGGCAAAGCTTGGAAAGGAGTTTAGGATCTCTGATCTTGGAGATCTTAGGTATTTTCTTGGCATTGAAGTTGTATACAAAGAAGAAGGTATTATGCTCATACAAAGGAAGTATATTCTAGACCTACTTGAGAGGTTTGGGATGCTACATTGCAAGCCTATTTCAAATCGCATGGAAGTTAATGTAAAGCTAAGCTCCATTGATGGAGAGCCATTAGAGGATGTAACCTTGTATCGATCTATTGTAGGATCTTTCAATTATGCCACAATAACTAGGCCCGACATAGCATATGGAGTTGGAGTGTTATCACAATTTATGCATACTCCAAGGACTACACACTTGCAAGCTGCAAGAAGAATGTTACGATATCTCAAGGCCACTATAAATGAAGGATTGTTCTATTCATTTGATGATGATATGCAGGTCAAAGCTTATTCTGATGCCGATTGGGCCGGTTCGAAGGAGGATAGAAGAAGTACAAGTGGTTACCTAGTCATGCTAGGTAGCAAGATCGTCTCATGGATTTCAAAGAAGCAACCCACGGTGGCATCATCTTCCACGGAGGCTAAGTATAGAGCTTTGGCTCAAGTCACATGTGAGCTAATGTGGATTAAGAAGTTATTTATGGAGCTTAATTTGCAGGTTGACACATATCCAATTTTTTGTGACAACATGAGTAGCATTCATCTAGCATCGAATCCTGTCTATCATGCTAGAACCAAGCATATTGAAGTGCACTATCACTTCATAAGGGAAAAGGTGATATCCAAGGAAGTTTCAGTACATCATATTGGTACCAAGGACAAAGTTGCGGACATGTTTACAAAGGCTTTGGATGGGATGACGATTTCAAAATTCAAGCAATGCATCAACATGAAGGAGCTTGGATGAGGACAAAGAATTGAAGCTTGAGGGGGAGTGTTAAAAGTCAAGCTTCAAGCTACAAATTCGTCGGGAATCTTTTATGGACATGTGGAGCAATCAAAGGAAGCCAAAAGCCACGAGATTCCATCAAGAAAACTCACTCAACCACTCCCCAAGTCATCTCAACTAAGTCCTCCAAGTTAGGAGCCTGATTTGGAAAGGTAGTTCCTAGATTTTAGGGGCACATTTCTCACTATAAAAGGAGCATGTATCCCGACTTCTTTTGGCCCATCTTCTTGGAGTTTTAGCTCATTTAAAGTGAGCATTAAGCGCTGGAGTTGTGATAAGCAAGCCCCTTGCTTAAGCTAGCCCCTTACTTGCTTGTTTGTTTTCTTTTAGTAGGCATATCTATGTGTGTGCGCAGGCAGTGTTGCAACTCTCTACCCCTGAGTTGTTAGCATTGGTACTCCCTCATATGTTATCCATTTAATGTAAATCTTGTCTCATTGGATAGCTATTAGAGTTTACTTTATGCTCACAAAGTCTATGCATCATTCTCTGAGTAATCTGGGAGCAACATTCATTTTAGTGAAGTTGTGTGATTGATATCTCTCTTGGTGTGTAGGCTCTGTTGGAAATATTTTGCTCCCTGTTGTAAGGATTGGTTCTCCTTCTCTATGTATCCATTTGCTATGATTTTGGTGTCATTGGGTAGCTATTAGAGTCCTCTAAAGGTGACCCAAGTCTAAGATTCATTCTCTGTATAATCTCTGAGAAAAGCTTGCTGGAGTGAAGTGAGGTATCTGCTTGACTGGCAGTTGTGAGCATTCAACTAGCTCATGTTGTAGACATTGTTTCTCTTTGTGTGAGCATCCATTTGCAGTAAAATTTGTCTTGTTGGAAAGCTCTTGGTGTCTACTTCAAGTCTCCAAAAGCTCACTAGAGTTCTTTGCATAAGCTCTGAGTAAGAGAACTTTTAGTGTGCAGAGGTCAAGAAGGATACCTGTGGAGGTCATTCGCGCTTCGTCGTTGCTTAGGGGTTGAGATACTTCCCCCTACATATACATATACATATACATATACATATACATATACATATACATATACATATACATATACATATACATATACATATACATATACATATACATATACATATACATATACATATACATATACATATACATATACATATACATATACATATACATATACATATACATATACATATACATATACATATACATATACATATACATATACATATACATATACATATACATATACATATACATATACATATACATATACATATACATATACATATACATATACATATACATATACATATACATATACATATACATATACATATACATATACATATACATATACATATACATATACATATACATATACATATACATATACATATACATATACATATACATATACATATACATATACATATACATATACATATACATATACATATACATATACATATACATATACATATACATATACAGATACATATACATATACATATACATATACATATACATATACATATACATATACATATACATATACATATACACATACATATACAGATACATATACATATACATACACATATACATATACATACACATATACATACACATATACATATACATATACATATACATATACATATACATATACATATACATATACATATACATATACATATACATATACATATACATATACATATACATATACATATACATATACATATACATATACATATACATATACATATACATATACATATACATATACATATACATATACATATACATATACATATACATATACATATACATATACATATACATATACATATACATATACATATACATATACATATACATATACATATACATATACATATACATATACATATACATATACATATACATATACATATACATATACATATACATATACATATACATATACATATACATATACATATACATATACATATACATATACATATACATATACATATACATATACATATACATATACATATACATATACATATACATATACATATACATATACATATACATATACATATACATATACATATACATATACATATACATATACATATACATATACATATACATATACATATACATATACATATACATATACATATACATATACATATACATATACATATACATATACATATACATATACATATACATATACATATACATATACATATACATATACATATACATATACATATACATATACATATACATATACATATACATATACATATACATATACATATACATATACATATACATATACATATACATATACATATACATATACATATACATATACATATACATATACATATACATATACATATACATATACATATACATATACATATACATATACATATACATATACATATACATATATATATACATATACATATACATATACATACTACATATACTACATATACATATATATATACATATACATATACATATACATATACATATACGTATACATATACATATACGTATACATATACATATACACATACATATATATACATATACATATAGATATACATATACGTATACGTATACATATACGTATACGTATACATATACGTATACGTATACATATATGTATACGTATACATATACGTATACGTATACATATACGTATACGTATACATATACGTATACGTATACATATACGTATACGTATACGTATACATATAGATATACCTATACATATACATATACATATACATATACATATACATAAACATATACATATACATATACATATACATATACATATACATATACATATACATATACATATACATATACATATACATATACATATACATATACATATACATATACATATACATATACATATACATATAAATATCCATATACATATACGTATACATATACATATACATATACATATACATATACATATACATATACATTTACATATACATATACATATACATATACATATACATATACATATACATATACATATACATATACATATACATATAAATATCCATATACATATACGTATACATATACATATACATATACATATACTTATACATATACATATACACATATGTCTACACATACATACACATATACATATACGTCTACACATACATATACATATACATATACGTCTACACATACATATACATATACATATACGTCTACGTATACATGTACATTTACACATACATATACATATACATATACGTATAAACATACATATACATATACATATACACATACATATACATATACATATACAGATACATATACATATACAGATACATATACATATACACATACACATACACATACACATACACATACACATACACGTACACATACACATACACATACCCATACACATACACATACACATACCCATACACATACACATACACATACACATACACATACACATACACATACACATACACATACACATACACATACACATACACATACACAAACACATACACATACACCTACACCTACACATACACATACACCTACACGTACACGTACCCGTACACCTACACGTACACGTACCCGTACACCTACACGTACACGTACCCGTACACCTACACGTACACGTACCCGTACACCTACACGTACACGTACCCGTACACCTACACGTACACGTACCCGTACACCTACACGTACACCTACACGTACACGTACACGTACACCTACACGTACACGTACACGTACACCTACACGTACACGTACACGTACACCTACACGTACACGTACACGTACACCTACACGTACACGTACACGTACACCTACACGTACACGTACACGTACACCTACACGTACACGTACACGTACACCTACACGTACACGTACACGTACACCTACACGTACACGTACACGTACACCTACACGTACACGTACACGTACACGTACACGTACACGTACACGTACACGTACACGTACACGTACACGTACACGTACACGTACACGTACACGTACACGTACACGTACACGTACACGTACACGTACACGTACACGTACACGTACACGTACACGTACACGTACACGTACACGTACACGTACACGTACACGTACACGTACACGTACACGTACACGTACACGTACACGTACACGTACACGTACACGTACACGTACACGTACACGTACACGTACACGTACACGTACACGTACACGTACACGTACACGTACACGTAACACGTAACACGTACACGTAACTACACGTACACGTACACGTACACGTACACGTACACGTACACGTACACGTACACGTACACGTACACGTACACGTACACGTACACGTACACATACACTGTTGGAAGCAGCCAGAGGCACAGACGCCACGGAAGCATGTAAAGACGGAACAGGGAGCCAGGCGGATCAATTTTTCAAACAAATATATTTCTTATTAATTCTCCAAACATTCACCAGTGATTGTTATCACTAATTGTAACATATGTATCATAGAAAACCCCATTTCGTAATCCATAGCTCCGTTTTGTGCAAGCCGAGGAGTCCTCGAGCTTGAGGAGCTTAGGTAGAATGCACGTACCAATTTTCGTTATTTTTAGACATCGTTTACCCTTCCAAATAGCCTCTAGGACCTATTTTTTAACTAGGCCGGTCACTAGATGTGAAACCGGTCAAAACTAGTCTAGAAACTATAAAAAGAGCTAGAGAGCTCATTTTTGAGGTTGGTTCATGTTGGCTAGTGTGAGCTTAGAGCTAGTTTGAGCTTGTAATAGTATTCTTGAGTAATAGAGCTAATTTCCCACCTTCCATTGTGTCTTGCTTGTCTCTTCATTGTGTGTGTGTATGTGTGTGTGCATCTTTGTGCTTCTCACCTTCACTCTCACATCATCTCTCATTCACGATCTTCATATCACTCCTACCTCTTCTGCGGATTGACATTAAGGAGGTGAAGCTTCTTAACGTGGTTCTCAACATTGTGCTAGAGCAACACCAAATTTGGCGCCGTTGCCGGGGATCGAGTCTAGGACGAATGTGTGATGGTAAGAGTATAGCAAGAAGTGGCGTTGGGAGGTAAAAATTTCAGTTTTTGTTGTTGTTTTTACTTAGTTTTAGTGTTTTTCACCTTCCCCATACTCCATCTTCATCATCGCATCATCATCTTCATCTCCAAAAAAATCAGAAAATTCACCATATCCACCCATTCACCTCATTTCCCCTCACTTGTGCATGCGAGAGAGCGAGAGAGAGTTTTTGCGCTTGTATGTGCTTGTGTTTTCTTGAGTTTTCTTGCAGGTACAGAGCTTCAGAGCATCAGGAAAGCTTCCAACAGGTAAAAAATGTACTTTCTGTCAGAAATTTCCGAGTGTGGCGGACCATCGCGATGGTCTGCAACTTTCGGATTTTGAGGTAGGCGACCACACCACGAGGTAGGCGATCCCTGCGCATACACGGAACCATAGTTGCATTTCAAAATTTCGTTGTTTGGTGGACCATCGCGATTGGCTCGGACCATCGCGATTGTGTCGCACCATCGCGATAGGCTCACGCCATCGCGACGGCTCGGCCGGACCATCGCGACGGTTCGTTTTTTTCGGACCATCGCGACGGTTCACTTGAGCCATCGCGACGGTCCACTTGGACCATCGCGATTGTTCAGCTGACCCCGGACCATCGCGATTGGCCCACGCCATCGCGCCGACAGTGCCACGTGTCACGATAGACCATCGCGACGGTTCATTTTTTGGACCATCGCGACAGCCCAAAATCGGACCATCGCGATTGGCTCAAGCCATCGCATCGCGGACCATCGCGACGGTTCACTTCGGACCATCGCGATTGTCCACCTTTGACCGTTGACCGCGCCATCGCGATTGTCCGCCTGATCACGCCATCGCGACGGTTCGACCTCACGCCATCGCGATCGTTCACTTCGGGCCATCGCGACGGTTCACCTTTTCGCACCATCGCGATTGTCCAAATTCCACGCCATCGCGATCGTTCACTTCGGGCCATCGCGACGGTTCACCTTTTCGCGCCATCGCGATTGTCCAAATCTCACGCCATCGCGACGGTTCATATTTCGGACCATCGCGACGGTTCGACCTCACGCCATCGCGATCGTTCACTTCGGGCCATCGCGACGGTTCATCTTTTCGCGCCATCGCGATTGTCCAAACTCCACGCCATCGCGACGGTTCGCTTGGACCATCGCGACGGTCCCCGACCATCGCGATTGCCCACCCCCATCGCAAATTTTGGACTCCAATTTTTGACCAATTTTGAGGGTATTTTTGAAAAATTTTTGGACCATTAGACTCATAAGGGACCCCTTAGCTTATATTTGAGGGAAAATTGGATTGTCAATTTTTACCCCCCCAGGGCCTGAATGCTCATAACTTTTTCATCCGAAGTCCGTTTTTTGAGCTTAATAGCTCGTTAGAAAGCTCGTGACGAGTACTACGTGACCTCAACTGTTTTTTTCATAAAGAATACATCTATTTTTGGATAAGCTATTTTGAGGTTCACCTAGTTTGGGACTAGGAGGCCAGGGGGCACACATTGAAAATTTGAGATTAAAAGGTGTATATGCTCAAGTGTTTGATCATCTTGTGAATTGTTCTAACATTGGAAGTTTCCAGGTCTAGCAAAGGCAAGCAAGGGCAAGCAAGCAAGGCAGTGAAGACAGCAGAGCTTGGGAAGCACGGCTTCTTGGGCAATTGGGCATCAGAGCAATCAGAAAAGCCGACTCGAGGTTGGAAGATTACTCAACCCCCTCAGTCAATTCTTAGCTTAGGCTAAACGTTAGCATTGTGGATTTAAGTCGATAGGAACGCCTCAAGCTCAAGATACCTAATTCTTTCAAGTCTAAGACTTAAAGTAAAGGTGTGTGTGACACGAAAACCTGAAGAAAAGAACATAAGTCTGACGGAACGAGAACTCAAAACTATAACGGAAAGTCGAATTCCTGACGCATATATTAAGACAAGAATCCAAAGAAAAATTAAAAAGAATCAAGAATTAATCACAAAGGACCATTGACGATCTAAGGGTGTAATTGAGCGTGCAAGGAAGGAAATTAATGAACCTTAGATCAGGGAGACACATAGGTAAGTCAGACCGACGAAGCCTTAGATCATCAGAGGCTAGTGTAAGAACCACTGCTCGATCTTGGGCTCAGCAATTGAATAGTAGTTATCCCTACGAGTTGAGCTCAGAATCAAGTGAATCAGAAATGGCATTTAGTGCAGACAGACCTGAAGGAGGGTCTCATGTAGCATACCTAGAAAAACCAGAAGGATCCTATAGAACGCAGCTAGAGTTTCTCCGAACCAACCGATTAGGTGCTCGCATCTATGAGGATGGTTTGCAAAGGCAAGTGGTGCAACTGCACAACCCTGATCAACCCATTGGATTGGAAAGACCAGTGGTGAAATTTGAGAGAGACGCTTACATAGACAAAGAAGGAACCATGTACGTTCTAAGTACGCAACCAAACGATACTAATGAGTTTGGCACAATTCAATTAGAGACGGAAGCGAAATTTCAAGGAAAAGAACCGTTAGAAGAACCTAGGACACCTAGAGGGAAATCCGTATTAACAAGAGTACTCATCCCAGAGTGGATCCCTCAAGATAACAGGAGCACCGAGTTGTTCGTAAATAAAGAGACAAATGAAGCCTTTTGGAGGTACAGAAAGGAAAACCCTGGTGAGATAGGCATCATTACAATTTATGAATTCAAGGACCCAGATACACCTGGAAAGGTTGTATACCTGGATGAGACTTCAGAAAGAGTCTTCGTGGTGCCTGAGCGCGCTAAAAACACATACACATGGAGAGGTGAGTTGATATTCCCTCCATCCAGAACAAACATGAATGCAAATCAACAAGGGGCAGGAACATCCTCAGCCCATGGAAATCAAAGAGAAGGAAATCACGAGAGACCGGAAGTAAGCTTCAATCATCCCATAGGGAGAGATAGAACAACCACGAACACTAATAGAGCGGAGAGACAAAGAGATCATGGAATACCAGGTGGTAGAGATGATTTTCCTCTACCTAGACCACGCGAACACGCAAGAGTATTGAGACCCACGCAATTAGTGAAATCCATGAAGAATTACTTTGATGGGACAGGAGATCCCTATGATCACGTTGCAGAATTCAAGCAAGTACTAAGGGCAGAACAAGTCGAGGACATGTTCACGCAGTACAATGCATTTGGACTAACGTTAAAGAATACCGCTTTAACTTGGTTCCAACCATTGCAACAAAGGCAATTTAGAGACATCCATCACTTTTTAGAGTCCTTCATCACTGAATTCTCTAAAAGTGGGATTAGACATGACACGTCTTCGTTGATTCATAGCTTTAAACAAACCCCTCAGGAAACAGTAAGACTGGCAGGACGTAGATTCAGACAATATGTTGAACGATGTCCAATGCAAGAGCTACCCTCACAAGCCAAACAAGTATCACTGTTCCTAGATGGCTTGTTGAGCGCTAAACTACGCTCTTATGTGTACCTAAAGGAACCCAGAACGCTAGAGGAGTGTGTAAGAATATGTATAGACATTGAGGATAACCTAGGAGATGAATTAGAACTCTCAAAGGTCTATAAGGACTCGGATTGTTCTTCTCTAGCATCCACAAAATTGTCTAATTCGATAGAGGACCTAGCAGAAAAAGTGGCCCAAAAACTAGGAGTTTCTAGCAAACAGGTGCCCAAGCTGCCAACAAATGTGCGTTGTTACACTTGTGGTGGAAATCATTTGGCAAACGTGTGCCCCAATGCACCTCAACCTCATGTCAATCCTAGTGGCCAATATTGCACAATTGAGAGAAGATACACGAATCATACGGCTCAGGACTGCCCATACAACAAACAAACCGTGAGACAGAACTACCCGCAAACATACCAGCAGCCAGGTAGGTATCAAGGCCAATACAATGCTCAGCCTTATTACTATAGGCCTCCTCAGAACTACCCATACCAGGCTCAACAGAGACCTCAACCCGTCTTAGCTCAGCAGCCACCCCCACCAGCAAATGTCATCTCAGTCAAATACGCTGCTGCAGAAGAGAACCTAAGTAGGGCGTTAGTGCCTTCTTCACCCTTGATCACGGAAAGTGACCCGAACTCTAACAGTTTTGACTCTGCTCATGTAACTAGTCCACCCGCTTATTACATGGAGTCACCAGAACATGTGGAGACGTATCATTATGATAGTCCACCAATGGAAACTAGTTGGGAGCCAGATTATTCTAATGTGATGTACGCAAACCCAAACCCACGGCCCCAATTGAGACAACAGAGACCACAGGGCCCTAGAGGACCATGCTTTAGGTGCCAAGGAGATCATTTCATAAAGGATTGTCCACATCCCCCAATAGCAAGGCAATCACAGTACTATAGCATCCAAGGCTTTTGTGCCGATTGTGGCAAAGAGCACATAATCAAAGATTGTCCTAAGAACCCAGTCAACACTACCAATGTGACACCGATCAACGTGATAGGTATTGTAAACAACGCAGATGGATCCAACCCTACATACGTGCCTATCCAAGCTATAACCAGAGCCCAGGCGCTCTTACAAAACCAGCAGCTTAATCAAGAGAAAGTAGCCGGAACTAGTGAAGTTGCAGCATCTAGTAGTAAAAAGACGAAATCTTGGAAAGATTCTAGAGAAAGGATAAAGAGAAAATGGAGTAAAAAGATAACTGAGTTGGAAGGAAGTCTAAGAGAATCTAGAGCCAAAATACAAGAATTGGCCTCACAGGAATTAAATCAAGAAAATCCAGCTCAGAAATCAGGACCAGTTTTAGCGGAATCCATACCCGAAGACCTAGACATGATGTTTCGTGCATATCAGGCTAGAATAAAAGAGGGACCTCAAGTCACGGAAATGAGTAAAAACTACCCTCGAGCTGATCTAGAAATTGAGAGAACTAAACTTTGCATGAAGATGGTAGAGTTAGCACAAGCTTTGTTCGAAGCCTCTAGATATCTCAATTGGAATAACATGGCAAAACCGGAATTACACTTTCAAGGACTAATGGAGAGGCTAGAATACTTGATTGAAAGCAAAGAGAAAAAGGATCAGCATAGGAACCCTATTGTCACAGAGACACAGGAAAGGAATGCATCATCCCTGCCTCAAGTACCCAATACAGAAAGTCAAGATAACCTATCCTCCATACATAGGTACTCTCATGAATTTTTGAGAGAAATACAAGAAGAGAAATGGAGAAAAGAACAGGGAACTCATCCTCCTATTCAAGAAATAGACGATTTGCAGGAACAATTTCCCCAAGACATCCCCTCTATATATGATGATGTAGAGGTGGAACAACTGAGTGAACCCACAGGATTTGAATCTAATTCTTTACAAGAATTACCTCAGTTCACAGGACCTTGGGAAGCCAAGTCTATTAGTATGAGAACACCCACGATAATAGTGAGGAATGAAGAATCAGTGATCCCTAGGAACACGGAAGTGATCAAGAATACCAAAGTACAGTGTAATCTCACTCTGGAGGAATTGTTAAAGGTAAAACCAGAATTGTGGAAGCACGTAGCAAATCAATTCCCTGAGCTTGCTACCACGCCCTCTCAAATAGGATCACATAAGAAGGTACCAGAGATACCCGTGGAAAAGATTGGAGACGTAAGCGAAGGAGAGGAAGGTAACACATATCTTCCAATAACCCATCAGGGCTACACCACGAAAGCCATCTTAGATTCAGGAGCCGGAGTAGCCATCGCTACCACCGCTTTGTGGAAACGTTGGGGTAAGCCAGCACTCAGACCCACCAGGATGAAACTACAAATGGCTGATGGACACATAGAAAAACCATTAGGCTTACTAGAAGGCATATCTCTCACCACTTGTGGTGTAGAATTTGAGCATACTTTCGCCATTTGTGACTTTGCGAAAAATCATGCGTATGAGATGATATTGGGACGACCATTCATGCGTCAGTTGCAAATTGTACAAGATTGGGGATCTAATTCTTTGTACTTGCAACATTTAGGAGTGACTACTAAAGTCAATCTTAAAGACTATTCACACAGAGATGTACCCCCAATACAATGGAATACCATCCATAAAACACCAGTAGAGACGGAATCCGTGCACTCATTAGAATCAGATCCTTCTTGGTTGCATGAGGATACCCATCTATGGATGTGTAAAGTAGCTAAACAAGAGGAAGAAAGATTAGAAACCAGGACCTTAGGTGCAGAACAAAATCCACGAACCCTTCAAGATCCAACCTATGCACCTGTAGTGTTCCCCGACGAAGAATTTGAACCCCATGGTTGGGCGGAAATCCTAGCAACCATGGATGTAGCCATCAATGAAGAACAATGGACACCCCACTGTGACGAGGATGGCTATGACATTTCAGTTTTTACGATAGAGCCAATCATGAGCGAGGCAATTTTAGAAGAGTGTGAACCAGACACTGATGCATTTGAGGATGCAAGCGATTTTGATTTAGAATCAATTATCATGGACCCACCCTTTGCATCAGAGGAAGAATATTTCTACGAAGTAGAGACTCACACTCAGAGACACGAGGACATTACGAACGAGGTAAGGTTAGCCACTGAAGTGACTGCTAAGAGTGAAAGTAAGAAAAGAAAGAAGAAAGACACCAGGACAGAAAAAGAAGAATCTTTATTTGAAGTACCCGAGAACTTCAAGAAATATGAGATTGAAGATAGAAGAATCATGGTACGAATGCCTAATAGAAAAGAGAATGATGGACAAGCATATGATAACCGAGAGAAAACCAAGAAAGTAATAGTTTCCATAGAAGGAGAAGAAGAAAAATGCACATATATAGGGCATGATTTGACGACTGAAGAAGAGGAAGAACTAGTTGCCCTATTGCGCGAATATAGAGATGTTTTTGCTTGGAGTTACAAAGATTTGAAGGGAGTAGACCCAGATATATGTTCTCATAGAATCCCTATGACTCCAGATGCAAAACCGACAAAACAGAAACCGTACACGTATAATGATAACTACGCTGCGAAGATTAAAGAGGAGATAGATCGCTTGATAGAAGCAGGATTCATTTACGAAATTGAGCATACCGAATGGGTATCCCCCATTGTGGTTGTGCCCAAGAAGAACGGAAAATTACGTGTGTGTATTAACCTTAAAAAAGTTAATGCCGCCACGATTAGAGATAGTTATCCTCTTCCTATCACGGAACACCTATTGGAAAGAGTTGCGGGCAAGGAAGTTTACAGCTTTCTTGATGGATTCTCAGGCTATAACCAAGTAGCCATTGCTCCAGAAGATCAACACAAGACGGCTTTTGCCACAGAATGGGGCATATTTGCATTTCGTGTAATGCCATTTGGCTTGACAAATGCACCCGCTACTTTCCAGCGACTCATGTGTCATGTTTTTAAGGAATTCTTACGCAAGAGCTTGGAAGTTTACGTCGATGACTTATGTGCTCATTCAAATGTAAGACAGACACATATCCCAGAGTTAAGACAAATATTTGACAAATGTCGAGAATATCAGGTTTGTTTGAACCCAGAAAAATGCGTTTTCATGGTCAGACAAGGCAAAATTCTAGGACACATTGTGTCAAAAAATGGAATCTCCACGGATGAGGAAAAGGTGAAGGTAATTGCAGAATTACCTAGACCAACTAATGTGAAAGAGGTACAGGCATTTATGGGCCATTGCGGTTATTATAGGAGATTCATACACATGTATGCAATCATAGCTAAGCCTCTGTACTCTCTTTTAACCAATTTCGAATGGACAGATGAATGCGAAAATTCATTCAATGAACTTAAACGACGCTTGTGCTCAGCACCTATATTGACTACCCCAGATTGGAGTAAGCCATTTCATGTACATGTGGACGCATCCAATTACGCCATAGGATGTGTGTTAGCACAACCCACGAATGAAGGTAACATAGATCTCCCCATAGCTTACGCGAGCAGACAATTGAACGCAGCAGAAAGAAATTACACCACGACGGAACGAGAAGGATTAGGGATGATCTACGCAGTAAAGAAGTTTAGGCACTACTTGTTGGCCAACAAATTCAAGTTCTTTACAGATCATCAAGCCCTATTATACTTAGTCAACAAACCATGTAACACAGGACGATTGATACGTTGGTTTCTATTACTCATGGAGTATGATTTTGAAGTAGTAGTCAGGAAAGGAAAGACACATCTTAGAGCTGACCACCTCTCAAGATTAACCTCAGGAGAAGCTCCTCAAGGAGTAGCAGATGAATTACCAGATGCATACTTGTTTAACCTTGAGATAGCACCAGAATGGGCTAAGCCTATAGTCCCTATTCTGACATACGGAACCAAGAATCCTAAGTTAAAGATCAAAGAAGGAGAGATTACCAAGTCTCAGAGGTACCAAATAATGGCAGGAAGCATATATAAACAGGATAATCAAAAGATTCTTGCCTGTTGTGTAGATGAATCAGAACATGCGAATTGGTTGCAATTAGCACACATAGGTGCACTAAAGCAACATCATTCAAAACATCGAACACTACAGACTCTGCATAGATTAGGAGTATATTGGCCTACGATGGAAGCAGATGTCTACAAGTTGTGTAAGGAATGCCATGTTTGTTGTGAAAGACCACCAGTAGAGCATGCGACACTATATCACGTGTCCCTCACACCAGACTGGAGTGAACCATTAGTGACATACTTGAGGACGAACACATTCCCTCAAGGAATGACCTTAGCTCGACAACGCAGTCTAGAGCAGGAAGCTCAAGACTATTCACTTATTGGCGATAACTTATACAAAAGAGGACGAGATGGATATCTAAGACAATGTGTTCATGAAAGCGATTATCTGAGCATACTAGAGACTGCACACCAAGGTGTTGCAGGAGGTCATTTTGGACCCGATAGGATAGTCAAAGCCATTCTCTTTGCAGGATTATGGTGGCCCACTCTTCACATGGATGCACATACCTATGTAAAGAGATGTGATGTGTGCCAAAGAACTCAGTTTCCTACTCGCAGAGATGAAATGCCATTGAAACCCATGATGGGCGGACGTGCATTCTCTAAGTGGGGTATAGACTTTGTAGGACCCATTAACCCCCCTGCAAAAGGTACACATGCGGAATACATTATTGTTGCCACAGATTATCTAACCAAATGGGTAGAGGCAAAAGCCACAAAAAAGAATGATGCTCACACGACTGCAAAATTCTTATTTGAAAATGTCTTTACAAGATATGGATTGCCTATAGAGTTAGTGAGCGATCGAGGCACTCACTTTCTAAACCAAGTCATTGAATATTTGTTACAGGATTTTATGGTGATTCACAAGAAATCTGCACCATACCATCCTCAGGCCAATGGTCAGGCTGAAAGCACTAACAAGATACTTTGTACCGTACTGACGAAACTCGTGAACAACAAACGTTCAGATTGGGACAAACAGTTACACCACGCTATTTGGGCATATAGAGTGGCCTACAAGACCGTACTCAATGCAACTCCCTTTCAGATGGTTTTTGGTCAGAATGCAGTGCTTCCCTTGGACTTCTTGATACCGACCCTTAAGGTTGCACAAGAACATCGGTGGACCGGCCATGAATTATCAGCGAGAATAATGGACTTGGAGCGATTAGGAGAAACAAGGCTGAGGGCAGCAGCAGGAATATACGCAGCAAAGAAGCGACAGAAAGCATATTTTGATGCACATGTGAAAGATAAAGGCCTAAAAGAAGGAGATTTAGTTCTAGTATATACACTGAAACAGCACGCACGGAAGTTAGAAAAGCGAGGTTATGGTCCTATGATCATTAACAGACTTTCAACAAGTGGAGCAGTACAGTTAGCCACCTTAGAAGGAGATATAATGCCTAATTACATTAGTGGCTGTAGAGTCAAGCTATATCAAGAACCTCTTACTGAGGATATGCTTAGACGACTCACGTTGGCAAAGAAGCGTAAGGAGGAAGAAAATAGAATACGAGCTGAAGCGCAGGCAGAAGCCATAGAACGCATTAAGCGCATGAAGCTAAGAAGACAAGGACTAGGGAGAGAACATTATAACCATCTGGATACATCACCCAGATACCCCATGGCCATGTGTCAAGTAAAGTCAACCACTCATCCTAGCATAGTGGACAGGAGACCATTCATTACAGTAAGGCTAGCGCACGGCAACCATTGCCAAGAACTCAGGGCTTTAATTGACTCAGGTGCTGCGACTAGTGCGATTAGATGGTCCCACTATAAGGATTCACGAATAGAAATGCGGCCAATTGAGGCATACCTCATAGGCCTAGGAGGTATGGAAACCCCTTGCATGGGTGAGGTGGACCTTCCTATCCTCATTAAGGATATGACGATGACAGCGAAGCTACTAGTGTGCCATGATGACGACCTGATAGAACCCCTAATCCTTGGCCAAGATTGGCTATACGATCACTCAGTGGACCTAAATCTTAGACAAGGCTCCTTACAGATTGGAACCTTAGAACAGAAGCGAGTGATACCGCTTGACTTCCCTAACGGCATTCCGCCTGACGGTTGTAACCCTAGACCCTATGAAACACATGCGACGGAAGACCGGAAGATCTTTGATCAGCTCAATCACGCTACGTCTACACCAACCCACTCGGGCTTGGCAATAGACAGTTGTCAATCAGAAGGACGACAGGAGATCTTCCCTAGGACTTCCTGCAAACTAGAAGAGGCAGTTACCCAACGGCTAGGGCAGATGGACACAATCAGCGGTCAGGTGGGTTGCATCAGCGGCCAAATGAGCACGACACCCTGCGGTGCTCATCCTTCCAAACTTGTTGCGGACTGGCCTAGATTAAAGTTAAATAAGGCATCACTTCCTAATGGGCAGGTCACGCAAGTGTTGGATCTCCCTTCTTTTCCAAAGCAGAGCGTCCATCCGACCTCTCAACCTCAACCACGACAGAGTCAACCACGACGAAGGAACCCAGACCGACGGCAGTATCAGAAGACACAACAAGGAAAGCAGTTTGGGCCACCCAAAGGAAGCGGCACCAGACAAATATGGGTGCCAAAAGGACAAAAAGCACTGAAGAACTCTAACCAAGCAGAGATCGACAAGAAAAAGGCAAGGCAGAAACAGAATCAGTATCCACCATCCCCTCGACCTCCTTCTACAGGTCCGAGCATTCGACGAATTTGGATCGCCAAGAACTACCTTACCCATAGACCCACTCCCACGCAGATTTGGGTACCCAAACCATGTATCATAGCTCAACCCTTAAGCCATGTAATACATACCCCTCACAAATCTTTCCATCCCTCAACACCACCACACCCGATACTACCTTTGACCCCTCAGCAGAAACCCACCACCCACTCAAGGACTCTTAGGAAATGGATACCGAAACGTGTCCAACCGTCTCCCCCTAACCCCATGTCTGATAAAACTACCCCCCCGACTAACATACAACCTTGTACTAAATCACTAACCTTTAAACCTTGTATAAATTCACCCACCATCATCCCACATCATTCATAATCTCATCTCATCAAGAAATGTATGCATGATCTGAAACGTGTAGGAGTCTAGAGACCTGCACTAGTGCTGCAAGAAACATTGCATCCATCACATCACAACACTTGGCTACACGGGTTACGCATCAGTTATGGAAAGGGATTGCGGTCTCACTTTAATGGGATCATAATTAATTTCCATGCTAATGTGTTAATCTTTTGTAGCAGATCTTTCTCATTAGCGCATCAGTCACCATGCAAACCGACGAAGGAACATCAGGAGCAGGCCCCAGTGTAGCGGCTGTGCCCCTCAACGTGCTACGAGCAGAGTCCCACCCGACTGCTCCACCGCCGGAATTCCAAGGATTTCCAGGGCCCATGCCTATCGACAACCCACCCATGGGTTACACTGAAAAGATACACCGGAACTCTCATTGGTTCCAGGGACTTGCAGGACCCCTTGCGGACGCAGACTTTATATTTGAATCCACTTTAACATTTGATGACCGCACGTGGGGAAAATACCAGTTTTTCTCCAGAGAGTTCGAAGCCCTACAAAGCACCCAGGATTTAACTCATGTTTGGGCCAGAGCAGGCTTCACAGAGTATTTCAGTGATCCTCTGCCCAAAACGGATTTTTACAGGTGCTATTATTTAATCACTACATTGCTGGCCTCGGAGAATAAGGACATCCCAGGAACCTTCATATTGCCTTCTTTAGTGGATGATCCACCGTACAAGAGATTTTACCTCTCCAAGGATTTAATCAGAGCAGCCATCAAGATTCATGGAACCCACACACCCATAGATCGAGAGAGATTAATTCCAGAACCGATGAAACGTGGGGATGTCACGAAGTGGGAGGAGATTTCGGCAATTACACCTGAGCTGTCAAAGCCACTAAGGATATGCATGCAACACTTCGCATTCCCCGCTCAGGATAGATTCACCATGCCACATAAAAGAATCTGGTTCGGATTGTATTTGGCATGCACGGGACCTCAAACTGTTGATCTGGCAAGCTGGATCATAGATCAAATGTATCTGGCACAACACAGATGGGAACGCAAAAAAGTGCTTAATGATGTTGTGCACTCACTAGAATTGTGTATATGTGTTTGGCTTATGACTTGCCAATCGAGCGTGCATTAACGGGAGAAGAACTGAAGGCATTCAAAGGAACGACGAAGAAAGCCAGGAAGCCCAGCAGAACACGGGCAGGCAAGCGCATGCGAGGCACCATTCCTTGCCTTCAAGTGCCGGAGTCACCCTCACCACAACCTTCTCCAGAGCGATCACCAACAGAAGCCGCTCCTACTGTGCAGCCTATTCGCATAAGGTTGTCCAGACCAGTGATCACGGAGGGTACGACTAGTACCGCTGCACCTCAGGCAGCTGCAACCACAGAACCCACCACCACAACAGCAGAAGCTCCCACAACTATTGGTGCGGAGGCTTTTTCTTTCCCAATACCACATATGGAAGCCGACCCAATAAACACAACATTTGACTTTGAGATGCCGGATGCATTCTCAAATGAATTCCAATTTTCAGAAGCACCAATGTTCTCTCAGGAATATGAACGACCTAGTTACCCGACCACACCGCGGGATCTGCCACAAGGACAAGCTGTGTCGAGCTCTGAAGAAGAAAGAACCGAAACAGACGACGATGAAGGCGACGATGAAGCCAGCCAGGGCTCACATGACGAACAGACAGAGGCCCAAGGCCAACAAACTCACGCACACGGCGACACCAGCACATATGAAGATGAGACTTTCGAAGCCGCAGCGTACACGCTGGCCATAAAGAAATTATATCGCACCATGGAGAAAGTCTAGGCCCGGAAAAAGTTAACTGAAGAGGAGAGCCAGGCATTAATTGAACAGGAACTCATCTCTGGAGGATTCGAAGATGCCTACATGAGAGGGTTCAGAGAGTTAGTCAAATCAGTAGGCTCCCATGAAGCACTCAGGTTTTTACAAAGAAAGCAACTACCACAGTTTGACCCCCGCCGAGTACGATACTTTCAAAGCCCGGAGAGTATATTCGCGTACCAACAGGAGCGCAGGCTTCAGCACAAGCCAGGGAGGCACGCCTCGTCCCAGAAAGTTCATTGACCGCAGAAACCATCCTTGTAGATTCCCCACCCCGTACTACCATTGTACATACCACTACTATCCTCGAGATAACATCCACCCCTTCTACTCCCCTCTCACCTCATCTTTCACCAACCCATCCTGTATCCCCCGCTCACCCACCTGCTTCTCCCACATCCACACCTGTACAACGCAACATAGCCACAACCTTTTCCTTACCCATTCATACCACCATGCCCACACCCAACCCTCCGCATCTACCTGTTAACCCCTTCACCCATTCATCCTTCCCATCCTTTCCACCACCTTTAAGACCCCCTTTCACCTTTCTAACCCCACTAACCTTCTCACCAGTTTCACCTCCCCAACCCACCGTAACCCCTATTTCCCCTTTTCACCAAGCTACCCCAGCCATTCCCCCTGTAAATTATTCTACATTTGTAAATCCCGTCTTCACACCTGCACAACCACCCACTTACACACCGCTTTTCACAGTCACCGCACTTGACGCGTCCAATGGCATGGACATATCACCATCCACCTCACCACCACCCACTCCACTCACAGCACCATCATATTTAGGCACGTCACAATTTTCCACAATCACCACTGCATCCACCTTCCCAACCCCATTCCCCATCCCCGCTGCATCTACTTCCACTGCATCTTCAATTAGCACTCCATTACTATTATCACCCACCATAGACACGGCACTGCAACACATGTTCACATGCATGACACAAGTAAGAGATGAGTTCGCATCTCTTGGCAACAACTATCAACAGCTGCAGAGGACTACAATTGAATTACAGTCGCAGCTTAATTCACTATCAATTGAGAATGCCTCACTGAACAGCCAATACCAAGATTTACGAGAGGCCTATCACAAATTAGAACTAGACAGTGAAGAGAAAACCAAAGAAGCCACGGCGGATTTGGACAACCTACTTCGAGCCCAAACGATTAGAAACGCAACACTGACACGGAATATGGGCCTACTCAGAAGACATCTAGCCGCAGCCCAGGAGGAGAATGTGAGACTCCAAGCGCAGAATAGAGAAAACTTGGAGGCGGCTTTAGATCATCCAGAACAACCACTAAGTCCGAGCAGATTCAAGGCCATCCCATCCGAGTCGATGCGGATGTTGCTAGACGACCATGTTCGATTGCTCGAGGACTATGATCGTATGAATGAAGAGCATCAAAAGTTAAAGGAAGATCACAAACTACTACAGCTCAGAGAACCGGCAACACAACAAGTACAAGTAGCAGCAGAATTACCAGCACCTGTGGACCCTGCCCCTGAAATTTTAGAGGAACTCAACGCACTCCGGGCCCAGGTAACCAATCTTGAATCTAGAATTGCAGTCTATGAAGCACCACCAAGGCCAGACTCCCCACCTG
>CM035443.1:130407973-130627973 GCA_020310875.1 Ceratopteris richardii | reverse complement strand
TTCTATTTTTTACCATACACCTGCTGTATCTTTTGCTCAGTATAACCAACACAGTAGGAATTGGAAAAAATTCCTTTTAGGGGTATCTAATTAGATTAGCAAGCTAACTATTTTAGGTGGAATGACTTGAAAAGATTAACTTTGCTCAGAGAAATTAATTTAGCAAGTAAACCTTTACCCCCGATTTTTTAGGACTGTTGCAGACTTCAACTAGTGATCACCTCAATGGACCTTTCTCTGATATGGCTAGATAGAAATCCTTCAAATTTTGATAGCATGTAGAAGGCTTTGAGCTGGTTCCAACAAGCTATAGACCTTTGAATTTGGTGGAGAAATGAGTGAGATATGATCTCCACAAGTTGACTGTAGAATATGACTAACACAAAGAAATCATAGATGAACAATATGAATGTACTGTATTAGTGCACAATGTTGTACAATGCCATAGGCATGATGATCATTGCCTAATGGTGGAGAAAGGTGTAGGCTACTGTGTAGGCCTCACACACACTCAGAAAGTACAATGAATAGCTCGGGATTGATGAGTCTTACCCGCGACTTTTTCCTAGAAGTTTATATAAGAGTTCACTTCCAATTTGAATTTGAATTCAAATTTTGTCTTTCTCTAAAAGGTGATCCTCCATTATAGGAGATATTCCATCAACCAACTCCTAACTTTTCCATGAGTTCTTCTTGGTAGGTGTTTATAAAGATTCCAAGTCAAACATTACTTTTACAAAGAGTGAAATGGTAATTTATCCAATAACATTGATTCCCATGCTTCTTCATATATGTATGGAATACAAATCAAATGTGTAGGCTTGTAAATTGCACCAACAACTCCCCCTCAAGCCAAACATTTTGGCTTGGTCTTTGTCTTCAGTCTTCATGTATATCCTGCAATCCAATCATTGATTTGAACTTGCAAAATTTGGTTCCATCCAATGCTTTAGTTAACAAGTCTGCACACTCCATGTTGGTTGATACCTATGTTAGTTGAATGTCCTTGCTTAATAGCTTCTCTCTCACATAATGGTAATGGACCTCTATATGCTTGGTCCTGGCATGATAAATAGGATTAGCTAGAAGGTGAAGTGAGCTTGTATTATCTCCAAATATCAATGGCGAATTAGTATACAAACCCAATTCTGTATACAACAACTTGATCCATATGGCTTCTTGAGTAGCATTGGCCAATCCTCTATACCCTGCCTCTATAGAAGATAAAGCAACAGTAGGTTCCTTCTTTGAAGACCATGATATGGGTTTATCACCTGCAAATGAAATGTATCGTGAAGTGCTCCTCCTTTCATCCTTGCATCCTACCCAATCTGCATCTGAATATATCTTAATGTCCAAGTCTGATGTGTAAAAAAAATACAAACCATGATGTTGAGTGCCTTTGAGATACTTTAGAATTCTTTTAGCAGCTTCTAAGTGAGGTACCCTTGGCTTATGCATGAACTAACTTAGCACACTAACTCCATATGCAATATCTATCCTTGTCAAGGTAGCATAATTCAAGCTACCTACTATGCTTTGATAACCTGTAATGTCATCAAGTACATCTCCTTCATGAGCACTTAGTTTTAGATTTACCTCCATTGGAATACTTGCAACTTTGGCATCCTGCAAATGAAGCTTCTTCAACATATCCTGTATGTACTTTCTCTGAGTAATGTAGATTCCAGAGTTAGTATAAACTAGCTCAAGTCCAAGAAAATATTTTAGTAAACCAAGATCACTGATCTTGAACTCCTTCATCATCTGGTTCTTGATTTGTATGATTCCATTGACATCATTACCTGTTAGTATGATATCATCAACATATACACATAGGTATATTACCTCTGAATTACTTCTCTTGATGAATAGAGAAGTGTCTGCCTTGCTCATGACAAAATCTTGGTCTTGAAGGTAGTCAGCCTGTGATTCCATGCCTCAATCTTGGTCGTGCTTCAATCCATAAAGAGACTTTTTTAACTTGCATACATGTGTTACCTTGTTAGGATCCTCATAGCCAGGAGGTTGTGACATATATACCTCCTCTGAAATCCATCCATTAAGAAATGCATTTTTTACATCCAATTGATACATGTTCCAATTTTTAACTGCAGCCACACTTACCAATACCCTAATGGTTGGCATCTTGGCCACAGGTGAGAATGTTTCTTCATATTCAATGCCTTGGGTTTGTGCAAAACCCTTGGCCACCAATCTGGCTTTGTACCTGTTTATTGACCCATCAAAATTTCTTTTGAGTTTACAGATCCATCTAGATCCGATTACCTTCATGGACTCTTTCTTTGGTACTAGTTCCCATGTGTCACTTTCCTTGAGTGATTCAATCTCCTCATCCATAGCTTCCTTCCATTCTATCTTAGTTTTTGCTTCTTCATATGATCTTGGTTCTTCAATTGACAAATCTTTGGCAAGATTTGGTTTCTTACTCTCCCTCTGTGATGTTCTGATTGCTTGGTTAGAAGATTCAGGTATTTCTTCAAGTTTCTTCATTTTGAGTTTGCCTTTGGACTTCCATGCCGTGAATTCTGCAAGATTGATAATGTCTTCATCATCTGAATTGGTGTCTTCATTCAGAGTACGTTCCTCCTTAGTAAGACTTGGAAACTCCTCCTCCAAGTGATAGGGTAGTTTAACCTTCTTGCATTCATTCACATACCAAGAGTCATTTTCATCAAAGACAACATCTCTACTAACCATGAATCCCTTATTTGAAGGGTTGTAGAACCTATACCCCTTCTGATTTAGATCATATCCAATAAAGATACACTTCTCAGCCTTAGGGTCTAGCTTACCTCTTATCTGAGAAGGAATGTGTACATATGCTACACATACAAATATCCTGCAATGATCAAGTGAGGGTATCTTACCATGCCATGATTCATAAGGGGTCATCCCATCAAGAGATTTAGATGGCAACCTGTTTATGAGGTAAGTGGCATTAGATACACTCTCTGCCCATAAGTAGTTAGGTAATTTCTTTTCATTCAACATTGACCTAGCTGTTTCAACAATCAATCTATTTCTTCTCTCAGCTACCCCATTCTGTTCAGGAGCATACCTTGTGGTGATTTCTCGCTTGATTCCTCTGTCTTGCAAGAATGCTTCAAACTCATTGGAGAAGTACTCACCTCCTCCATCTGACCTTAGCCTCTTTAGGTTTCTTCATGTCTGATTCTCAACAAGTGCAAGATATTTTTTAAAACAATTGAACACTTCATCTTTGTGCTTCATAAAGTACAATACAGTCCACTTGCTATAATCATCAATAAAAGATACATAATACATTGATCCTGAGATTGAGGGGTCTTTGCTTGGTCCCCATACATCTGTATGGACAAGCTCTAGGTAGTCCTCATGCATGTAGCCTTTCCTTGAGAATGGTAACCTGTGAGACTTTCCAAACTGACAAGCACCACACTTGTAGATCATATGTTGCTTGGATACATTAGCTATCCCAAGCACACATTGGTCCCTGCATATTTGCTTCAAGGTTCTTTCACCTACATGCCCTAATCTTTTATTCCAAATCTCAAGCTCTGAAAGTGTTTGATCTTTGTAATTGTAGAGTGCAATATTCTTTGTATCTTCTAGCTCAAAAGTGAAAAGTCTACCTGATTTTTCTCATTTAGCTATTCTCTTGAACCCATGCTTGGGATCCTCCACAAATGCTCCATATTGGTTGAACTTGACCTGCAAACCTTTTTCCACAATCTGTCCAACACTTATCAAATTTTTGGTAATGGTTGGTACATATAGTACCCTACTCAACAAGTTTTGATTCCCATTAGAAGTCTTAACATTTCCAACTTTAACTACTGAGTGCTTGGTGTCATCACCTGTTTGTACTTGATGCTTTCCTCTTGGTTCTTCAAGGTCAGAGAGAAGAGCTACATTGCCTGCCACATGATTTGAGCAACCTGAGTCAATGTAGAAGAGATGATCATCATTTGTACCTGGTTTTGAAGTCATGTCCATAATCAAAAGAGAATCATCTTGCTCTTTTGTATAGTTGTTGTAATCCTTTCTGGATTTGAATCCTCCTTGGTAGTTGCCATTATAGTTGTTGTTGTAGTTGTTATTGTAGTTGTTGTTGTATCCTTGATGATGGTTGAATCTACCTATTGATTGTGAGTATCCACCTCTTTGATATCCTCTTCCTCTCTGATTCTTGTAGTTCCTGAAACACTCATCTATAGTATGATTTGATAAACCACAAATGTTGCATGGTGAGGAGTAATAGGATCTCCCCCTACCTTGCTTACCTCCTCTGCCCCTTCCTCTTGATGATCTACCTCTCCCTGCATAGTTTTCTTGGGAGGTAGTGCCTTCATCCTCTCCTTTCTTGTTCTTGCCTTTATCTTTAGACTTACTTTTATCAGTGTATAGAGTAGAAGAGCTATTACTGTGTTGGAAGAGAAATAAGTATCTACTTGGCAAGCAATCCTATGTTTCATGCAAGAAGCAAGCACATAGAGGTCCACTACCATTATGTAAGGGAGAAGGTGCTGAGCAAAGATGTGGAGATAAAGTTCATTAGAACCAAAGAGCAGGTTGCATATATGTTTACAAAGTTCTTGGATGCTTATAAACTCAAAGGTTTCAAGGATGTGATAAATTTGCAGAACATGGATGAAGATAACTCCCAAATGAGCTTGAGGGGGAGTGTTGAAGATAAATGTACAAGCTCATTTTCATATGAGCCATGCTTGGATAAATTTACCAAATATAAAGATAAAGGAAAAGTGGAGGAAAAAAAGGAAAAAATAATAAAAGAAAAAGTCTAGTCAAAATTCATGATGAGTAAGAGATACAATATCTTGCCTTGTAGTTAGTAGCATGTAGTGGAGAAAGTGGTGAGTTAAGAAGAAGGCACAAACAACTTCACATGCTCATTGGTTATAAAAGTGAAGTGGGAGCACATTCAAAACAAGGAGAGAAAGAGACAAGAGCTCCTAGTAGTTGGATCTAGCCATTTTGTCATTTTGTCTTCCCTTAGGCTCCTTCCAGTTGCATGTCTGTTTGTACACAGCTCTGTTGCAGAGCTCATATCTCAGTGCATATGTAACCATTTTGTGTGTCTAAATATTCATTGGAAAGCCTATCTCGTGTTCTTTTTTCATATCAAATATCGCTTTGAAAGCTTATGTAGTTTGTGAGATATCAGTGAAAGAGTGAAGTCTAGTTTTTCAATATACCTATGTAGATAGGTAGTCTACTTTGGTTGGTTAAGTTTCCCGACCAAAAGATATTGCATGATTTTTGTCTTGTTGGAAAGTTCTTGACATATACTTTCACTCTCCCAAATATCACATTGAGATAATTTATATTCTATGAGATATCTGTCAGAGAGTAAAGTCCAGTTTTACAATGTACTTATGTGTGCAGGTGGTCTGATTTGGTCAGTTGAGTTACCTGACCAAAACTCATCCAAATTACTTGTTTTTTAGCTTGTTGGAAAGCTATTTGTGTCTACTTGCTCTATAGCAAATATCGTTCTCAAAGAATATATATTCAGAGATTTATTTGTCCGAGAGTGAAGCTCAGTTCTTCAGCATACCTGTGTGGACAGGTAGTTCATCTTTGCCATTTGTGTTTCCTAACCAAAACTTGTCCAAATTAAGTTATTTATAGCTTGTTAGAAAGCTCTTCTTGTCTACTTTGATTGAGTAAAGGCTCAAGTCCATTTGAGTTTTGTACTAAGATCAGCAAGCTATCTAAGGTGCAGCTATTTGTCCAAGTGCTGGACATACAAGGGTGGTTCACTACACATTTCCGTTGCACATAGGAGAACTCATTCTCCACAAGATTGGCATCGACTTTCATGTTATGTTCAAAGCATGAGTACTTATGGAATATGCTTGAATGCAGCATCCCTTACTAGTAGAAGGATTTTACATGCAGAAAAAGAAAGATTATATATTGATGGAAGACCTTACACACATGGAAATATAGCAGGTTTAATAAATAGTAGTTGAGGGTTACACAATAGTTCAAGGACTAATTGCACATTTGAGGAGCGTGAAAATAGTCATGAATCACCATACATGAGTAGAGATGTATCAAGATACATAGTTGTCAATGCTATTACTACATTACATGCTGGTGATGAACTATTAGTGAATTATGGATGGCGTAGACCTCCAAGAGCACCTTTTAGCTATAGAGAATAAAAATTTTCTATCCATATTTAATAAGTTATATACTTAATTTTATATTTAAAGTTTACTTTTTATTCATTTATGGAATACTAATGAATTTTATTTATATGTGTAGATTCCAACGTATGATGTTGATGATATTCCTCCACAACATTCACAATTACCAGTAAGACCTCATTTATCAGAAGCTTCCATGAGGAGGCTACGCAAAACTAATCCTATGCAATATGCAAAGTTGAAAGATCTATATTCAAAAGACGATAAAGTACAAGACTTGTGTGACAATGATAAAGATGATGGCATGGTAGATTTTATTGAGGATTGGTATCAAAATGACAGTGAGAGCATTGATATTTCTAAAAATGAGAAATATCTTCGAGAGGAATGTCTAAAGCATGTATATGAAGGAAGTCGTTTGACACGACTAAGTGCGAGCTTACTTATTCTCAACCTTCCAAATCGTTTTGGATGGAGTAATGTATCTGTTTCGACACTATTAAGGTATAATTTTCAATTTTCTATCTATTTATATATATATGCATATATATATATATATATATATATATATATATATATATATATATATATATATATACATGCAGGTTTTTATTCTTACTTTAGATAAGGTAAGAACAAGAACTTGAATTCAATGGACACTTTTTGTCCGCACATCTTTTAAAACTATTAATGCATCTTTCAAAATATTCGTGAAAAATTTGATTGTTTGGATGGCAGGATACGATTGTTTGTTTTGGAGGATATGAAGTATGTACCTTTATTGAATGATTTGTCGATTCTATCATATGTTCAATTTGAAAGTGTGAGAAACGGATTTATAATTGCTATTCAAAGAATTTGGCACTGTTTATAGGCCATTTAATGGTATGTGACCTAGATGAATCGCATGCACAGAGGTTACTCAAGATAGAGCAATCTGATTATAATGGAATAGTGCCAACAGGATTCCTAGGGTATGCAGTAAACCTCTTGCATGTCAATGATGAGCATCTGAACTTTAGGATACAAAGCGGAAATCATGGTGGCTTGAGAGGATCACTTTTATACAGCTTGTTCAAAAAACTTCAGTGTCATAAACCTGAAGTTCTTTGAACAAGCTGTATAAAAGTGATCCTCTCAAGCCACCATGATTTTCACTTTGTATCCTAAAGTTCAGATGCTCATCATTGACATGCAAGAGGTTTACTGCATACCCCAGGAATCCTTCTAGTACTAGTCCCTTATAATCAGGTTGCTCTATCTTGAGTAACCTCTGTGCATGCCATTCATCCAGGTCACCATCGTATGGCCTATAAATAGTGCCAAATTCTTTGAATAGCAATTATAAACCCGCTTCTCACACTTTCAAACTGAACAAATGATAAAATCGACAAATCATTCAATGAAGGTACATACTTCATATCCTCCCTCCAAAACAATCAAATTTTGCGCGAATATTTTGAAAGATGCACATAAGCATACACATATATAAAATTATATGCATATATATATTTATATTTATTTATTCACTTTTTTTAACATATCTTTTTTTGATAAACTTACAGGTTATTATCTGAAAAGTTTTTACCAAGTCAGAATATTCTTCCTACCTCACATGATGAAATGAAGAAGATAATCAACAATCTTGGTATAGATTATCAATGTATACATGCATGTCCTAACGATTGTATTTTATATAGAGGTGAATATGAAGACTCTTTGACATGTCCCAAATGTCAATCTCCTCAATATAAGGGCAAAGAAGGTAAAATCCCAAAGAAGGTATTGAGACATTTTCCATTGGCTCCACGGATTAGACATATGTTTCAAAGCCCCGAATTATCAAAGCTTTTGACTTGGGGACATGATCACAAAAGTAGTGATGGAATAATCAAAATTCCTCATGATAGTGTTGCTTTTCAGCATATTGATTCTACATGGCCTGAATTTGCACAAAATCCACAGAATCTAAAGTTAGGAGTTGCATTAGATGGGGTTAATCTATTCTCCATGAAATCGAGTTTAATGGTCAACATGGCCAGTGGTAGTCATATGTACACACACATAGACTCATATAATCATATTTACATGCATGTATACATATACACATGCATATATACACACACAACACATGCATATGCACATATAGATACACATACATACACAACACATGCATACACATAAATAAATAAATAAATAAATAAATAAATCCTATTGACCATTTACTGGATTTCATGGAGAATGGATTAACCCCATCTAATGCAACTCCTAACTTTAGATTCTATGGATTTTGTGCAAATTCAGGCCATGTAGAATCAATATGCTGAAAAGCAACACTATCATGAGGAATTTTGATTATTCCATCAGTACTTTTGTGATCATGTCGACAAGTCAAAAGCTTTGATAATTCGGGGCTTTGAAACATATGTTTAATTCGTGGATCCAATGGAAAATGTCTCAATACCTTTTTTGGGATTTTACCTTCTTCGCCCTTATATCGAGGAGATTGACATTTGGGACATGTCAAAGAGTCTGCATATTCACCTCTATATAAAATACAACCGTTAGGACATGCATGTATACATTGATAATCTATACCAAGATTGTTGACTATCTTCTTCATTTCATCATGTGAGGTAGGAAGAATATTCTGACTTGGTAAAAACTTTTTAGATAATAACCTTTAAGTTTATCAAAAAAAGATATATTAAAAAAAGTAAATAAATAAATATACATATATATATATATATGCATATAATTTTATATATGTGTATTCTTATGTGCATCTTTCAAAATATTCATGCAAAATTTGATTGTTTTGGATGGCAAGATACGATTGTTTGTTTTGGAGGATATAAAGTATGTACCTTAATTGAATGATTTGTCGAATCTATCATATGTTCAGTTTGAAAGTGTGAGAACCGGGTTTATAATTGCTATTCAAAGAATTCAGCACTATTTATAGGCCATACGATGGTGACTTGGATGAATCGCATGCAAAAAGGTTACTCAAGATAGAGCAACCTGATTATAAGGGATTAGTACCAGCATGCTTCCTGGGGTATGCAGTAAACCTCTTGCATGTCAATGATGAGCATCTAAACTTTAGGATACAAAGTGAAAATCATGGTGGCTTGAAAGGATCACTTTTATACAGCTTGTTCTAAGAATTTCATGTTTATGACACTGAAGTTTTTTGAACAAGCTGTATCAAGCCACCATGATTTCCGCTTTGTATCCTAAAGTCAGATGCTCATCATTGACATGCAAGAGGTTTACTGCATACCCTAGGAATCCTGCTGGCACTAGTCCATTATAATCAGATTGCTCTATCTTGAGTAACCTCTGTGCATGCGATTCATCCATGTCACATACCACGAAATGGCCTATAAACAGTGCCAAATTCTTTGAATAGCAATTATAAATCCGTTTCTCACACTTTCAAACTGAACATATGTTAGAATCGCCAAATCATTCAATGAAGGTACATACTTCATATCCTCCAAAACAAACAATCGTATCCTGCCATCCAAACAATCAAATTTTTCGCGAATATTTTGAAAGGTGCATTAATAGTTTTAAAAGATGCGCGAACAAAAAGTGTCCATTGAATTCAAGTTCTTGTTCTTAGTAAGAATAAAAACTTGCATGTATATATATATATATATATATATATATATATATATATATATATATATATATATATATATATATATATATATATATATATATATATATATATATATATATATGCATATATATATATATATAAATAGATAGAAAATTGAAAATTATACCTTAATAGTGTCGAAACAAATACATTACTCCATCCAAAACGATTTTGAAGGTTGAGAATAAGTAAGCTCGCACTTAGTCGTGTCAAACGACTTCCTTCATATACATGCTTTAGACATTCCTCTCGAAGATATTTCTCATTTTTAGAAATATCAATGCTCTCACTGTCATTTTGATACCAATCCTCAAAAAAATCTACCATGCCATCATCTTCATCATTGTCACACAAATCTTGTACTTTATCGTCTTTTGAATATAGATCTTTCAACTTTGCATATTGCACAGGATTAGTTTTGCGTAGCCTCCTCATGGAAGCTTCTGATAAATGAGATCTTACTGGTAATTGTGAATGCTGTGGAGGAACATCATCAACATCATACCTTGGAATCTACACATATAAATAAAATTCATTAGTATTTCATAAATGAATAAAAAGTAAACTTTAAATATAAAAATTAAGTATATAACTTATTAAATATGGATAGAAAATTTTTATTCTCTCTAGCTAAAAGATTCTCTTGGAGGTCTACGCCATCCATAAGTCACTAATAGTTCATCACGAGCATGTAATGTAGTAATAGCATTGACAACTATGTATCTTGATACATCTCTACTCATGTATGGTGATTCATGACTATTTTCATGCTCCTCAAATGTGCAATTAGTCCTTGAACTATTATGTAACCCTCAACTACTATTTATTAAACCTGCTATATTTCCATGTGTGTAAGGTCTTCCATCAATATATAATCTTTCATTTTCTACATGTAAAATCCTTCTACTAGTAAGGGATGCTGCATTCAAGCATATTCCATAAGCACTCATGCTTTGAACATAACATGAAAGTCAATGCCAATCTCCCCATCCATATATAGGACCACAAAATGACATAAGAGTGACTTCAGAGTTCGGAGGCACATACAAATCCTCTACAATAAAGAGACCACGACCAACATTAGTAATAGTGGATGGAGCAATCATATAGCGATTACCCCAAAAGTTGAAAACTTCTCCATCTAAAAGGAAGTGGTCCTCTATTCCATCCTCCATATCTTCTTCTATCATATGTTTGTACTAAAGAATGACCACGAGCTGGCAATGGATAATCTCCAACCGTTTCATTCTCTAAACCAGGAGGTAGAGGATTTCTAGAAACCTCTGCTCGTAATTGATGAACAACAAGTCCATGACGTGTACGAGGTATATTAATATTATGAGAAAAATTATCATCATCATCATCATCGAGCAAGTATTCCTGTATATCAACAATAATTTGATTTTATATATGGTTTTTAAATAAAATAATGACATTAATATATATAGAAAATACATACCCAAGCATTATCATGTTGACTAGGTGATGGTGCACGCTCAAAAGTACCATACTCTACCTCATGTTCAATACATTCCAATCGTGGTCTTCGATACGTGCGCATAACAAGAGTTACACCAACATATAATATGCTCTTCATAGTAAAATTCATCATAATTCCTATCCGAGGACACATGTGAAATCCATCAAATATATTTAAAATTAAATGTTTGATATACTTACAGTATAAAGTCATTCCACGATGAGGAGATGGTGGTGGAGTTCCATCTGATTGATTAGAATCTACAAATAATGGTATTTGATATTAATAATCTGATTATCTACATACACAAAAAATTACATATATATATTTACACATACACACATATTCACATATACACATTTACACATACACATATATTCACATATACACAACTACACATTATTGTGGGATAAATGCATGTATTTTGTATGAATGAGTGTATATGCATCCATGTGTGTGTACATATATATGTGGATATGTATATGTGTGTTTATGTTATATGTATGTATATGTGTATATGTATACATATATATATATATATATGCGTATATGTTTGCATGTATATGTGTATGTGGGTATGTGTATGTGTATGTGTGTGTATATATGTGTATGTATTCTGATTTCTTTTTCTATTTGAGATTAAATTAACAGGAGATATTGTATGGTCGAAAAAAATAAGAGGTGGCCTAACATACCACCTGAATGCCTATGTGAGTGAACTGTTCACTGTTATAATCAATCAGATTGCAAAGATGATTTCTCTAAGCATGGTGCATATTTTCAGTGATTTAACTTGATAATGTTAGATTTCTAAGTCTACTATAAGATCCTAGAGTTTCATTGAATTTGGATTTCTTAGTCGTGAGAAACATTCGTTAGAAGCCACTTGTGTATCTGCATCTTCAGCTTCCTCAAAAGTTTGGATTACATACCTGACTTGCTAAATTAATTCCTCCTAGTATGGTCAGTCATTTATGATGAAATAACTCCCAATAGGCTGCTTTGCTTCCTAATTAGATTTCTCTAAAATCTCTCTAGTCAGTTTTGATCAAAGAATGAGCACTGAGTGAAATACTAAAGCATATATGACCAAAATAAAAAGTTTCTTTATGTTGACTATTGATCAAACTTATCTATTTTGATTAAATTTTTTTGAGAGTGATCTTCCAAGGCACATAGGGTGTCTAATGCATCCTTTGGCAAGCTAAAAGGGCCCACCATACATCTCTAGAGTTCATTTGGCTGGTGTAGTGGAAAGATTTTGCATCACCACTTCATCTTCATCAAATACAAATCCATCTCATCACAAAGATATCTTTGAAGAAGAGGAGGAACTTGCAAAGAGGTGTGATTGGGAGTATTCTAAATACAGTGCACTATGGTCTCATGGATGACACTTTTGGATCGCACGAATCGATGAAAATTGGTCTACTTTTGATAGTGAGGTGATGGTGATTTTTTTCCAAAAAAGTAGAGCTAGTGCAAGAGACGACAAAGCTCACGAAGGCCAACTCGATTATTGTGGAGTGATCTAAGATGTCTTGAAGCTATCCTTCAAAAGTTTGATTACTTCCTTTTTGATGTGAAATGGTTCAAAGTAGTCACCTCTAGAAGAAACACAACAATGAGGCAGGATAAAAGTGGTTTGCTTCAAGAAGACTCCACAAAGCCATGGATAGATGAAAGAGATACATTTGTACTTCCCCAACACTGTGAAAAAGTTGTTTTTTATGCTAGATTCAAAAGAACCAGAGTGGCTATTTGTTTTACAAGTCTCCCCATATAGTAGATAAATTTGTGAGAACATAGATGTAGAAGAATTTGCAACTGTAGTGGACTCTCAGATTCATTCGGTAGTCGAGGAGGAAGAGATCATTATCTGAGATGAAGAGGTCTCTGAAGAAAATGAGATACACGATGAAGTAACATGCAAGATGTTATACGAGAATGATGAACAAGAAGGAGCTAGCATACCAAGAGATCTAGAAGTCACCAATGTAGAGATAGATATCTTCTGTGCATCAGATCTCTAAGAGGATGCAATAACACAAGATTTCTAAAGCAAACACTTGTATGTACTAATTTGTGTGTTTTTTTAACTATGTTGTTTTGTACACCACTATTTCTCTATATTTCCATTATTATCGTATGGTAGTTATTTGAGTTTTTTGTTGCATAACACGATGGGAGAGAGAGAGTCCACCAATCACTCTTCATTCCATGATAGAGGAGCTATTCTTGGAGTTTATATCTCAGGTACCTCCCGGGTATATGGCCACTGCATCATAGTACTGGATCACTGGTGGTAACCCTCCCCCCGGCCTCATTCATGCCCACCTCACTCCCGCTATCCTCACTCCCACCAGTGTCACTCCCACCGGTGTTACTCCTCTGGGGGGGAGGGGGGGCTATTTCGATCAGAGGTACGTCTCCTGGCTTTATGACTCCACCACAACTACCTTTTCAGCCATCTCTTGGTGGCTCTAATAGTCGACATATGCATTCAACACCTCAACACGATACAAGTGTTGGCCCCTTTCATCAGTCAAGGTCACGCTATAGAGGAGGATGTTCAAGGAGTGGATCTATAGGTGGCTCTAGAGGAGGTGGATGTTGTGGAGATAGTGGGATGGATGTTGTGTCTCCCACTTCTACTCCTAGAGCAAGTACCGCAGATGTAAGTACATCATGTGGTATGCCATGTGGTACACCATGTACACGTTGGGGTGCTCATGATCATGATGACTCCATGGTGTATAGTATCCATGATGGAGCTCCAGTGATGGATGCCCCCGAAAAGGCCATGCGTCAGCGTATATGATAAATTTGCTCCATACATTTGGACACTCTATCATGTTGAAATGGAGTGAACAGGACAAAGATCATAAAAAGTATATCATAAAGATGATCTATTAAGAGTTTTGGTTAGCACATGGGCATCCTATTATCAGTTCAGAGTGGATTCAGCACACAGCACATGAGGTTATGTCTCATCGATGATCCGAGGTTCGTGATGCTTTCAAAGCACGCTTACCAAAGCCTATATGGTTAGATGCTAAGGAGTGGGATATGATTCGCGATGAGCAGCAATAGACTCCAGACTGATATCGCCAGCAACGAGATGTGGTGACAACACGCATTAGGAGAAAAAGTGAGCCTTGCATGGGCCTTGTTCTAGCAGATAATAGAGCCTTAGAAAACCACTAGTGGTATTCTCAAATAAAATAATATCTTATATGCATCTGTATTTGAGTTTTAAAAAGGAATTATTTTGACTCTTGGATTCTTTTATTTGATGGCTAAGATTGAAAGGATTGGCACAGTAGAGAAAGAGGCTTTTTCATGTGTGGGTTGGCTCAATAGAGAGAGAAGGTGTAACAATTTTTTTGTGCACTCTCTGCATGTTTTATGACCATTAGATGATGGGGAATCCAACGGTTTCTCGCATTTGGGGCTTAGATCAAAATTGGGATAGATTCGGACCGTCCAATGAGGGCAAGATCTCGAGGCTACCCGCATTTGGGACTGAGCATAAAAACGTGAAGAATAATAGCCCCGATTGCGCCATCATGCAAGGGTGTATAAGAAAAGGTGCTTTTGCCTTTAAGAGACTAAATCCTAGCCATTATATCAATTTTTGATCCAATGGTGCAAATAAGGGCGCCCAAAATGAGGAGAATTCAAGCTACACTGTCAAATTCAAGAAACAAATCAATGGCTCACAAGCAAATGCGCATTTTCTAGGATGAAATACATCTCAACCCTTAACTTCTCTTGAATCTAATGGTCCATGTTTAAGATTGCATTGAATTTTGTAGCTCAACATTAGCCTTTGGATCATTGAGCCAATCCAAGGGCTCCAATTCATTCCTAAGCCTTTCAAAACCATTCAACTAACTAAAACCGCTAGTTCAAGGTGGTTTATTCGTCTTTGACCACAAAAAAACCATGGAAGCCTATGCCTAGCCTATCTGATTAAGGGACTAGACTGTGTCCACCACCCTCTTCTCATTGGTCCATCCCTAATCTCTCCTTAGTCCAAAAGGCCCATGTACGGTTCATTTTTTACCCTAAGGTCGGACTGTCACATTTGGGTAGTGGTAGATATGACATTATGCGTCACAAGTTTGTAAGTATCATTTTGATTATTCAATTTGTTTGTGTTAAGCACGTCATGTATGTTCATATAACATTTTGCATATTTGTTGCACGAGTTGGCAGTGGCTCATCCTCCGACACGAATCGAGGAGGCTTACCGATATCATCATGGATTGGATGCACTATTCCAGGACTTAGAGGGACACGGTGCAGTCGTTTCACGGGAGCATCTATGATGAGGTGAGCTTATAAATTTAGTTTGGTACTTTTACTTGTTGTTTATAAATATCATGTCAATTTGTCTCATCTCATGAATGTTCTTTGTTGCAAGATTGCAGATATAGTTGTGTTGATTCCTCTGGGCATGTGTATGGCAGTGGTGTGCCATAATTTTGTATTTGGCTCATATATGGTAGTGGTGCATCAAAATTTTGTATTTGGTTCCTGTATGGTAGTGCTTTGGCACATTTTGTATTTGGCTTATATATGACAGTGGTTTGGCATACTTTTGTACATGCTTCACTTACGGAATATATATCTCTTTTGTACATGGTTCATGGTTCATTCTGTTCATCTCATTTGTGTCCAATAGTGTTTGGCCTTATCAAATCATGTTTTGTTTGCCTTTAGAGTACATGTCACAAGTACTCATTTTTTTTTGGATAGAGTGTATTGTCTTTTTCTACACAACAGCATGGTAATGTTGTTCTAGTAAGAGACAACACACTCTACCCAAAATTTTTTTTGCAAATATGGTCATCGGTATAGGCATCGGTAGGCGCATTGGTATACCTAGCTGCATACCGATGTTTATGCCTAGGGGATTACTGACACTAATAGTGATGCTCATACTGATACCCACAGTGATACTCATACCGACACCCATACAGGTGCTCATACCGGTGCATATACCGGCATTTTTGTACCAATGAGTATGCCAAAGCTTACATCGACGTCCGATGAAAATGATGCCCATGCATTTGCCCTGGTAGAAGCCTCGATATACCCCTGATATGTTGTAGTGTCCAAATTCTTTCACTGGTTAAGGTCATATTCTTGAACTTGTAATTGGAACGATTTTGTGAGCTAGAATAGAGGTATGCAAGAAAGCTTCTTGTAATGTATGTACTTAGTATCAAATGATATGGTATTATATATGTTGAGCCTTGAAAATACTATTACGTTTTTCCATGTGGAGTTACTCAAATTGTAAATAGCATGAGAACATATAGCTCTTCATCTAGAGTGCCAAGCACTATATCAAGAGGTTGTATTTCTTTGTCTTTGGCACTATTATCACTACTCTCTAAAATTGGAAGCTCTGACAAGAGGTATTAGATCATTAGATAGCTTTTTTTGGCATTAAATATAATTTGCCTAGCTACTTTGTGAATCTAATGCATCAAGATGGCGGTTTTTCATGGTATAATTGAACAAGAACTAATGTTTTCCATTGTGGGATATGAAAATGATCCTTTTTTGAAACATTTCGTGCATTTCTTCTCGAATAAAAAAGAGAACATGTTTTTGTTCTAGTTTGTTATGACTTAGTGTTAAATCTAGATGGAAAAATAATTGCGTGCCAACTCAAATTGATGCTTGAAGTAAAACAACATTCATTAAATAGGCCATAGAAAGAGATTTTTTATACGTGGTTATGCATTGTAGATGTAAATGGATGGCCGCTACCACTTGTGTATTAGACTACTACACAATAGAGTAGTACACAAGTAGTACACTTATGAAGTACATCAAACTCATCAATTTACTTCGTTATTCATAAAATTACGTAGAAAAATCCCTTTAATGAGCATCATGAAAATTAAGCTCCGCGCCACCTTTTGAAATCCTCAAATACTCAAAGAGGAATATTGTTAGAAAAGTAGATAGCTTGAACTCTTATCCCTTAATAATCTCACTAGAATTCTTCTTGGCAATGTTCCGATTCTGCCTAAAGTAAACCATCTAGAAAACGTCACTGGTTGAAAATTATCCCAATCCCCAAACGTTCTTAGTACAAAGTACGATCATGAGATATGGACAGCTCATAATTAAATATACCAATAGACATCGCCCATTGCATCAAAACGTAATGGTTCAAAAGAAGATGGACATGAAGAAGATGCTGAATCAATACAGAAGTAGAATTTTGGCCTCAAAGTAAGAGATGGACATTAATATGCTTTTGGAAGGCTATATATGTAGGCGATGATGATTTGTTAAATGAAGAAGCCCATATACCGATAGCATTTCCAAAGCTTTCACTTTTTCCTTGAAGATTCAAAGTTCTTGCTTACTGTACCCACTTTTCTATAACTTCAATAGCATTGATGCGTTTGTGCTTTCAATGATCATGTAAAAGCTCTGTTACCTTTGGGCAACCTTGACATTGTTGGTTCTCATTCATTACGATCTCCTTTATAAGTTTTCTTTAATAGACTATCCCACTACGTTGTATGGTCACTTCTTACTTTGAATTTTCTTCAATAGGCTATCCCACTACGTTGTATGATCACTTCTTACTTTGCAGTGTTCAGTGAAAGATGCACTGTCAATAAACTCAAAATAAATCAAAAGCTTTCTAAATCAAAACTATTTTGTACATTCAGAAGTTCCCATAGTTTTTCTCCTTTCATGTCTAGAAATTAGCAAAACGTGTGACTTTTCCAGACAGAAGCAACGTGGTAAAGCCCATCTAAAAAAGATACACAACTCGTCATCATATTATCTTCTTCGCATCAGAAGCAGTAACAGAATTATGACGATTCAAAGCATGGTCACTTTCACGTTGATTCTGATTGTGCGTTCCGTTTCTGTTTTGCGTCACAGAATCATGACGATTCAAAGCATGGTCACTTTCACGTTGATGCTGATTGTGCGTTCTGTTTCTGTTCTGCGCTGAGAGAGCTCTGTAATACTTGATGTATGGAGCATTCTGGTTATGGAGTATGATGAAATACATGATGTATGGAGCATTCTGGCTATGGCTTATTATCACACGGGGCTTATTGGACACTTGGAGGTGTTGACATTCACCTTTGAGACGTATGTCTATTTCGAGGAGCGATGTTCAAATCCGCAATCCGCAATGGGAGCGAGCAAAGTGGTGGAGCGCTTTTTCCCATTCTATATCATGCCTTTCGGGAGAGAATCGATTAGCATGGACTTGTAAGCATTTTTATAACAAGAATTAAAGAAGAAAAAAGAAATGTTTACATTGACTATTCTCGACTATGCACGATACAATATTGCGAATGGTGCTCTCTGGTGTGCAAAAGAAAACAGTCACAACAGTATATATATATATATATATATATATATATATATATATATATATATATATATATATATATATTACACACATGCATCCGCGTGCATACATAATACATGCGTGATGCACGTACATGCGCATGCACGACGCGCATATATATATATATATATATATATATATATATATATATATATATATATATATATATATATATATATATATTACACACATTTACACACATGCATCCGCGTGCATACATAATACATGCATGATGCACGTACATGCGCATGCACGACGCGCATAGATGTACAGTATATATAGATATATATATATATATATATATATATATATATATATATATATTACACACATTTACACACATGCATCCGCGTGCATACATAATACATGCATGATGCACGTACATGCGCATGCACGACGCGCATAGATGTACAGTATATATATATATATATATATATATATATATATATATATATATATATATATATATATATATATATATTACACACATTTACACACATGCATCCGCGTGCATACATAATACATGCATGATGCACGTACATGCGCATGCACGACGCGCATAGATGTACAGTGTATATATATATATATATATATATATATATATATATATATATATATATATATTACACACATTTACACACATGCATCCGCGTGCATACATAATACATGCATGATGCACGTACATGCGCATGCACGACGCGCATAGATGTACAGTATATATATATATATATATATATATATATATATATATATATATATATATATATATATATATATATATATTACAAACATTTACACACATGCATCCGCGTGCATACATAATACATGCATGATGCACGTACATGCGCATGCACGACGCGCATAGATGTGGCCACATGCACCAATTCTAGACTTTTCTTTGCTTTAATAGAATCATTCGAGTTAGATAACAAATTTGCAAGAACATTTCTTCCTTTCATTGTACATTCCCTGTTTTGAGATATTTATGTATATGTATATTTTGCTCTCTACTTGCAAGTTGTGATGTGCACATGTTACATGCGCCAACTTCTGAGCTTGCTCAAAGTCTGATATATATATATATATATATATATATATATATATATATATATATATATATATATATATATATATATATATATATATAAAAGCGCTCAAATCGTTTGGTTCCTACGTGGAATCGTGATTTGTACACGTCACTGCAAATACAATCAGTGGACCTCTGCAATCCAACGTGTGCATATTACCATCATATAAAGTAATGCTCCAATAGCTAAATAAATGCCCGTGCACATCATAAATTATTTCTCACCGATAATGCCTACTTATAGGCAGCCATTAGTCGGGTACTCCTTATGCAAAATCTCAAAAACAAGATCAACAACCCTATCTTGGGATGAATGGAAGACACCCTTCATACAGTCAGAATCGTTGTCGGTTCGCATTAAAAATAAGTGTATGTTTCTTGTAAAGGCTTTCGAAGTAAGAAAACGGTTATACCGATTGTAAATCGGTCGTCAAAACCGCCACGGCATTAGGAGTAGCTGCCATTATGATTTCTACTTCAGCAATGAACATCGCATTAGCTCCCTGAAATAAAAAAACGTCGATGTAATCTCTTTCTCTCTCGCTCTCTCTGTGTGCGCATTGTATGTATATGTATATGTGTTTGCGTGTGTCTGTGTCTGTACACTCTCTGTGGACATAAACACGTCGATGAACCATAACGGGACGCATCGTTTGATCATATATACATTCTGTTTTGTCAAAGCGTGATGTTTGCGAGCCCTTGCCAGTAAAGCTCATCGTGGCCAATCCGAACCAGAGAAAAAGACAAATCCACTTACTTTTTGAGTGCGAAGGTCAGCACCTCCAAGTGTCCAGTAAGTCCCGTATGATAAGCTATAACCAGAATGCTGCGTACATTAAGTATTTGAAATCTCTCTGCGCAATGCGGAAAGCACAAATGGACCGCAGAACCAACATCAACGTGAAAGCTAATGTGCTTTAAATCTTCCTAAATCTGTGACTGCTACGGCTGCGAAGAAGAAAATATACAAGTCGTCTTGTGCGTCTATTTAAAGGGCTTTCCGAAGTTGCCCGTGTGTGAAGAGGTCACGACACACAGGTTTTGCTGCACTATTCATAAAGGGTCATGTGTGCCACCAATTTGCTGCACGATTCACAAACAGTCATGTGTGACACTAAGTTATAGACTATCACTGTTCGTTCATTGTTTCTTGTAGTATTATTAATTATCAAAACAATTCAAACCTTTGAATGAAACAAAAGATTAGGGAAAGGCTTGAGCTTTTAGTTTGTTTCCATTTTGTTGAAACAAGTGCATCTTCCATTGAGTATTGCCCACAAAGAAGGGCATCAAATTCATAGGGAACCGAATGAATGTGATCATACTGGGCCATATAATCGTTTGTTTGAGAAAACTTATCAAGGAGATCATAGTGGTTAAGAATTAATAATGTCATGTTTGGCTAGAGGAAAATTAACCTTTGATATGATCATCGAAAGAAGATCTTGAATACTAGTGAGGATACAATAAAGATGGATTGTTATAAGCACGAAGTCTGAGTTTTTTAAAGAAAAGATGAAGGATTTGTAAACCTATTGTTATAGCGGTTTCTTCGTGCAACATCGCCTATGTATTTAGCCTCTCAAAATGATATTACGATGCATCTCTAACTTTAATACTAAGAGCTCTTCCCGTTTATCATTTTGTATTGGTTCATCACAATGATGCCGTGGGATCTTATTCAAGTTATCTTCTCATATCCATAAGCAAGTATAAGAGAGCTTCACTTTCTGTGATCTGTTAGACGAGTATTTTTGCTTTACTTCATGTTAGAAGTTAGCTTCGACAAAGTTCAAAGTTATGATAACATTAAGAACTTCTGGAGTGTTAGATAACTCATAAGTTTAGCCTAGTGATTAAGTCTCAAGGATAGGAAGGGGGAGGTCCCATGTGGCGCATGAGGAGTGAATTTTTTTTTTCCAAAGACTCCCTAGACCCTTCTCGAAGCATCCACTTGAGTTAAATTGAGTACAAGGGACTTAACTCAATTGATGAGCATAGATAGAATCCAATGGAGGGAGCGATAGTGGTGGAGATTGCACGTTTATATGTAGACTTCAAGTAGTTCAAAAGACCACTGTTAGTCCAACAATCTATACAACAATAAGTTGGGTAGAGATTCCAAGGTCCTTCTCTCATATGTGTGTGTAGGCCAGGTTCTAGTTTCCAACATTCGTATCACAATTTGGAGGTCCAACATTGGAATCAAAGACAAAAGATGGAATTCTCCAGTTACAACATTGGAATCAAACACAAAAGATGGAATTCGGACATTGAGAATTCTCAAGTATGCAGTGTAAGCCATTGCAAACGGTGCTAGCATCACACGCATTAAGAATTCCCCAAGATCACACTATTTCTTCTATTTTGAATTTTCCATAGTTTTTCTCTTTTAGCGAAAAAACAATGAAAGTCGCAAACCCCCTTCGTGAAAACTACATCAAAATGAGTGACTCTTGTAGGAAGCGACATGATTTGGGAAACCTGTTTAAGAAGATGCATGAGATCTCATCATAATTTCTTGTTTTCATCCGTACCAATTGAAGAATTACGAGGAGTCAAAAGCATGGCAGTCCATATTGATGTTGATTCCATGTTCATTTATGTTTAACACAGAGATTTGAAATAACTGATGTATGTGGCATTCAGATTATGGCTTTTTATTAAAGGTTATGGCTTGTTATAAAAGGTGTTGTTACAAGTTGAGTTGAAAAACATTCGGTCGTTCTTGTTACTGATTTGAGCGGTAGCTATCCTACATGTCTCTGTATGAAATTCATTTTGCAATTACCCGTAAACTGTGTCTTTTCTTTAATAAAAGAAAGTTCCGCCTTGGCCTCCTCTCCAAGACATTAATTGAAAGCACTGTAGTTGCAAGAGAACGCCTTCTTTTTAGCTGCATAATGCCGATCATTTTGGCACGCACGATGGACTTGGCTTAGCATATCTCAGAGAGATTGCTACAAGTTCCCTTGATGCCCCACTCATGTGGCACAACCATTCGACCCCACAATCGCTTTGATCCTTGGAAGGAATTGCACAACAAAGAGAAGTTTGGGGTTTCAGAAGGTTGGCGAGAGGGAAATGAATTTTGGAGAGGCTAATAGACAATGTGGTCAGCCAATGAGAAATCATGTGAATAGAGGTGGATAGTTTGGCGCAATCTCAAACTATGAGAGATGCTTGTGCTGCGAGCAGTTTGGGCATATCGCCAAATTTTGCCCTAGTATCAAGTCCTTTGTAATTTATTCTTGTGTGTGTAGATTATGGAAAGAAGAGCTAGTGTGAGCATGCATGCCAGTAAAAGAAATTCAAGCAGGAAGGATAGAGGGAAGGTAACTTGTTCATCTCTCTCTTCCCTCTATGTGGCGATTGAAAATGGTGAGGCTTCTTTGTCAATTGGGATCTCGACATTAGCAATGGACGTCTCTAAGATGTTACAATTGATTAGCACGACCAATAGCTTTGAGAAGCTAAAGATAGATGAGGAATTTGGCTATGCGAGTGAAAAGAAGGCCAATGAATCCAAAGATGGAGTCTTGGAAGAACTTATAAAAAGTCTACAATGCCAAGTAAACTAGATATGTGAAGAGCGAGATAGCGAAAAGGCCAAGGTGGATAGATTAGAGAAAAATCAACATAAAAATAAACGAGCTCTTAGAGAAATGGGAGGAGCAACTGAGACTGATGGAAAGCAAAAACAAGGAGCTAAAACGAGAAAACAAAAACCAAATTGAAAGACTTGGGGGTGGAAAGAGTTTTAGGAGAGGTAAAGAAATAGAGAGAGAGAGGAACTTGAGATCATCTCTAATCTAGTGGTAGTAGACTGCTTTTGGTTCACAATTGAAGAGGAGTTCCAACAAGACAAAGGTGATTTGGGAAGAAAGGTTGAGCGAGGAGAGTAGGAAATCAGAAGAGTGAAGGAGGTAATTTGCATGTATAGTGATCAAGCAGGGAGAATTAGTGGGGATTTCCAATTGGAATTGGTGAAGAATAAGTCTTCCGAGGTAGGGAGTGATAAGAAGATGGCAGAATTGGAAAAAGAAAATGCAAGGTTGTGAGAAGATCCTGATAGATGGAGGATTCAGAGAGATAAGGAAAGACGAAGATGTGAATGGAATTAGAGAAGATTAAGTCTTCCCCAGTAGCGAGTGATAAGAAGATGGCAGAATTGGAAAAAGAAAATGTGAGGTTGTGGGAAGAGCTCGATAGATGGAGGATTCAAAGAGACAAGGAAAGACAAAGATGAAAGAGTAGATAGAATTGAAGATGAATTGGAGGCAAAGATAGATAAGCTCAGTGCATTCCGAGGAGACAAGAAAAGACGAACACTTTTGGGGGGACTCTAGAAGCCCTAGCTGATTATGTAGAGAGGAGCTTCCAAGAAGTAAACCAAAGCATTGGAGAAGTAGAGTCGAAGGTGGATGATCTATAAAGAAAGATGGAGAATTCAGGTAGAGGAATATTGGAAGAGATAGGTCCTTTGGTGAAGAAGGTAATAAAAATGGACCAAGAAGAGAAAGCCAGATATGAGAAGCTTAAAAACGAATATGTGAAAATGCTAGGGAAGATTGGGAAGCTACATGAATTGTTTGGGGAAGTTGGAAATGAGCTATGGGGGAATGAAAAGAGTATGCACAAAAGGGGATCAAAAGACAAGAAATTGCATGAAAGAATAAGGCAGTTGGATTGCAAAATGATGAGATGTCATGGTGATATCGAATTATTTAGGCGAGGATTGAGTGTACTTATGGTGAAGGTCAATATATTCAAGGACATAGCAAGTGAGAGGGAACAACAGCTTGTAGATCGCCTTGCATGGGTAGAGGACCATATATCAAAGATGGAAAATCACGTGGAATCTTTACAAAGACAAGTTTGGGGATAAAAGGCCAAATGATTAAGGAGGTGTTGAAGATATGGTTTGGGTAGATTTTATGATCAAGAGGGAGAAAGAAAGAAAAAGAAGATGAGGTGGATAAAAAAGGTGTGACCAAAGGTAGAACAATACAAGAGTAAAAAATAGAATGGACATGAATAGTGTCAGGGGAGCACTAGATTGTGCTCTCAGACTTCACTAGACAAGATTTTGGAAATACACTTATGATTACATGAACACCCACAAAGGGAAAATAATACAAGAATACTTGACTAATACAAGATGTCCCACAACCCGGGACCGATAGGTATGAATAACTTGACTAGGGATGATACAAGAGATCCCACAACTTGGGATCGTAAGTATGAGACAAGATATCTGGATTACAAGCACTCCTCTCTAGGAGATGGACTAGATACAAGAAAGAACTCGAAAAATCTCCTACAACAAGATTACAAGAGGACAAGATAAGATGTCCTGGATACAAGACTAGATAGGACTAGAACAAGGAACAAGACAAGAACACGAACTGGAACTTGGAGAGTACTTACTTGGTGGTCACAACTCCTTGAGCTCCCAAGACTGGTATTGGCAAGACTGATTATGAATGTGGCCAAACCCTCCTTATATAGGTTTTCAAGGGCGGTTCATGAAAGCGGTTACAAATTGATGATGTCATCGATGATATCATCAATTCAAAACATGAGCTCTGGATATCCGAATTAGGCAAGTAGACAGTTGATCTTAGGGTTTTGGCACGTTGAAGACGCAATGGAAGCATTGGTTTCTCCTAGTTCTGAACCAATCATGAGATATAGGGTTCACATGGAATCTAAGGTTCAGGATGGTTTGCTTTGTCCATGACATCACCTTCCCCTCAAGCGACGAGTTCCACGAGGAGCGGTCATGTTATCTGGTCTCGGCTTCGTTGGACTTCTCTTATGGAATTCTTGAACCTTGATTGGTGCTCTCTGAAGGTTTTTTGCAGGTTCCCAAGTACGATCACTGATGTCGCACCCTTTCCAATGAATAAGGTATTCCAATCTTCCTCGGGATATTCTGGAATCTAGGACATGCTCGACTTCAAATTCTTCATGATCATCAATCTCGATAGGTGGTGAAGGACTAGGTCTCTCCCCCCTCAATGGTGAAATCTGATATGGTTCCAACATGGATACATGGAAAACTGGATGTATTCTCATAGTACTTGGTAACTTGAGCTTGAAGGTGACTCGATTAATCTTGGCCAAGATGGTAAATGGACCAAATCTTTGATGATCTAACTTTGCACAAGGTCTTGAGGTTTGCAAATTGTTTCTCAGTAACCATACTTTATCCCTAATTTGATACGATGGATTCTAGACACAATGTTGATCTGCATAGTACTTATATTGTTCTTGAGCTTTATGGATCTCTTCCTTGAGTTCTTTGTGAATGTCCATCAGGTACTGGGCCTTGTCTCTAGCAGCTGGGTTCTTGACATGATTTGAGAGTTGTAAATCCATCGTTGGATGTTGTCCATAATTTGCAAAGAAGGGAGTCTGCTTGGTAGATGCATGAACACTATTGTTATAAGCAAACTATGCAAAGGGTAAAAGCTCAAACCAATCATTTTGATGATAGTTGCTAGTGCAACAGAGATATTTCTCCAGGACTTGATTCACCCGTTTTGTTTGTCCATCAGCCTATGGATGATTTGCCGTAGATAGTTTAACTTGAACACCAAGGAGCTTGCAAAGACTGTTCCAAAAGCTGGATATGAACTGTGGGCCTCTATCACTGACAATGTCATCAGGCAATCCATGAAGCCTAAATATATACCTGAGAAAAAGTCTAGCAGTGGCTGCACCTGTGATTGCCTTGGTAGTTGGAATGAAGTGTGCCATCTTTTTAAATCTATCCACAATAACAAGAATGGCATCTTGTCTGACTTTGGTAGATCTATGATGAAATCCATAGATAATGAAGCCCATGGCCTTTCTGGAATAGGTAGAGGTTGCAAGAGGCCATGATGTTTATGTCGGGGTACCTTAGATCTATTGCAAGTATCACAGGTTCGAATGAATTCTTTGACTTCCTTCCACATGTGAAGCCACCAAAAGTCCCTTGATATGAGTTCTATTGTTTTATTCACTCCAAAATGTCCTGCTCCAAGGTTATCATGGCATTGTTGAAGTACTTGGATCCTCGGCTTTCCTGGAGGGACATACAATAGGTTCTTATACAGTAGTAATCCATCCTTTTCTTGAAATTCGTTTACTTCTTGGAATTTTCCTTCTTGAGCTTTCTACTTAACATTACAAAACAATTCATTCTGTGGTAGATTCTCACTGATCAATTGATTCAAGGCTAAATATTCATGATGGCTTGAAGAGATAGCTGCTAACTGGAGATGCTCAGGCTTGAGTAATACACTCTCTTGTTGATCAAATGCCTCTTCGCCCTTCTTTGGTGCAAGGTAAGATCTTCTGGACAGGGCATCTGGCTGACATTGTTGACGTGCTGGACGGTATGTGATGACAAAGTCGAATCTAAATAAAAAGTTACTCCATCGAGATTGCCTTCTATTGAGAATCCGGGTGGTCATAAAATACTCTAGGTTCTTGTGATCTCAATAGACAATGACTTTATAAGTTACTCCGTACTATGGCAAGAAGTTCTTTATCATGAATTTCATAATTAATTTCTAGAGGGGAAAACTTCCTTGAATGATATGCAACTGGATGTAGGCGTCCATCATCTCCATATTAGGAAAGAATAGCCCCTAGAGCAAAGTCTGATGCATCTGTGTCAAGGAAGAAGGGCTTACTGGAATCAAGATGAACTAGAATTGGAGCGGTAGTAAATGCTGATTTCAAGGTCTGAAGGACCTTTTCTACTTCTTCGGTCCATGAGAATTTGGAGTTCCCTGTAAGCTTGATAAGAGCTGTCACTATCTTGGATTAATCTATGATGAATATCCTGTAGAAATTGGCAAACCCCAAAAAACATTGTACATCTCGAACACATGAAGGTGGTTGCGAATCAAGGATTGTCTCAATCTTCTTAGGGTCCATAAAAATTCCTTTATCTGATACAATGTACCCTAAAAATTCCACTTCTGTCTTATGGAAAGAGCACTTCTCCAACTTCGCATATAATCCTTTTTCTCTTAGTTTCTCTAGGACTATCTTTACATGATATTCATGCTCCTCTAGATTTTTCAAAAATATCAAGATGTTGTCAAGGTATATTACAACAAAATCGTCTAAATATTCTCGAAAGATATCATTCATCATATGTTGGAAGACAGCTGGAGCATTTGTGAGACCAAATGGCATAACTACATATTCAAAATGGCCATACCTTGTCCAAAATGTTGTCTTCCATTCGTCTCCTTCTCTGATCCTCACAAGCTTGTAAGCTCCTCGAAGGTCAATCTTCATGAAGAATTTTGCTTTTCCAAGGCATTCCAAGAGCTCGGATATGAGTGGTAGAGGGTATCTGTTCTTTATAGTGACTTTATTCAATCCACGATAGTCTACAAACATCTAGAGAGTCCCATCCTTCTTCTTTACAAATAAAATAGGAGCTCTTGCTCGAGACTTTGAGTGCTTGATAAACCCCTTCGCTAGATTCTCATCAATGTTCTTGCGTAGTTTTGTAAGTTCCTCTGAGGATAGTCTGTAGATTGGTCCAAAGGGCGGTTGTGCTCCCTCTTGAAGTTCTATGGCACAATCATAGGGTCTATGCTCTGGAAGGATGTCTGCATTCTTCTTTTCAAAAACATCTTCAAAGCCTTTGTACTGATTCGGTAGCTGTACCGAATCATCTTTCTTGGATTCTTGAGCTGGTATGGCATAGATCATATATGTTGGTTCCTTCTTTACTACATGTATGAAGGCTTTGGCTCCAACATATGTTGGGTTCTTTTGGATATCTCGAGGGGTGATTTTATTATTCTCCCAATTAATTTATGGATTATGTTTCTTTAACCACGGCATTCCGATGATAACCATATTTACTAGACTCGATATTACATTGAAACATATGTGTGAATCATGGTCACCAAGGTGTACTCTTAGTGGTATGTTTTCCATGGTTATATTCCCTGATGCTAGAGGCCGTCCATCTACTACTTCACCGACTACTGGTCTGTTCTTCCGAAGTACTCGAATTCCATGTTTCTTAACGAGTCCTTCATCAATGAAACATGAGGATGCTCCTGAAAGGGTCTTCTTAGACATGATTAACTTGATAGGGGCAAGACATGAGATGAGACCCTTTCTTATATCATGGTCCGGCTGTATGGTCTCTTTTACAACTAGACTTCCTTGTTTCCCTGCTCTACAAGGGTGGCTGCAACTTTGGAGTTCGTTCTCTTGTTGGGACAATTAACTGCAATGTGGCCAGGGTTTCCACAATATAGACATAACTTGTTATCCCTCCTTCTTTGTTTCTCTTGTGGTGTTAGAGGCTGGAACCTAGTTACATCTATCTGCATAGGTTCGGGCATGGATGTATCTCTACGATTAGGCTAGAAAGGTTTCAATTGTCGAGGTCTTCCTTCTACTTGTTTTTCTTGTTTCCTTTCAAAAAGGAGGTTATCACATTGAATGGCGTGGTCGTCGTATTCATTCAATGTCTTCACCTTTGGCATCATGAGTAGAAGGTCCTTCACATCATCCCTTAAGCCCCATCTAAATTGTCTTATAAAATAATCTTTATGCCAAGTGAGGTCACATATCAATTTCCTAAACTTTGATGCATAGGTAAATGCAAGGTGATTACCTTGACGTAGCTTCCGAAGTTTTGTTTTTGCCACTTGAATCGTGTCTACATCTCCAAATGTGGCGATGAGCTCTCTAAGAAACCCCTCATAGTCATGACGTAGGGCCATATCCTTCTCCAAGATTGGGGCGAACCATGATAATGCTTGACCGTAGAGCAAGGTTCCAATAAAATCGATCTTGGATGCATCATGAGGGTATCTATTAGGGTGCATATGGATGTACAATTCGACTTGTTGCAAGAATCCTTGAAACTTTGTGCGATCACCATCGAGCTTTTTTGGCATGCAGATCTTGGGTTCCTTCATATATGATGTACTAGGCTGTTGATTCACTTGAATACTCCCTTGATTGGCTTGAAGACTCTCGATTCGTTCCTGTAATTCTTAGAGGAGTGCACCTACATGCACTAGATGTCCCATCTCGACTTGTGTTTGTCGATGACTTAGGACTTTGACTTGTTGTTGGAGACCTTGAAGTGATGCTACAATCTGTTCATAAGCATTCTCCATGATGCCTGGTCTTGAATAGAAGATAGTCTTGCCAAAATGTCAGGGGAGCACTAGATTGTGCTCTCTGACTTCACTAAACAAGATTTTGGAAATACACTTATGATTACAAGAACACCCACAAAGGGAAAATAATACAAGAATACTTGAATGATACAAGATGTCCCACAACCCGGGACCGATAGGTATGAATAACTTGACCAGGGATAATACAGGAGATCCGACAACCCGGGATCGTAAGTATGAGACAAGATATCTGGATTACAAGAACTCCCCTCTGGGAGATGGACTAGATACAAGAAAGAACTCGACAAGATCTCATACTATGAGATTACAAGAGGACAAGACAAGATGTCCTGGATACAAGACTAGACAGGACTGGAAAAAGGAACAAGACAAGAACACGAACTGGAACTTGGAGACTACTTACTTGGTGGTTAGAACTCCTTGAGCTCCCAAGGCTGGTATTGGCAAGAGTAATTATGAATGTGGCCAACCCCTTCTTATATAGGTTTTCAAGGGCGGTTCATGAAAGGTGGTTACGAATTGATGATGTCATCAATTTGAAACATGAGCTCTGGATATCCGAATCAGGCAAGTAGACAGTTGATCTTAGGGTTTTGGCACATTTCGGATGCAATGGAAGCATTGGTTTCTCTTAATTGAGAACCAAGCATGAGATACAGGGTTCACACGGAATCTAAGGTTTAGGATGGTTTCCTTTGTCCATGACAAATAGTGCCAAAGGAGTGGAAATGTGTAGATTCAAAAGGTAACTATTAACCTTGAGTTGAGGTGATGGTCCAAGAGGTCAAATGAGAGTACAAGAAGTGAGGTTAGGTGAGATAAGAAAATGAAGATCGAGAAATAAAAATAATGGGAATGAATATAAGTGGTGGAGATTTAGTTTAGAGAGTGAAAAGTTTAAGCATTGGAAAGGTTGAGTGAGGAAACATATAAAGGATGTAGAGGGAGAAAGAAAGGGAGTCGCTAGTGTGTGTCTAATTGGAACAAAAATATTGTGGAACGAAACAATGAGTAGAAATGAAGTAAAAACATGGTTCATGCTTTCCCTCTTCATCGACACTAAATGAAGAGATGGGTGAATGATGGACTCGATCATGAGCAAGTGTCTTAGCATGTGGTTATGATATCAACGATCAGGTTTGGCAGTAGCAAGGATAGGTTAGGTCTAACTAGGGTTGGCTTCATTAGAATAGTGAGTCTAAGGTGTGAGGATGGATGGATTGAGTTGTGTTGCAAATCCAAGAGATCAAGTGAAAATTTTTGAGGTTGCAAATTGATGAGATGGTTAGTATGTGTGGGTCTTAAGAGAAAGAGTTGACTATAGAGTGTAGTGGATGAATCTTAGCTTGAGTAGCAGTAGAGAGATGATATGTTTCATCACGGTGTCCACATGGGTGGTTATATGTATGTGTGTGATGTGTTGGGATGGTTGGAAAACAAAGCCCTTTCTTTTGTCTCCTAACTCTCAAGACTTTGGAATTTGAAAACAAAAACAAGAAAGAACTAATTTGTGTATATGTGTGTGTTGTTGATGCTCTATAGTGGGGTAGTAGGCGGGTGGAAAAACCTTGATCGGGTGATCGAGGCCATGAGCTGACGCTAGTTTCATTGTAGGTCCGATGTGTATGTGGCTATGCACCTATGTGGGCTGATAGGTGGGTGCAGTCACTTTGGTCGGGTGGTCAAAGCCACGAACTGACGTCGGTTTCACATAGGGCTAGCATTGTGCATCGTGCATAAATAAATAAATAAAAAAGAAAAAAACGAAATAAAAAGAAATTCCTCTCTCAAGGAGGAACAAAAGAGAGGAGAGAGCATGATGGTTGGATGGAAAAATTTTTATGTGTTGTGGGGATATGGGCTGATCCGGCTCTTGATGAAGCATGTCAAATTAAAGCTCAAGCTTGGCTGAAATTTAGCTCGTTATGATTCGAGTTGAGAGATCTAATCATACTAGCTATCTTGTTTGTTTGCGAACCTTCTGAGAGTTTGCACTTGGACTCTTAGGTTTTGTAACAACTTGCAAAGTCTTGAATCATATTGACGGCAAGAAAATTTGATGAAGCAAACAAAGGTTAGACCTGAGAGGTTCTTGCTCATATGCATGCATGGTCCAACGTCTTCAGAGGAAAGTGAATGGAGTATTGAAGGCTTAAAAGTTAGACTTGATTGATAAATAAAGAGAGAGTGGAGTAGTGTAAAAGAAGTGAGAAACAAAATATAGGTGAAAAGGGAATGGGAAACATCCAAGAGGTACAAAAGCTAGAAAAGATATAAGAATCATGGGAAAGTTGATTACAAAGGTTGGAGAGGTCGATAGTATGGTAACATGGAAGAACACAATAAAACATGTGTGCATGGATCCGTTAGCTTGTTTTGCATGATCATGGCTATGTTTTTCACATGCAATTTTTGTTGATGATTTTTGGTATTACTAATACTTTTTGTTGAGTAACAGATTTCTTCCTGTAAGCAAAATATCCTCCAATGATGTGAAGTGGGAAATGGAGGTCGACAAAGGTAAATTGGCCAAAGTTTTTTGTGTATATGATATAAATGTTTTGCATGAATATGGAAGCGGTGCATGTCTCTTTTCAAGGGCGAACTCTTGTTTTTATTTTGCTATCACTCTTCCATCAAATATAGTTGTTGTCCCAATCTTAGCGTTTATTATTTATGAGAGTAGTGAGTACATTACACAAAATCTTGTTGGTACTCTCCGCTTTTCCATTTGCGTGTGGGTGGTATGGTGCCGACATCATTGTTGATATATTTTGGTAGTGATGTGTGTGAACACACCTAAGACTATTTGGGCACTTTTTCCCTCTTTAGGAGCTTTTAAACCCCGGTTTGTCTATATAGCTATAACCTTAACGGATGACTTATCTTTGTACATTCACTTTGTAACACATTCACTCTTCTGTGTTGTGCACCAAACGTCTTCTTCTTCCTTGTGTTGTTTGCATGCTTCTACAGATCTCAAACTCCAACAATTGCTAACATAGCATGTTGGTGCTCCATGTAGGGTGTCATCAACATCCCTCCAGTCACACTCTTAGAATAGCACAAAATTTGGTGAGAATAGTCAAGGTAATTAGGAGCTCAAAACTATTTCACTTCATGGTGTCTAAATTTAGAGTTGAGCTTGTTTTCATCTCCAAATGCAGTATCGTAGCACCTATTTAGGCAATCTCATCCTTTTGTGCCAAACATATATACAGATTTCGGTTTGCTAGTACAAGCATCTTAAAGTCTGCTACAAATTTAGGAGAGCTTGAGAGAGTAGTTCTATTCAACATTGTGAGATACAATCATTTTTTGCATCAGGCTATTTTAGTTAGTGGCCATGGCTAAAAGCAATGATGTATTCCTTATGTTGGTGGTTGAGGATAAATTGGATGAAACCAATTACCTATTATGGGCAGTTGCGTTCAATTCAATGGATTTGCGAGTGGTCACTCGACAATGTTTTGGGATGATCAACATGCGTAGGAATGTATCTTGCAGATTTTTCGTTAAGCATTTGCCTTTATCTTTAAGGAGTGTCCCTATCCCATTCAATATGCGGATCTAATCTTCATCTCTCCGATCGGTTGGTGGAGATGTAGTCGGCATACCTTGTCTTCATATCGTTTATAATTTTCACTGTCCTTTATTTTCAACTCCGACACCTTTGTATACGATTTAGAGTGTCGTTCCGCACTCTTGCCTTTTCTGATTTTGCTCTAGTGAGCTTCGAGACGTTTGCGCAATGGAGAATTCGATCCATTGCCTCTCCCTGTTTCTCTGTTATATATGCCGGAATTACGCAGCTGAGAGCAGTTCCAGCACTCGCGAAGCTCAGAATTGTGTTTGCGAGAACTGCGGAAATAAAATGATCTTATTCACGGACCCAGAGCAGCCAACGACTATGCCGCATTCTCAGTCTGTCAACGAAGTAGCTACTCAGAGCGTTTCTTCAACTGGAAGATACTCAGAACGGCAAGCCTCAAGAAAACCAAAGTCCGACTTGCTTTAAACAATATGTGCATTTCTTTTTACTCATTGGAGTGTGCATTGCATTGCTGTCTCTCTCTCACACAGAGTGGTGACTATTGTTTCAGAACTTCCCATTTTATGGTGGCACGGAGTATGAATCTACGTATCATTTCTAATATATACTCTGCAGGCTATGCTGCATCTTAGAGCATCTCTCTCTCTCTCTCTCTCTCTCTCTCTCTCTCTCTCTCTCTCTCTCTCTCTCTCTCTCTCTCTCTCTCTCTCTCTCTCTCTCTCTCAACTCATTCACTCTCCCGAGTCCCCGTTGTAGTCGTGGGCCACAGCTACGCCCCTTGACGTTATTTTGTCGGCGGTCGCTTGATTTTCTCGTTATGCAACTGACAACAATTTATCTCATCGTCTCTGCCGCCACTGAGTATTGATGACGCGGCACATTATAATGTAAAACAAAAAACAAATACAGAGCGGCGTTATCCGCATATCCCGTCTCTCTCTCTCTCTTTCTCTCTCTCCCTCTCTCTCTCTCTCTATCTGCTTCGTCTGAGTGTCTATGTCTGTGCGCGTATGGTAGCGCCATGGCTGCGCAAATCTACAAGGTGGTATCAGAGCGAATGTTAGACAGATGAAGAGCGGTAGCCCTGCAGAAAACTCAAAACCACGATATACAGACTGTACACAGTCTGAACGCACGAATACCCAGGTAGAAGAACATGTTGATTATTGAATTAATCATCATGTAAAATAGTGTGTTCGTGCATCGTTACAAGAAGCATCACGCCTGTTATAAACGACGTGTTGAATCGCTGAGTGGGTCTTTGAGTGTGTATAGTGACGTGGATTAAATAATAAATGTGTTGTCTGTTATAAGTCGGACGCTAACACTCCCCCTTATTAGCAACACCCAAAGATTAAATCATTACAAGATGTTTGGTGCAGAGTGTGAATTTGCCTGCAGCCAATTGCTTTGTTAGTAAATCTGTCCACATGATGTGTGCTTCTTGTCCACCAATTCATGGATAAAATGGTATTCCAGATCAATATGTTTTGTTTTCTCTGAATGTTTGGGATTGCTTGCTAAGTGGATGCATGATTGATTATCACACATGATTCGTAGCTGGCTGGAGGCATTGGGTAATAACTCTTTGATCAAGGTTTGTAACCATATTCCTTCTTTAGCTGTAAGTGCCAAGGCCACAAACTCTGCTTCTGTTGAGGAAAGCGCAACAACATTTTGTTTCTTTGAGAACCAAGCCACTGCCCCACCTGCCAACATAAAAATACCACCAGTAGTAGAATGTCATGTAGTAATATCTCCCCCTCAATGAGAATCAGACCAACCAAGAATGGGAAATGACGGAGTCGGATTGGAGGACCGGACATAACGAATGCCATAATTTTTTGTGTGTTGCAAATAACAAATACAACGTTTTAAAGAGCACCAATGTGAGAGGGAAATATTATGCATGTAACGTGATAGGTAATTGACAGCAAAGCAGAGGTCAAACTGGGAACAGGAAACAAGGTATCGAAATTTTCTAACGAGTGGTCGGACTAATTACAATACTCGGATATGTTCAGTTTTTTGTGTGGCTGAAGTAGTCACAGGGTCATAGATGGAATGAGTAGTCTTAGGCGCGAGTGGAGTATGTATGGGTTTAACATTATGAAAACCATAAATCCGGAGGAGGTCATTGGAATATTTGGATTGATGTAAATATAAGAATCCATTAGATTGGTCACAAAACATGTCATGCCTAAGAAAAATGTAAGAGGTCGTAAATTAGAAATGGTGAAGGCAGTCCTTAGTTCTTCTTTAGTGGTGTTGATCAACTGTTTATGTCATCAATGTACAAGGCAACAATAAGGTAGTCCTGATCGGGATGACACATATATATATTGGGATCTCAGAGTAGCCTGTGATAGCCATGGGAGATCATAAATTCATTGAACTTTTGAAACCACAGGCGAGGCGATTGTTTTAAGCCATAGATAGAATGATGCAGTCGATAGACATAGGTGGGATTTTCAGAAGACACAAAAGGTGGAGGCTGAGCCATATATAGTTCGTCCCATAAATCGCCATGAAGAAATGCGGTTTGGATGTCGAGATGGTCAACTGCAAGGTTAAGTTCAACAACGACGGCAAACAACACGTGAAGTGAGGTCAGATGAATAATGGGTGAGAAGGTGTCTTGATGGTCGATGCCAAGAATTTGGGAGTACCCCTCTTGTGACTAGATGGGCCTTAACATGAGCGACTGTGCCATCGGGATTGTATTTCTTGTGTAATAACCAACGGCAAGATATGGCTTTGCGGTCAGGAGGTCGTGGTACCAAGGACCACATATTGTTTTTCAATAAGGATGCATATTCGAGCTTCATAGCTTGACGCCATAAAGAAACATCAGGTCCATTAAGACCTTCTACATCAGTCACGGGATCCTCAACTGAGAAAGAAATACCATTTAGATAAAGACAGTCAACAAAGTGGCAATGTGTCAAAGACTCGTCTCCATGGTCTTGAATGATAGGGCTTGTATTCTCATATATATCAAACAGGGATCGAGTATGTTGAATAGGATTTTGGCTAGATTCAACAAATGAATGTCTCGAAAGACATTTGCCATGTGCTCCCCATGGAGGTAAAGGGCCTGTCGGACACGGTTCCATTAATGATAATGAGTCAAATTCTAATACTCAAGGGGTGGGAAGTGTGCCCCGCATGGGTGGCACGGATGGAGCATGTGTGATAGGGTGTCCAAGATTCTTGGGTGTACCCAATGGTGTAGGTAGCTAGGCATGGATAGGTGGATAGGTAGATATGGGTAAAGTCATAGTCCTGTGAGTACAAGAATCACTCGAGAAGGGAGGATGAATTGTAGACGATGAATCATCAACATGTGTTGTAGGTTTTCCAAGGAGAATGCCTTCCTCAAAAACTACTGTATGTGTTAAGAAGAACCATCGATGCTGAGGATCATACAAGCGATAGCCTTTGACACCAAAAGGTTCACCATATCCAATAGAAATGGCCCGCGTGCAATGATCAGATAGCTTATTTCTGTGAGTTCTAGGAACATACGCATATGTTAGTGCCCCAAAAATATGAAAGGGGCAATAGTCAGGTGGGTAGCCGGTCCACAAGGTATATGGGACTACTTTGATAGGTTTACAATAGGTTCTATTAAGTAAAAAAACAAGACCTAAAGAGGACCTCTTCCTAGAATGAATTAGGAAGGCTTGCTGTTCTTATGAGGGCTCGACTCATGTCAAGAAAGGTCCCATTCTTGTATTCAATGAGCCCATTTCGTTGAGGAGTCTCCGGTACAGTAAGGTGATGGAAAATGCCATGATGGTCTAGGTACTCTTGAAAGACCCTAGATGTAAAATCGTGGTCTAGAGTTGTTGAACTTTAGAATTATGGAAGTTCTCTACTTTGGTACAGAAGAGTTGAAAACGATTAAGGACAGAAGAACTATCTTTGCTGGTGAGAAATGAGATCATCATAAATTGGGTGAAGTCATCTATGAATGTGATAAAATACCTATAACCGTTAAAGATGGAGTTGGAAATGGACCACAGATATCCGAATGTATAAGTGCCAAAGGAAATGTGGTGATTGAATGTCAAGCAGGAAAGCTTCGTCGAGTAAGCTTTCCAAACAAGCATCCTTCACAGATAGCAATGCTAGAGTGAGAGGGAATCTTGAAATGAGTGGCAAGTTTCTGGTTAGAGACGAGGTTTATTGTATGAGCTCTAACATGTCCTAACCAATAACACCACAAAAGTGTAGAGAGAGTTTGAGTATGATGAATTGAATGATGATAGTGTGTTTGTCCAAGTAAATATAAGCGCCCAATTTTGGGACAATGAACTGTATTAGCAATGCCTGTTGATGATACATGTTTGACAGTACATGCTGAATGGGCGAACATGATTGTCACATTAGGTGAGGTAATTTCTGATATAGAAATGAGATTGCATGTGAGATTCGACACATGGTATACATTGGATAATGCAACTATTTGGCCATTTGATAAGGCAATTTGAGCCGTACCAATTCCTTGCACAAACTGTGTGAGATTATTACCAAATCGTACCTCCAAAGGATTATTTAAGGTTTGATAATCTTGAAGATAGTCTACAGAGGACATTAAATGACATGTTGCAGCAGAGTCCAAGATCCAAGAATTAGTGGACAATACGGACTGAGAATGATATGCCATAAAAGCAATGACAGAGCCATGGTCACTGTCATTTGTAAGATATTTAGGATGCTCATCAATTTGAGCATGATTAGCCTGATGAATGAATTTAGAATGCCTACGTAATGGAGAAGAGGCACGATATTGAGAATGTGGGATACGAAAACCTTTTCCAAAAGGTCTCTGTGAGTAAGAGCGCTCAGGAGCAGATCTGCAAAATGAATTTCTTGATGCAAATTAGACATGATTATTTTGCAAGGGTGATTTTTTGTAGTGAACCCTCCGATGATTACGCTGATCATATATCATAGCAAGAACGGGTTGGGATGAAGATGCAGTCGACAAGAAATTTTGAGTATGCAAAGATTGGGAGGCTTTACAAAGGGTAACCTCCTGCATGATTAATGTAACCAGTGTAGCTATTGACATTTGGGCTTGCAGAGACTCTGAAGAAACAAAACTTTAATAAGATGTAGGTACGGTTGAGATTCACATTACAGATTGCACCTTGGAGGGCAAGTCCAGTCTAATGAGGAGAACATCATCCATTTTGACACACCATTGTTGTATGAAGACATCCGCCGAATCATTCTCTCTCATACTTAAAGAAAGTAATTGACAGTGTACCTTTTGTGCGATTGTAGGTGATTCATATGTCACTTGTAAATGGCGCCGAATCTCATGCGTAGTCTTAAGGAGTCAGACCCTCATTGCATCAATCATGTGCAGGAAAAGCTCTAGTTGTCCTATCAAATCTTGATCGTCCCATTTTGCTACATTCACTGCTTTTGTAGCATCACTGCGGTCTTGACAAACCTCTGTGCCTTCGACGATCTGCAACAACTACATGTTCTGTAGGATCATATGCATGGTTAACTTCCAGGGTTGGAAGTTACCTGCATATAACTTCTCAATCTTAAATGAGTGTGAGGTCGTGACTTGGGCCATGGTGATCAATCAAGGCCAGTGTCAACAATCACAAGCATGGTAGAGCCTGCTTAGACATGCTGGCTTCTAGATACCATGTAGAAAACACAGAACCAGGATATATAGATGATACACAGACTGAACGCACGAATACCCAGGTAGAAGAACATGTTGATTATTGAATTAATCATAATGTAAAAAAGTGTGTTCGTGCATCGTTACAAGAAGCATAACGCCTATTATAAACGACGTGTTGATTCGCTGAGTGGGTTGTTGAGTGTGCAGTGATGTGCATTTAATAATACACGTGTTGTTTGTTATAATTCAGGTGCCACTAGGTCACCAAATTTCAAGCCTTTATCTTTAATATGTGCATCAAAATAGTCTTGTTGTCTCCTAAGAATTCTAAGCCCATGATCATAGATGATAACTCACGTTTTGTCAACTAATGCTCTTGTGCAACCTTGAGAGTGATTATGATGAAAACTAACGAAAGCACCATTTGAAAGGGAGTGGAATTGATTATCATTTTATAGGCTACTCAATATTCTCAATGTCCCAATCTTAGCATTTATTATTTATGAGAGTAGTTTGTACATTACACAAAATCTTGTTGGTACTCTCTGCTTTTCCATTTGCGTGTGGGTGGTATGGTGCCGACATCATTGTTGATATATTTTGGTAGTTATGTGCGTGAACACACCTAGGATTGTTTGGGCACTTTTTTCCCTCTTTAGGAGGTTTTTGTGCCCGGTTTGTCTATATGGCTATAACCTTAATGGATGACTTATCTTTGTACATTCAATTTGTAACACATTCACTCTTGTGTGTTGTGCTCCAAATTTTTTCTTCCTCCTTGTGTTGTTTGCATGCTTCTACACATCTCAAACTCCAACAATTGCTAGCAGAGCATGTTGGTGCTCCATCTAGGGTGTCATCAACATCCCTCGAGTCACAGTCTTAGAATAGCACAAAATTTGGTGAGAATACTCAAGGTAATTAGGAGCTCAAAACTATCATTGATGCCACTCACCTATGTGTTCAAAATGTTCATGCACTCCATAGTTGTAGAGAAGGATGAAGCCCAAGTCAGCTTCATTAGGATGCAGAGTAATGGCTTGCATGAGTGCCCAAAGGAGGAACAAGATGTGGAGAAGAATCACATTATTGACATAGAGAGATTCCATCCTACATCAAGGGAGTCTATGCCACCATTGACAGATGGGCCAAGAGACATTGCTGACTTTGAGGAAAGTTCTAGAGCATGAAAAGCCTTCTGAGACTTCTCAAGTCCCTGAAGATAATGTTATGTATGAGGCCGAGCAATTATATGATCAGCTTCTATTATAGAAGGGTTGTTGGACTTTCTAAACATGCACTTTTGTAATGATTTAATTATTGGAATATAATGCACAAAGTTTCTTGTTATTTGTGCTTAACTTTATCCAGATTCTACTCAATTTTGTTGGGATTGGTGTGTGGCCTTTACATTTATGGCTGGCTTACAAGATTGCACTATGCCTCAGGTGGATTTGATCAACATAAAAAAAGCTATGGTTTGGATTATGCCAAACTATCCATTGAAGCATTCTTTTACCTATACTCATTTATTGTATTTTTTAAAGAAGATTTTTTATGGATCATTTACCATTGTAAAAGCCTAGATCTTTACACATGGAAAAGGAGAAAAATAGAGCTAAAATTCCACGCATTTGAGGTGGTTGAGTTGCAATCAATGAATCAATCAATCACCTAAAAGTAGATCAAACTAGATCTTCGCTTTTCCTAGATTGTAGGAAACTGAATTGATTCCCTCCAACAACTAATCCCACCTTCATTTGATTTCAAAATCCACTTGTAGAAGTCATGGAGCACTTCAAGAGTCTATATGAAGACTTCAAATCACTTGTACATTACACAGAAGCAATATACATACAATTGTGGTCATCATTGTCTTGCTCCTTCATTTTTTTGCATCATCTTCTTCAACAACAAAAAGCTTGTAGAGGCTGCTGCTCTCTCTACCGAGATCCCAATTGGGTGAATGAGCACTAATTGGAAATCTATTAGTGTCTAATTTATGTGTATAAATATTTAAATCATTTAGTTCAATAAATTGGAGAAATCTTAGTTTTCGTGTCTTGGAGTCTATCTCTATGCATCCTCGAAAAATAGGAGCTACCACTGTTGAGTGTGAGATTCATTCCAAAGCATATTTTGCTTTCATTGTATACACTCAAGCCTATGTGTACCAATCCTCCAAAAGTATTTTTTTTCCAATTGTAATCATGTTGGTGTTGGTGCAAGTCAACCACAAATTGATGTTTTGGATGAAGGATTGAAGTCACAGATTGAAGAAAAGATTCACCTATGAAGCTTGAAAATAGTGCACCTCCAGGAAATGAAGACTTGTATACATATGTACATTAAAATTGTAGTTAGCTCACATATACCTTTTGTAATTGTCATGAGCTTGTACATATATGGCTATATATACAAGTAAAAAGTCGGGGCAAGTATGATAGAGCATGTGATAAGAAGAATTAGATGTTAAAAGAGTTATTAGACACTTTAGAAATGAAGGAGATCTCTCTCATCATTCAGTTGTAAAATTTTCTGAATAGAAGAAAAAATTACGCCGGATATTTTGATGTGTCCTCCTTCTGTGTTTTTTCATTTCAAGAATCCTTTTGTAGATGTCTAGCCCATAGTTAATGCTCGTATGGTTAAGATTTGAGAACCTAATTGTAAACAAGCTGAGAGAATTATGTGTAGGAACATTTGTATGTGAAGAAGTGGTGAGTGTCTTCTCAAAACAGGTGCAATCTTGATGGTCAAAGAATTGATCAGTACTCAGTGCACAGTGTAAAGTTTTGCACAAATCAGGGATCAAAATGTAAGTTGGAAGGTAAGCCATCTATGGCTAAAAGCATTTGATTAAACGGGTTGTACTTTGTGAGAACCATGCATCAGGCGTTTGTAGGTGTCAAGGTCGACTATACAAGAGGACAGTTTTAGACATAGATTGTTTGAATCATTTCTCAAGATCTATTTAATCTTTTGAGATGATTTAACTTGGAGAAGGTTTGCAATCTAAAGCGACACCGTGTACAATGTTTCATAAAAAACTTTACACATTTGATTAATCAATGAGTGAGTTATGTGCAACAGACTTTCTGAGTAGTGACTCTCTTCACAGTTAGTTCAAAATTTAATAATCTGGTATTGATTCTCCAAATTGGTAAAGGTTTTGAGTTATTCTTGATATAGAAGTGTTCTAACATCAAGGATAGCTTGTTCTTTTGGAGATTAAAATTCTCCATCAGTGGTATCAGAGCAAGAATCATTAAAATAGAAGAAAGGCAGACCCCGACTGTTGCAGTCATACAGAAATCAACACTTGAAGGTTCAAAAGGTGAAAGTTTAAAGAGAAACTATCTACCTTGGTCAATGAGGATGGGAGCTCATCTCATGAGCAAAGATCTAATAGTTTACATCACAAGTGAAGAAGAAAAACCACAATTCAGAGATCCTAGTGTTCCAACTAGGGATAAACTCTCAGATTTGAAGACTTGGATGATGAAGGATGCTCAAGCAAGGAGCATTATCTACATGGGAGTTAATGACTACTTGCTACCTCATATTAGAGGACTTGAAAGTGCAAGTGACATATGGAATGCTTTGGAGGAGCATTTCCAAAATACAAGAAAGTCAAGGAAGGCATCCTTATGGGCAGAGCTCACTACATTCAAAATGAAAGCTTCTCAATCCATTTCTAATTATGTAACATTAAGGATGAAGGACATTGCCGATGCATTAGGAGCAGTTCATGAAGATATTGAGGAGGATACATTGGTAAGGCAAATCCTCACAGGTTTGAGAGGAGATGAGAAATGGAAGCCATTCATTTTCTCTACTGAATTGTCACTAGATCATTTCACTCCTGATTTAAATCAGTTGCTAGGACACATGTTAGCTTTTGAGCAGGATGTCAAAGGTGATGGTGATGAGAGTGTAGGTCAAGTAATGTATTCAAAGGATAAGAAGAAGAATAGCAAAGGCAACCAACAAGTAAATGAAGAAGAAGGTACAACTAGCCAAGCGAACTTCCTAAGAGGAAGAGGAGGTGGCAAAGGTAGAGGAAGAGGCAGAAGCAATAAAGATGGAGCCAAAGCTTGCCGGATTTGTTGTAAGAAAAATCATTTAGCTCATGATTGTTGGCATAATAATCAAAATAATGGAGGATATAGTCAGAACTTTAATTCAAGAGGAAGAGGTGGTAGAAACCAAAGAGGTAATTTCAGATGTAGAGGTTACTTTGGAAGAAATACAAGTAGAAGTTTCCAAAGCCAATCCTACAACAATACCTACTACAATTATGCTTTAGATAAGAAAGAAGATTCAACCTTAATCATGTATGCAACTTGTGAAAGACAAAGTGAAGATCAAAGAGTCTTCTACATTGACTTAGTGTGTAGCAATCACCTGAGTGGTAACATAGCTTTGATGACTGATTTGGAGAATAAGGTAACTAATCATGTAGTTCAAACAGGTGATAATACAAAGCATAATGTGAAGTCAATTGGATCACTGAAAGCCAAGGATGGAAGTACCCTTCTGTGTAAGCTTGTATGTTCCTACAATTCCAAAGAATTTGATAAGTGTAGGGCAAATTGTTGGAAAAGGTTATGAAATAAGGTTCACTGAAGATGGATTTTTTGTGGAAGACCCTAGCAATGGGTATAAAAATTTTTTTTTATGGAAGAAAGAAGGAAGAATCTTCACATTGAAGATTCAGGGTAATATTGGTCATGCCTTGTTCACTTATGGAGGACATAAGATCTATGAGTTAGATCTTTGGCATAAAAGGCTTGGACATTTCAATGAAAGAGGTATTATGGATATGGTTAACAATGGTTGAGTGCTTGGATTGCCCAATGTTGCAGGTCAACATATGACATACAGATGTGAGGTATGTCAATTAGGTAAGGCTCATAAGCAATCACATTTTAAGCATGGATTTATGTATTCAGAGAAGCTTGAATTGGTACACACAGATGTGTGGGGACCATCAAAGGATTTCAATATAAATGGTTCAGATATTATGTGATTTATGTTGATGATGCTACCAGGTGGATCATTATCTATGTGATCAAAGATAAATCATAGGTATTTAATACATTGAAACATTTGTGTAAAAACCCTAAAACCCTTATCCTAAAGACCTAGACCTAAAACATGTATATGCCTATATGCATGTGTATATATATGTGTATGTGTATATGTATTATGTATGTATGCATGTGTAAATAGCCTAAAAACCATAATGCTAAAGACCTATTCTTCCATTAGTGAGTGCACCACTTTATATGGTTGAGTAGTACTCCCATGTTAGTCCTATGTGTATATGTGTGTCTGCATATGTACACATTCTAATTTTTCCTAATTTGTATAAATATATGATCATATATGTTAATCTTAAACCTAAAACTCTATTTTTTATATATTTAATTATATATATTTAATTGAATAAAAAACCCTAAAATCCTATTTTTATATATTAAGTTATATATATTTAATTATATATATATAATTATATATATTTAATTATGTATATTTAATTATATATAATTAATTATATATATTTAATTATATATATTAATTATATGTATTAAATTTATATATTTAAAACACTAGCTCTTTTCATATTTACTTGTCTATACTAAAATCCTATTTATATATATATATATATATATATATATATATATATATTTATTTATTTACATATTTAAACTTTTTTCTTCATTTTTTTCTTTTTTTTCTTATATATATTTAGTTTAATTAAAACATCCTAAACCCTATTATTTTATATTTGATTATATATATGTAAAAAACCTAAAAATCGTAAAAACTTATTTTTTATCTATTTAAGTATATATATTTAATATTATTGTACGTATGTAGAAAACTTAAAAGTCTAATCCTAGAGACTTAGACCTAAAACATGTATATGTGTGTTTGCATGAATGTGAGTGTGTGTCTATAGGTGTGAGTGTGTATGTATATATGTGAGTGTGTGTATATGTATGTGAGTGTGTGTGTATGCATTTGTTTGTGTATGTATATGTGTATGTATGTGTATATTTATGTATGTACATGTGTATGTATGTGTGTCTATGTATGTGTGTGAATATATGTTTGTATATGTATTGTTTGTATATGTGTTTATGTGTATAAGTATGTATATGTGTGTGTACATGTATGTATATGTATATATGTATGTATGCATATGTGTGTGTATGTATGTATGCATATGCATGTGTGTATGCATATGTGTGTATATGTATATGCATGTGTGTACTTAATATGTATGTGAGTGTGTGTGTGTGTGTGTAGGTGTGAGTGTGTATGTATATATGTATGTGTGTGTATATTTATGTGAGTGTGTATGTCTATGTGTGTATGCATGCATGCATATACATGAATATGCATATGTGTAGGTAATATGTATGTGAGAATATAATATGCATGTGTGTATGTAATATATGCATGTGTGTATGTAATATTGTGTGTGTATGTATATGTGTATGTATGTGTGTGTATGTATGTGTGTGAATGTGTGTGTATGTGTGTGTACGTATGTGTGTGAATGTGTGTGTATGTGTGTGAATGTGTGTGTATGTGTGTGTGTATGTGTGTGAATGTGTGTCTATGTGTGTGTGTACATATGTGTGTGTATGTATGTGTGTGAATGTATGTATGCATATGTTTGTGTATGTATGTATGTGTGTGTATGTATGTGTGTGAATGTATGTATGCATATGTTTGTGTATGTATATGTGTATGTGTATGTGTATGTATGTGTGGGTACATATGTGTGTGAATGTATGTATGCATATGTATGTGTATGCATGTGTATGTGTGTGTGTACGTATGCATGTGTGTATATGTGTGTGTATGTATGCATGTGTATATGTGTGTGTATGTATGCATGTGTGTGTATGTATGCATGTGTGTATATGTGTGTGTGTGTGTATGTATGCATGCATATGTATATGTGTGTGTATGTATGCATGTGTGTATATGTGTGTGTGTATGTGGCCATGCATATACATGAGTATGTGTGTGTTTATGTATCTTTATCTCTCTCTCTCTTTCTCTCTCTTTATCTCTCTCTCTTTCTCTTTCTCTTTCATCTCTCTCTCTCTCTCTATCTCTCTCTCTTTCTCTCTCTCTTTAATCTCTCTCTCTCTCTCTATCTTTAATCTCTCTCTCTATCATCAGAGAACAAGACAATCACTTACATTGATATTATCTTTTGGATCTCTGTCTTAAAAGCCTAATGAATGCCATCTCTCATCAAATTCCAAAGATGCCAAAAACTCTTATGAAACCAAAGAGAAGAGAAATTAGATGATAGAAAACATAAAGAAAGGGTGAAAGAGTATGCACATCTCTTACCAAGATGTGAGATCTAGAGAGAGAGAATGTGTGTGTGTGTAGAGAGAAAGAGATCTCTATTTGTGTGTGTGTGTGCACAAGACAATGCAGGTCACAATTCAGTTTGTGCACGCAAGTTCGACAAAAGCACTAATCACTTTAAAACAAGTGCAAAATGTCAAGTTTTTGCTCTTGGGTCCTCGTATGTTTAAAACACGACATCGGAATGGGCATCCATATGAGTATTAGTAACCTCCTTGAGATTACAGATGCTCATAGTGATGCCCATACCAATGCCCATATTGACACCTATACTGACGACGACAATGTATACCAAAGGTCAGTTTTAAACAATCATATCGGCAGTTTAGTGACCATCAGTATGCCTAACGTGAACCTTCCAAGCATTTCTACCGATGATACCAATGCTGGGGATGGACCATCGATATGGACAATGTTGGTATGCCCCTAATATGTTCTAGTGGGAGAAGCTTGTAGGAAATAGAAAAATGAGTTGCAAAGCAACAAAGTTTGGTCCATCCAACCGGCACAAGACCAGCCCATGAGCTTATGGAGACTCAAAAAGACCCTTTAGGCATGTGCTAAGTGCAATAAAATTCAGTATTTACTTTTGAGCATCAAGGAGAAAGAGTCGATACAAAACAAATAGGTTTGCACATTGACAAGCTAAAAAAACTTACTATCTTTGGATGAGACAATCAACTTCAAATGCTCATTGCAGCCAACATGATTAGAATTGGAGAAACTCCTTTTGTATGAGTGATACACATGGGGTTGCATGTATAGAATGCACAAGAGTACAACAAATAAGAAAAATATGATTTTGGAATGAACTTGATAATCAATAGTGGTACCTCCTAATTTTTAGGGATGCGTAGAGATAGACCCCAGCACACCAAAACTGAGATTTCTCTCAATTAAATGAACCAAATCCTTTGCAACTTTATACACATAAACTAGAAACTAATATTTTTTCAATGAGTGCCTCAGGCATTCAATTTGAAGCTCTCCAAAGAGAGAATCATCTTCTCCACGCTTAGTGTTGTTGAGGAAGATGATGCAAAAAAATGAAGGAGCAAGACAATGATGGCAACAAGTGTATGTATATTGCTTCCATGTAATGCACAAGTGATTTGAAGTCTTTATATATAATCTTGAAGTGATCTATAATTTCTACAAGTGAATTTTGAATTGAAATGAAGGTAGGATTAGTTGTTGGAGGGAATAAATTCACTTTCCTACAATCTAGGAAAAGTGAAGATCTAGTTTGATCTACTCCTAGGTGATTGATTGATTCATTGATTGCAGCTCAGCCACCTCAAATTCATGGAAAGTTAGTTCTCTTTTTCTCTGTTGACATGTGCAATGTTCTAGGCTTTTACAATGGTAAATGATCCATAAAAGTTCTTTTAAAAAATACAACAAATGAGCATAGGTAAAAGAATTCTTCAATGGATATTTTGGCATAATCCAAACCATAGCTTTGTTTATGTAGAACAAATCCACCTCAAGCATAGTATAAGCTTGATGTTCCAACAGATCCCTGTTTCGGCTCTTAAGCCCAAGGAAAAAGTGATTGTACGAGACTTTATTTGGTTTAAATCCCTTGCAATCGGTCCACTTGGATTACCTAGAGCCCACAATTATCTCGCAATGGATTCTTCTTATGGCTATGCACTAGCTCATAAATTCCCGGCAGACGCACCAAATGTTTGGCCTCTAAAGCCCACGGGAAAGACGCACTACACACTTATAGTTTGCTCAATTCTTTTCGATTTGTCAACTTTTATTACTTGGAGGCCGCAATTATTTGTTCAATTGGAAACCTCATGCTCTCAAAATTGCTCAGCCACATACACCCACTCTCTCATGCATTCACACCCACTTACTCACATATACACTCACACACCTCCTTCTTTCCTTATTTTTTTTCTTTTACTCTTCCACATGTGTGCACACACACTCTTCCTTTCTCTTTCTCTCTATCTATCTCCCACTAATCACCCCTCAATAAACGGACTAATAAGAACAACGGCCACTAAGAAGCACTGAGTGATAATATGCGGTATGAATATCTACAGGATAGAGTTGGCATTAAAATAGGATACGCTTCCCTCATCTAATACGCAGCAAAAAGTGTACACGAGAAACATCACACCCCAGGACTATTTAAATGATTTGATACCCTCAATTTTCCATGTTTCGCTATTAATCTGCTCTTATACGATAAGCTACTTAAATAGGGAACCTAGAACACGTACATTGCTAGGAAATTCTCATAATCTTTTCACTCTACAACCAACGTTTTCGAAGGGCTGGACATCGGTAGAAACAATCATCATGAAAATTGGTGGAAGTCGAACCTAAGATTGGACGAGTGATGCTGCAGGGCAAATTGCTGCATCAGGAATCACTGAATCAAGAAGCAAAAAAATAAATAACCTTGTCGCGGGAAAGAGCATCGGCCATTTGCGCCTGCTCATGAAGGGTCAAAATGAAAAGTCTGAGCTCCATTATCGTCTAAACCGCAGAAGAATGACAAAGACGGCATTTAGATGGTCACATTGTTTCCAGATGGGACAATGAGAATATATGAATACACAAAAACTATCTCCCTCACTCTCTCATACAACCCTTTAGTCACTCATTTTTTCCCTACCTTTCTCTCTTCCCATCACTCTTATTCCCTCCCACTCTCTTTTTCTACAATGCATTCGGCTGAACCTCCATTAAAAACACTTACGTTGTACATTTTTAATCTAATATATGTTCTCCACTTCATCATATACTCCAGTTCAGATTGAGCTAATCAAAGAGGCATAATTAAAGTACAGAATCCCAAAAATCATCGTCACCAAAAAGATTGCATGCTTTAGAAATTAGAGATATTCAGAAGGGTGCTATGTGTCTATTGTTGCAGACGAGACAAGTAACAGTAGGAACAATAGCTTCCAGCTAACCAAAAGCAAAAAGCGTCCTATGAAATTTGGAAATCGCGGCACTGCCTCACCCGGAGCAGAGTAAAGCTTTCTACTTCATAGGCAAGTAACTAGACAGAAACCTACAAAGCTGCTACCCATCCATCATGGTGATGCAAAATGAGCATTCTTAAGAAGACATTCAGCAGTAACGTCAGAAAAAAAGGAAGAATGCTGGAACTCACTGCGAAAGTGACTGCCTTCTGCGTATTATTTTTGTTTGTCAGTGTTATGAGTTGATCTCGACCGGTGCTCGTGAAAAGAACAGCTTAATCGTTCTTTCGCCTAGGCTGGTGTATCTGGATGTAAGACGACAATCGAACATCAGTATATTTGTGAACGTAGAAGTAGTGTCCAACATCCTTCGCTTCCTTCACAACATGCCATTCAGAGGGACGATGGAAATATGCAATCCAGTAGCTCCCAGACTCGCCACCAAGGCAAGAAGAAATCCTGGGTCTATATCGGCTATAGCACCTGGCAAAAACCGTTGCGGAGACTCCTCATGAACAAAACCTGTCCACCTGACTGTGACTCTGAAGTGAGAGCCGTAGTACTGGTGACTACAGAGGCCGATTAGCCCCCCTACGAATATATGGTTTTCGGGGTGGAAAAAAAGGCACCCAAGGGCATGCGTTCACCGAAATTAAGTAATACGCGGAAGCAAGGGGTGTACGAGGGCATGGTTGACAGGCTGGGAGAGGAGAGTTACTGTAGGTCCGTGGGCACAAGCAACTCCGACAAGTGAGAGCTGCCCTTCGCTGCAACGGCTGTTCCCCTACGTTTTTTGTGCATCCAGGGGCATACCCCCCTTCATTGATGGGTAATGGCCAAAAACCCCAGCGTGTCCCCGCTGCCTTTGCGAATTATTGCAAGAAAACAAACAAAAAAACTTCCTAAACTCTGCACCCAGCAACGGAAAGCAGTCCCCTTTTTGGTTTCTTTTGTCAGCTCTGCAAAAAACAGATCTGCCCCCCCACATTGACTCAAGCATCATGTTGCATAGTGGCCAAATATATTCTATCAATTCTTCCAGAGGTTCAACCAATGGCTGGAAAATGAGGGTTGCCAGCTTCCTTATTGTACTAAACACCAAAAGCAACCAACGCAAAGCCTTCTGCCAATTTTGCAAGAACACGAAAGTGCCCAGATACTTGATTCTTGATACCATTCCCCAAGCCTCTATCCACTCAAAGAAAGGACCACATATACGCGCAACAGTAGCCTTTAAAATTGGAACATTCTTGTACAAGTCATAGAAACCAATGATGACTATGGTAATTAGAGACTAAAATGTACAAAGTCTTTGCTAGGGGTCTCATCCAGGGCCTATAACACTTTCTGAAAACAGGATAAGATTGCAAAACAATGACCCATGAAGGTAATCCAGATTCCAACATTTTAAGAAGTCTCTGATCTGCTGTTATGATCTCTTTGAGTTTGAAGGGTAATAATGGATAACAGAACCGGAAGATTAGCAGTGTATCCGGATAGATAAGTAATACTTCCTCATCCTCCTCTTGAAAACTGCTTGATGAACTAATATTGTCAGAAAGATCATGAGTCTCATGTGAATCGCATGATTTACTTTGAGATCTGACTAGAGCATCTTCTTTAAAAGATACTCATGACAAATCATTATGATGTTTAAGCATTGTTCCCATGGTCAGTGGATCTTGAACCTTGCAGTTGACCCAACTCTCGAGGAATGACCCCATGAAGATCATTGAATGATAAATCCATCTTCACAAGTCCCCTTAAATTCCCCAACTCCATTGGGATTGCACCTGACAATTTATTCCTGCTTAAATTCAGTTCAAGAAGGTGCTCCAGTCGCCCTATAGAAAGAGGTACAAGGCCACTCAGATAATTGCCGATACAATAGCAAGCCCTTTTCTCCCCATCCCTACAATCAATATCTCCACATACTTCTCATCAATTATCAAATTCATTCTTCAAGTGCCTGCAATCAAACAAATTTCCTGCCAAATAAAACCACATTAGGGCATAAAAATCAACCATTTTCGGAGCTAACATACTTCCCTCTTCTTATTTGCGAAGTCGTCCTCGACGAGCCACTTTTGCTGCAATCAAATCAAAACAGCCATGAAAACATCAGTGCACAACTAGTTGCATACCTTTCCATCGAGCCGTCACTTCCACTGAACCTGCACTCATCGAAGCTATTAGTGCAAAAAAAAATCACTCATGAATACATACAAATCAGCCACTTCCAAAATGATCCAAGATCATGCACATATATGCAATTCCATTTCAGCCATGCATCAATTTGCCCATACATTCCATTATGAAAATGGTCTCAACCAAAATAACACACGCATACCTTTCCATGAATTACACATGCAACTACCATTACCGAAAACAAAAAGAAAATACCGAAATAAACAACAGCAACTGAAATGAACACAATCGGAGATGCAAAAATACCCAAAATGCATACCCCATTATTGCATTTACTATTCGCTATGTACAATCATTCCATGACTAGACATTCCCGAAGAATCCCCATCGTCGTCCTACAAAAATCATCGAGACTCAAGTGCAAATGAAGACATACATCAGAACCCTAGAGTGTCCCACACACTAAAAAAAACCCTCAGATAGAGCACACAAGTTATAAAGCACTACCGTTGCATCACCTCGCTAGAGCCTCATCCATAAGTACATATAGAGTCTCCGTGCCTTCAAGAATGTTGATTCAAAGTGAGCTGATCTGTCGCAAGCCAACACATACCAATCACACAAAATAACGTTCCCTTCCAGGCGATCATCGCCCTCTCCTCTCTTTCTCTCCCCCTCAGGAGTGGGGAATAACTTCATATGAAAATTTTATTTTAATCACACGTTGGCCTACATTGACACTGGATGCGATTCGTGGACCTGACCACCCGATCAGGTTGATTCCACCCATCTACCAACGCAATGCAGCGCACAACACACAAACACACAATGATAACACATAACATATATCAGCTAGCCCATAACAAAGCTGGATGCGGCTCATGGTCGTGACTACCCAGCCATGATGGCTCCACCTGCCTACCAACCCATTATGGCGCGTAGCTAAGACACAATCACATACATCCCAAGCCTATGGCGAAACTAGCTGCGGCTCGTGGTCCTAACCACCCGGCGAGGATAAATCCACCCACCTACTAGCCCACCATAGCGCATTGGTACGATCACACAACACACTTTCTTTTTCTCTTCTTTTCTTTTCTTCGTTTTTCTTTTCATAGTTAATTAGTTCACCCAAGTCCTGAGAATTAGGGAGAGGAAGAAAGGGACTTTCCCACTTTTCCCACACATACATGCAAACATATACACTCTAGCCTTTGACAGATCAACCACCTCTTCACTCCATTCTCTCAATTACAGACACTACATATGTATTCATCGAGTTGACTTTTCACTTGGTAACTACAGCCAGCTATGCCTTAGTCCCTCGTATACCTATCCCTAGGTGTCCTAGAATGTGAGTCTCTGGGATGTCTCATGTAGTCTCACATCGTACTCGCATCCCGACAACTTCTCTAAGGCGAGTCAGGCTCAACTTCAGGAGCTCCGTCATCACTTCCTAGCGTTAGCACATCTGCCCAAGCCCACGTGATATCGTTTTCCTCGTTAGGCATTTCCCTAGAAGGATCAAAATAGTAGTATCGATCTCCCGCCCATCCTACATGTCGAGTTAGGTATTCCTCAAAACACTCAATGTAAAATGCAACACCCAAACCCTGGTTTATAAAGCATACCAGCCAATGTGCTTCCTCAACATCGTATTCCGTCTCAAAGTCGTCGACATCTATGTCCATGTGAGCGAACGTTTGGTCCGAGAAATATATCCTTAGCTCGTAAAAGTAGAGTTGCGTAATTTGGTCTGCCATTTTGTTACTTAGCTCCTAACAGTCTCTGCGCAACATAAGAAAAATAATTAGAAGTCCAAGATTCTTGAGCTAGCAAGGAAGGATATTTATGACACACAAATCATAGATTATATATGCGCATATATATATAATACTATACATGTATGTACAAGTAGTCTACTTCGTCATTTCGTTTGGATCTCGTCTGGCTTCTCCCGTCCTAATATCACTTGAAATATGGTTTAACTCGAAGCGCGTTAACCTTCACGGGAGCATATTCTTCTCCTAAATCTTGAATTTGCATGGAACCATTGGAATTGAGTTCCACCACCTTAAACGGTCCCGCCCATCTTGTCTGTAACTTCCCTGGGAATTTATAATACTTACTATCATAGACTAGCACCAAATCCCCTTCTTGAATCACATAGGTTTTGAGATTCTTGTCATGTCTCTCCTTACGTCTCTTCTGAATAGCTTCCAAGCTTTGTTGTGCGATGAGTCTCTTTTCTTCCAGCTTGACCAATTGTATGTACCTCTTCTTCAATGAATCTTCCTCGCCCAACCTAGCTTCTATTGCCACTCTTAATGTCGGAACTTCTTTTTCAATGGGAAAGATGGCTTCCTCGCCATATACTAGAGAGAACGGAGTGCTCTTTGTCGTCACTCGGTAAGATGTTCGATATGCCCACAAGGCTTCCAAAAGTCTCTCATCCCAGTCTCTCCTATGCACAGCTACTGTCTTAGTTAGAATCTGTTCAAGGATTTTGTTGGTGACCTCCACTTGTCCATTTGCCCTCGGATAATATGGAGTGCTCTTTCTATGTTTGATCTTATATAATTCCATTAATTCTTTGATCAATTCGTTGACAAAATGTGTTCCTCTATCACTCACTATTTCCAACGGGCATCCGAATCGAGTGATAATTTGCTCATATAGAAATTTAGCAACATCCACAGCTCGGTCAGTCTTCAAAGCTTTGGCTTCCACCCACTTGGTAACATAGTCAGTACAGACCAAGATATACCTATTGGATCTTCGTCATGAGGGAGGATCAATAGGCCCCACAAAATCAATTCCCCATTTCTCAAACGGCTTAAGAGCCAACACCGGCGTAAGAGGAGCAGCACGTGTTAATGTGGGTTTTCCCATTCGTTGGCATTTGTCACATTTCTTACAGTATGTGTGTGAGTCTTTGAACAATGTTGGCCACCAATACCCTGCTAATAAAATCTTCCTTGCCGTCAATTCACCAGCAAAATGTCCACCGCAGGGTTCGTCATGCAAAGCCCTCAACACTAGGTTTGCCTCTTCTTCCTCGAGACACCTCCGATAAATGCTCTCATGAACAAAATATCGATAGAGTTGCCCCCCAATGATGCTATGGTGCTTTGCCAATGCTAACAGCTTTTGCTTCTCTCTCTTGCTTGCTCCTGGCGGATATTTAGTAGTGCATAAGAAGTTCACCAAGTCAGCATACCAAGGTATTTTAGCTTCAACCTGGAATAGATGTCCATCAGGAGCATCGTCGGGCACACCAGAGATTGGCTCCTCATTAACAATTTGAGATAAATGGTCGGCCAATATATGTGCTTTGCCTGGTCTGGTTACCACTGTGAACTGAAATTCTTGGAGAAGTAGCATCCACCTCATCAATCGCCCCGATAGCTCGGGTTTATTAATGATATACTTAAGAGCTTCATGATCCACATAAAAAGTGAAATGCTTTCCCATCAAGTAATGCCGATATTTGTTCACCGCAAAGATCATCGAGAGACACTCCTTCTCCGTAGTCGTGTAGTTCTTCTCAGTGCTATTCAAGTTGCGACTTGCGTAATAAATAGGGTGGTCCAACTTCTTTTCATCGGCTTGGCATAGTACTGCTCCAACCGCAGTATGAGAAGCGTCGGTATGTACATGAAATTCCTTCGTCCAGTCAGGTGCTACCAAAATCGGTGCATTTATTAACCTCTCTTTGATCGAGTCGAATGCAACTTGACACTCTTCAGTCCATTGGTACTGTTGGTCTTTCCTCAAAAGATTCGTCAGTGGTGCCGCTATGGATGCAAAATTTAATATAAAACGTCGATAGTAATTCGCATGGCCCAAGAATCCTCTGAGTTGTCGCAAATTTTGCGGTGGTGGAAGTTGTCCGATCTTTTCCACTTTATCCTCCTCAACCGCAATCCCTTTTTCGGAAATGACATGGCCCAAAAGCAATCCTCTTCGTACTCCAAATGTACACTTTTCAGGATAAAATGCCTTTTTCAATGCTTCTTCTTAAAATCGCTTCGATCCTCTCCATCATGTTTTCATCGTCGCCTCTGATCGCGAAGTCATCGAGAAATATCTCCATCCAATCTTGTAAGTAGTCTTGATATGCAGCTATCATTGCTCTCTGAAATGTGGCCGGTGCATTACATAATCCAAATGGCATCACACGATATGCGTACGTACCCCATTCTGTCGTGAAAGTAGTTTTTGATTGATCCTCTTCATGGATTTGGATCTGGTTGTACCCACTCAACCCATCCAAAAATGAGTACAATTTATGGCCAGCCACTCTGTCCAAGATTTGATCAGTAAAGGGCAAGGGGAAATGATCCTTCTTTGTGCGCTCGTTCAACTTACGATAATCTATGCAAATACGGATTTTCTTATTTTTCTTCGGAACGACTACAATTGGTGATACCCATTCACTGGATGCGATGGGATATATAAATCCTGCTTCCAATAATTTAGTCAATTCCAACTTGATCAATTCCGAGTAGACTAGATTTGTCCGTCTGAGTCGTTGACATATTGGTCGTGTGCCTTCTTCCAAGTCTATATAATGTTGGCAGATTCGGGGATCAATTCCTCTCAGATCACTGTATGACCATGCAAAGGCCTCGCTGAAATTTTTGAGTGTCGTTTTAATACAATCTCGTACCCTGTCTGGTAGCTCTGACCCTACACTCAAGAACTTTTCTGGAAAAACTTCCCATTTTTCCAACTGAGCTTCTCGCGAATAGTCCTTATTTCTCGCTAACACTGTGATTGGAATGTGCTCTCCGATCATGCGTGTATGATGGGCCAGTAAATCATTGTCTTGTTCTCTTTCGATTGAACCTAATTTCTTTAATGCAACTTTTGCAATGGCTTCCGACACTTTGGTCTTACTCTTCGCTTCTTTTTCCAATTCTCGACTTCTCTTTAGAATCTCTGCTTCTAGCATTCTAACTCTTTCTCTCAACTGTTGCACTTCCATCGCCGGAGCTAACTTCAACTCTTCTCTTGAAGTTCTCCTCTCCAGGGATTGAGTAGCTTTGTTTTTACTTGTGTCTACACTCAACATGTAGCAATCAAATTTACTTGTATGTGTCAACCATCCCAGCAACTCCTAGTCCGAATCGTCGTTATAGAGCAATGGATTTTTATACTCTCCCATCTTCGTGTCTTGATTCTTAAAGAGTTGCAAGTTGAACCCGTCTTGAAGCAGATTCTTGTAGGTGTCCGTGTTCAAAGAAAACCTAGCTCGTCCACTCTCGTGCCTTGCTTTCTCCTTCTCTTTCCTTTCCATCTCATCGACTATTATTGTCTTCTTCTTGTTGTTCGTGGGTGGGGATACTTGCAACTGAATCCGATCAGATTTCGGCCCTATTGAAATAAAACCTGTGCGCCAGTCATGCACACATTCGGCTTGCACCAACCATGGCCGTCCAAGTAGGATCGAGAAGGTAGCCTCCGAGGTTTTTGGTCTTACTATCAGATAATCGACTTTAAACTCTAGACCGCCCACAACTGTACTTACATTTTTCAAAAGACCCGCAGGCTTCACTTGTGTTTGATCCGCCATTCTCAAGGACATCGGCGTTTCTTCCATGTGGTTGAGGCCCAAAGCTTTCATCATGAACTCAGTCATCAGGTTGACTGCGGCTCCACTATCTAATTGAGCACCAGGGACTGCATATCCTTTAATTTCGACCGTCACAGCTGGAGCGTTCGAATCAATTTGCGTCGTAATACTTTGAATGATTCCTTGGACATCCTTATCTTGTCTATTTTTATCTCGAGCTTTCCTCGGCTTCTTAATATATTCGTTATAGAATTGTTTCCTATAAACAGGTGAACATTTCAGTAATGTGCCAATATCCAGCGTGACTTTCGTGTCAGCAAGCAACTTTACAATATCTTCTTCTTCCGAACTTTGTCTTTCCTTTCTATACTTCGGAGCCCTTAATCTTTCAGGGAATGGTGCTATGCCCGGCACAAACTCCTTGGTCACTGGTGGAAGAATCTCAACCTCTTCCCCATCCTCAAGCTCTTGCTGCTAAACAAGTCCTCCAACTTGGTTTTCTACCTCTTCACGTTCAGCTATCCTCTCTTGACTCCCTTCTTCACCTTCGACTCCTGGATTCTTCTTCGAGTACTCTTGAGTCCTTGTGACTACTGCCACAGTTGGATCTTTGTGTGGTTTCTTGGCCTCGTAAGCATCCACAAAGTGCATCGATGAGCTAGAGCCTTCTTGAGGGTTCGGTGTCTTGAACACTATTCCGATTGTAGGAACGTGCTCTTGACCTCTCGATGTGGAATGCATCTGAGTATCAACATAGTTCGAGGACCCTACTGGTCCTTTTTCCTTGCCGGCGGCGGCTCTTTGTTTTGGACAATCTTCATCAAAGTGGCCCTCCCCACTACAGTACCTACATAGCGGGGTATAATCAATTGGCTTCTTTTCGTTTGGACATATAGATTGAGTGTGGCCAAAGCCCTGGCATCTCCAGCACTGGATTGGACCATCTCTTCTTTGATCACGTACGGCTCCTCTTGGATAGTCTCCTCCTTGACCCTGAGCACCATATCCATAAGTCGGTCTGTTTTCCCAACGAGATGTAGGTGGTACACTTTGAGCGGGCAATCCCGTGTAAGGTCTTTCTCTTGTATCTCCTGATTTCATGATCCTTTCTTCATAGGCTCTCTTGTTGTAACATCGGTCCTCCGTGTGATTTGTTCTTCCACAAAAAGTACAACGCATCCTAGGTGGCAATCTCTCTGTGAATACTCTCGAGACTGTGGGGCATTCTGAAGCCAAATGGCCGTAACCATGACACTTTCCACACCATGTATTCGATCGAAACACTTGATTCGGGTTTGTTGTGACCTCTGGTTTTACTGTATATGTCTCCTGAGTTATTGTGGCAGCTTTTATAGCTTGTGTGACCAACTCCAATATTCGTTCTTCGGTTAGCGCAGGCTTTACCTCGCCTGGCGTGCTAGTGGCAGCTACAAAAGCTAAGGTCGTCAATGCGGGACTTCCTTGGCCAGGATCTTTCATCGGTATGTTTCGTGGGCCTCCCATAGGCTCGTATAAGAGCTCCATCTTCCTTTGTTGGCATAATTGTACTTCTTCCCAAAGGCTCGCTTGCTCTTTAGCATCCATTAAGGTCGCAGGTCTTGTCAGGCTGATATGCTGCTGTGCCGTAGGATCTCGCAATCCCGAAATGAATCTGCGTTTCAATGTCTCATCGTTCGGGGCATTCACGCCCATCTTTCTTACCAACGTTTCCATTCTCTGAATGTAGTTATCGATGCTCTCATTGACTCCTTGTCGCAAGTAATCCATTTGTTGGGCCAATCTATCTTGGAAGCCTTATCATCGAAACTTTGCCAAGAAGGCTTCCTTGAGCATCTGATAAGTTCCACGCTCTTGTGGTGTCAGATTCCCATACCAATTGGCTGCCTCATCACGGAGAATAGCCGGAAAAATTCTCAACCTTTGATCCGGGTCAACTACATCATTGGCCTCACAGGTAACCTCAAACAACTGGATAAAACTATCCGGATCTTCGTCCCAAGTACCTGAAAACTTGGTGAAGTCCCCCAAGTGAACTGAAATCCGGTGAGCCATTTCGAACAGAGGTGTGATGTCAATATCACTTCGATCCCAAAAATTTAGCACACGTGGCTTCAGGATCCCTCCTTCAAACTTCCGTACTTGACTCGCGACTCTCCTACGGGAGTACACGTTTTTGGCTGATCTCTTCGAGCCAATCGAGGTCCACTCACCTGGCGGTTCCCACCTTCTTCTTTCTCTTTCAAGGGCTCTTCTCTGAGCGCGTTCCTCTCTTTGAGTTTGTGTTGCTACTGACGATGAGCTCCCCTCGCTCATGTACTAGATCTTGGGTCCGCAAGCTCGGCCAACCTGTGGCGCTAGGCGAACCTATGGCACTCTCTTATAGAGACGTACCAAGCTCTTCTCGGCAAACACACCAAATGTTTCGGCTCTTAAGCCCAAGGAAAAAGTGATTGTACGAGACTTTATTTGGTTTAAATCCCTCGCAATCGGTCCACTTGGATTACCTAGAGCCCACAATTATCTCGCAATGGATTCTTCTTATGGCTATGCACTAGCTCATAAATTCCCGGCAGACGCACCAAATGTTTGGCCTCTAAAGCCCACGGGAAAGACGCCCTACACACTTATAGTTTGCTCAATTCTTTTGGATTTGTCAACTTTTATTACTTGGAGGCCGCAATTATTTGTTCAATTGGAAACCTCATGCTCTCAAAATCGCTCAGCCACATACACCCACTCTCTCATGCATTCACACCCACTTACTCACATATACACTCACACACCTCCTTCTTTCCTTATTTTTTTTCTTTTACTCTTCCACATGTGTGCACACACACTCTTCCTTTCTCTTTCTCTCTATCTATCTCCCACTAATCACCCCTCAATAAACGGACTAATAAGAACAACGGCCACTAAGAAGCACTGAGTGATAATATGTTGTATGAATATCTACAGGATAGAGTTGGCATTAAAATAGGATACGCTTCCCTCATCTAATACGCAGCAAAAAGTGTACGCGAGAAACATCACACCCCAGGACTATTTAAATGATTTGATACCCTCAATTTTCCATGTTTCGCTATTAATCTGCTCTTATACGATAAGCTATTTAAATAGGGAACCTAGAACACGTACATTGCCAGGAAATTCTCATAATCTTTTCACTCTACAACCAACGTTTTCGAAGGGCTGGACATCGGTAGAAACAATCATCATGAAAATTGGTGGAAGTTGAACCTAAGATTGGACGAGTGATGCTGCAGGGCAAATTGCTGCATCGGGAATCACTGAATCAAGAAGCCAAAAAATAAATAACCTTGTCGCGGGAAAGAGCATCGGCCATTTGCGCCTGCTCATGAAGGGTCAAAATGAAAAGTATGAGCTCCATTATCGTCTAAACCGCAGAAGAATGACAAAGACGGCATTTAGATGGTCGCATTGTTTCCAGATGGGACAATGAGAATATATGAATACACGAAAACTATCTCCCTCACTCTCTCATACAACCCTTTAGTCACTCATTTTTTCCCTACCTTTCTCTCTTCCCATCACTCTTATTCCCTCCCACTCTCTTTTTCTACAATGCATTCGGCTGAACCTCCATTAAAAACACTTACGTTGTACATTTTTAATCTAATATATGTTCTCCACTTCATCATATACTCCAGTTCAGATTGAGCTAATCAAAGAGGCATAGTTAAAGTACAGAATCCCAAAAATCATCGTCACCAAAAAAATTGCATGCTTTAGAAATTAGAGATATTCAGAAGGGTGCTATGTGTCTATTGTTGCAGAGGAGACAAGTAACAGTAGGAACAATAGCTTCCAGCTAACCAAAAGCAAAAAGCGACCTATGAAATTTGGAAATCGCGGCACTGCCTCACCCGGAGCAGAGTAAGGCTTTCTACTTCATAGGCAAGTAACTAGACAGAAACCTACAAAGCTGCTACCCATCCATCATGGTGATGCAAAATGAGCATTCTTAAGAAGACATTCAGCAGTAACGTCAGAAAAAAAGGAAGAATGCTGGAACTCACTACGAAAGTGACTGCCTTCTGCGTATTATTTTTGTTTGTGAGTGTTATGAGTTGATCTCGGCCGGTGCTCGTGAAAAGAACATCTTAATCGTTCTTTCGCCTAGGCTGGTGTATCTGGATGTAAGACGACAATCGAACATCAGTATATTTGTGAACGTAGAAGTAGTGTCCAACATCCTTCGCTTCCTTCACAACATGCCATTCAGAGGGACGATGGAAATATGCAATCCAGTAGCTCCCAGACTGGCCACCAAGGCAAGAAGAAATCCTGGGTCTATATCGGCTATAGCACCTAGCAAAAACCGTTGCGGAGACTCCTCATGAACAAAACCTGTCCACCTGACTGTGACTCTGAAGTGAGAGCCGTAGTACTGGTGACTAGAGAGGCCGATTAGCCCCCCTACGAATATATGGTTTCCGGGGTGGAAAGAAAGGCACCCAAGGGCATGCATTCACCGAAATTAAGTAATACGCGGAAGCAAGGGGTGTACAAGGGCATGGACGACAGGCTGGGAGAGGAGAGTTACTGTAGGTCCGTGGGCACAAGCAACTTCGACAAGTGAGAGCTGCCCTTCGCTGCAACGGTTGTTCCCCTACGTTTTCTGTGCATCCAGGGGCATACCCCCCTTCATTGATGGGTAATGGCCAAAAACCCCAGCGTGTCCCCGCTGCCTTTGCGAATTATTGCAAGAAAACAAACAAAAAAACTTCCTAAACTCTGCACCCAGCAACGGAAAGCAGTCCCCTTTTTGGTTTCTTTTGTCAGCTCTGCAAAAAACAGATCTGCCCCCCCACATTGACTCAAGCATCATGTTGCATAGTGGCCAAATATATTCTATCAAGTCTTCCAGAGGTTCAACCAATGGCTTGAAAATGAGGGTTGCCAACTTCCTTATTGTACTAAACACCAAAAGCAACCAACGCAAAGCCTTCTGCCAATTTTGCAAGAACACGAAAGTGCCCAGATACTTGATTCTTGATACCATTCCCAAGCCAAGCCCTTTTCTCCCCATCCCTACAATCAATATCTCCACATACTTCTCATCAATTATCAAATTCATTCTTCAAGTGCCTGCAATCAAACAAATTTCCTGCCAAATAAAACCACATTAGGGCATAAAAATCAACCATTTTCAGAGCTAACATACTTCCCTCTTCTTATTTGCGAAGTCGTCCTCGACGAGCCACTTTTGCTGCAATCAAATCAAAACAGCCATGAAAACATCAATGCACAACTAGTTGCATACCTTTCCATCAAGCCGTCACTTCCACTGAACCTGCACTCATCGAAGCTATTAGTGCTAAAAAAATCACTCATGAATACATACAAATCAGCCACTTCCAAAATGATCCAAGATCATGCACATATATGTAATTCCATTTCAGCCATGCATCAATTTGCCCATAGATTCCATTATGAAAATGGTCTCAACCAAAATAACACACGCATACCTTTCCATGAATTACACATGCAACTACCATTACGGAAAACAAAAAGAAAATACCAAAATAAACAACAGCAACTGAAATGAACACAATCGGAGATGCAAAAATACCCAAAATGCATACCCCATTATTGCATTTACTATTCGCTATGTACAATCATTCCATGACTAGACATTCCCGAAGAATCCCCATCGTCGTCCTACAAAAATCATCGAGACTCGAGTGCAAATGAAGACATACATCAGAACCCTAGAGTGTCCCACACACTAAAAAAAACCCTCAGATAGAGCACACAAGTTATAAAGCACTACCATTGCATCACCTCGCTAGAGCCTCATCCATAAGTACATATAGAGTCTCCGTGCCTTCAAGAATGTTGATTCAAAGTGAGCTGATCTGTCGCAAGCCAACACATACCAATCACACAAAATAACGTTCCCTTCCAGGCGATCATCGCCCTCTCCTCTCTTTCTCTCCCCCTCAGGAGTGGGGAATAACTTCATATGAAAATTTTATTTTAATCACACGTTGGCCTACATTGACACTGGATGCGATTCGTGGACCTGACCACCCGATCAGGTTGATTCCACCCATCTACCAACGCAATGCAGCGCACAACACACAAACACACAATGATAACACATAACATATATCAGCTAGCCCATAACGAAGCTGGATGCGGCTCATGGTCGTGACTACCCAGCCACGATGGCTCCACCTGCCTACCAACCCGTTATGGCGCGTAGCTAAGACACAATCACATACATCCCAAGCCTATGGCGAAACTAGCTGCGGCTCGTGGTCCTAACCACCCGGCGAGGATAAATCCACCCACCTACTAGCCCACCATAGCGCATTGGTACGATCACACAACACACTTTCTTTTTCTCTTCTTTTCTTTTCTTCGTTTTTCTTTTCATAGTTAATTAGTTCACCCAAGTCCTGAGAATTAGGGAGAGGAAGAAAGGGACTTTCCCACTTTTCCCACACATACATGCAAACATATACACTCTAGCCTTTGACAGATCAACCACCTCTTCACTCCATTCTCTCAATTACAGACACTACATATGTATTCATCGAGTTGACTTTTCACTTGGTAACTACAGCCAGCTATGCCTTAGTCCCTCGTATACCTATCCCTAGGTGTCCTAGAATGTGAGTCTCTGGGATGTCTCATGTAGTCTCACATCGTACTCGCATCCCGACAACTTCTCTAAGGCGAGTCAGGCTCAACTTCAAGAGCTCCGTCATCACTTCCTAGCGTTAGCACATCTGCCCAAGCCCACGTGATATCGTTTTCCTTGTTAGGTATTTCCCTAGAAGGATCAAAATAGTAGTATCGATCTCCCACCCATCCTACATGTCGAGTCAGGTATTCCTCAAAACACTCAATGTAAAATGCAACACCCAAACCCTGGTTTATAAAGCATACCAGCCAATGTGCTTCCTCAACATCGTATTCCGTCTCAAAGTCGTCGACATCTATGTCCATGCGAGCGAACGTTTGGTCCGAGAAATATATCCTTAGCTCGTACAAGTAGAGTTGCGTAATTTGGTCTACCATTTTGTTACTTAGCTCCTAACAGTCTCTGCGCAACATAAGAAAAATAATTAGAAGTCCAAGATTCTTGAGCTAGCAAGGAAGGATATTTATGACACACAAATCATAGATTACATATGCGCATATATATATAATACTATACATGTATGTACAAGTAGTCTACTTCGTCATTTCGTTTGGATCTCGTCTGGCTTCTCCCGTCCTAATATCACTTGAAATATGGTTTAACTCGAAGCGGGTTAACCTTCACGAGAGCATATTCTTCTCCTAAATCTTGAATTTGCATGGAACCATTGGAATTGAGTTCCACCACCTTAAACGGTCCCGCCCATCTTGTCTGTAACTTCCCTGGGAATTTATAATACTTACTATCATAGACTAGCACCAAATCCCCTTCTTGAATCACATAGGTTTTGAGATTCTTGTCATGTCTCTCCTTACGTCTCTTCTGAATAGCTTCCAAGCTTTGTTGTGCGATGAGTCTCTTTTCTTCCAGCTTGACCAATTGTATGTACCTCTCCTTCAATGACTCTTCCTCGCCCAACCTAGCTTCTATTGCCACTCTTAATGTCGGAACTTCTTTTTCAATGGGAAAGATGGCTTCCTCGCCATATACTAGAGAGAACGGAGTGCTCTTTGTCGTCACTCGGTAAGATGTTCGATATGCCCACAAGGCTTCCAAAAGTCTCTCATCCCAGTCTCTCCTATGCACAGCTACTGTCTTAGTTAGAATCTGTTCAAGGATTTTGTTGGTGACCTCCACTTGTCCATTTGCCCTAGGATAATATGGAGTGCTCTTTCTATGTTTGATCTTATATAATTCCATTAATTCTTCGATCAATTCGTTGACAAAATGTGTTCCTCTATCACTCACTATTTCCAACGGGCATCCGAATCGAGTGATAATTTGCTCATATAGAAATTTAGCAACATCCACAGCTCGGTCAGTCTTCAGAGCTTTGGCTTCCACCCACTTGGTAACATAGTCAGTACAGACCAAGATATACCTATTGGATCTTCGTCGTGAGGGAGGATCAATAGGCCCCACAAAATCAATTCCCCATTTCTCAAACGGCTTAAGAGGCAACACCGGCGTAAGAGGAGCAGCACGTGTTAATGTGGGTTTTCCCATTCGTTGGCATTTGTCACATTTCTTACAGTATGTGTGTGAGTCTTTGAACAATGTTGGCCACCAATACCCTGCTAATAAAATCTTCCTTGCCGTCAATTCACCAGCAAAATGTCCACCGCAGGGTTCGTCATGCAAAGCCCTCAACACTAGGTTTGCCTCTTCTTCCTCGAGACACCTCCGATAAATGCTCTCATGAACAAAATATCGATAGAGTTGCCCCCCAATGATGCTATGGTGCTTTGCCAATGCTAACAACTTTTGCTTCTCTCTCTTGCTTGCTCCTGGCGGATATTTAGTAGTGCATAAGAAGTTCACCAAGTCAGCATACCAAGGTATTTTAGCTTCAACCTGGAATAGATGTCCATCAGGAGCATCGTCGGGCACACCAGAGATTGGCTCCTCATTAACAATTCGAGATAAGTGGTCGGTCAATATATGTGCTTTGCCTGGTCTGGTAATGATATACTTAAGAGCTTCATGATCCACATAAAAAGTGAAATGCTTTCTCATCAAGTAATGCCGATATTAATGATATACTTAAGAGCTTCATGATCCACATAAAAAGTGAAATGCTTTTATTAATGATATACTTAAGAGCTTCATGATCCACATAAAAAGTGAAATGCTTTCCCATCAAGTAATGCCGATATTTGTTCACCGCAAAGATCATCGAGAGACACTCCTTCTCCGTAGTCGTGTAGTTCTTCTCAGTGCTATTCAAGTTGCGACTTGCGTAATAAATAGGGTGGTCCCCACTTCTTTTCATCGGCTTGGCATAGTACTGCTCCAACCGCAGTATGAGAAGCGTCGGTATGTACATGAAATTCCTTCGTCCAGTCAGGTGCTACCAAAATCGGTGCATTTATTAACCTCTCTTTGATCGAGTCGAATGCAACTTGACACTCTTCAGTCCATTGGTACTGTTGGTCTTTCCTCAAAAGATTCGTCAGTGGTGCCGCTATGGATGCAAAATTTAATATAAAACGTCGATAGTAATTCGCATGGCCCAAGAATCCTCTGAGTTGTCGCAAATTTTGCGGTGGTGGAAGTTGTCCGATCTTTTCCACTTTATCCTCGTCAACCGCAATCCCTTTTTCGGAAATGGCATGGCCCAAAAGCAATCCTCTTCGTACTCCAAATGTACACTTTTCAGGATTCAATGCGATGCCTTTTTCAATGCTTCTTCTTAAAATCGCTTCGATCCTCTCCATCATGTTTTCATCGTCGCCTCTGATCGCGAAGTCATCGAGAAATATCTCCATCCAATCCTGTAAGTAGTCTTGATATGCAGCTATCATTGCTCTCTGAAATGTGGCCGGTGCATTACATAATCCAAATGGCATCACACGATATGCGTACGTACCCCATTCTGTCGTGAAAGTATTTTTTGATTGATCCTCTTCATGGATTTGGATCTGGTTGTACCCACTGAAACCATCCAAAAATGAGTACAATTTATGGCCAGCCACTCTGTCCAAGATTTGATCAGTAAAGGGCAGGGGAAATGATCCTTCTTTGTGCGCTCGTTCAACTTACGATAATCTATGCAAATACGGATTTTCTTATTTTTCTTCGGAACGACTACAATTGGTGATACCCATTCACTGGATGCGATGGGATATATAAATCCTGCTTCCAATAATTTAGTCAATTCCAACTTGATCAATTCCGAGTAGACTGGATTTGTCCGTCTGAGTCGTTGACATATTGGTCGTGTGCCTTCTTCCAAGTCTATATAATGTTGGCAGATTCGGGGATCAATTCCTCTCAGATCACTGTATGACCATGCAAAGGCCTCGCTGAAATTTTTGAGTGTCGTTTTAATACAATCTCGTACCCTGTCTGGTAGCTCTGACCCTACACTCAAGAACTTTTCTGGAAAAACTTCCCATTTTTCCAACTGAGCTTCTCGCGAATAGTCCTTATTTCTCGCTAACACTGTGATTGGAATGTGCTCTCCGATCATGCGTGTATGATGGGCCAGTAAATCATTGTCTTGTTCTCTTTCGATTGAACCTAATTTCTTTAATGCAACCTTTGCAATGGCTTCCAACACTTTGGTCTTACTCTTCGCTTCTTTTTCCAATTGTCGACTTCTCTTTAGAATCTCTGCTTCTAGCATTCTAACTCTTTCTCTCAACTGTTGCACTTCCATCGCCGGAGCTAACTCCAGTTTCAACTCTTCTCTTGAAGTTCTCCTCTCCAGGGATTGAGTAGCTTTGTTTTTACTTGTGTCTACACTCAACATGTAGCAATCAAATTTACTTGTATGTGTCAATCATCCCAGCAACTCTTGGTCCGAATCGTCGTTATAGAGCAATGGATTTTTATACTCTCCCATCTTCGTGTCTTGATTCTTAAAGAGTTGCAAGTTGAACACGTATTGAAGCAGATTCTTATAGGTGTCCGTGTTCAAAGAAAACCTAGCTCGTGCACTCTCGTGCCTTGCTTTCTCCTTCTCTTTCCTTTCCATCTCATCGACTATTATTGTCTTCTTCTTGTTGTTCGTGGGTGGGGATACTTGCAACTGAATCCGATCAGATTTCGGCCCTATTGAAATAAAACCTGTGCGCCAGTCATGCACACATTCGGCTTGCACCAACCATGGCCGTCCAAGTAGGATCGAGAAGGTAGCCTCCGAGGTTTTTGGTCTTACTATCAGATAATCGACTTTAAACTCTAGACCGCCCACAACTGTACTTACATTTTTCAAAAGACCCGCAGGCTTCACTTGTGTTTGATCCGCCATTCTCAAGGACATCCGCGTTTCTTCCATGTGGTTGAGGCCCAAAGCTTTCATCATGAACTCAGTCATCAGGTTGACTGCGGCTCCACTATCTAATTGAGCACCAGGGACTGCATATCCTTTAATTTCGACCGTCACAGCTGGAGCGTTCGAATCAATTTGCGTCGTAATACTTTGAATGATTCCTTGGACAACCTTATCTTGTCTATTTTTATCTCGAGCTTTCCTCGGCTTCTTAATATATTCGTTATAGAATTGTTTCCTATAAACACGTGAACATTTCAGTAATGTGCCAATATCCCGCGTGACTTCCGTGTCAGCAAGCAACTTTACAATATCTACTTCTTCCGAACTTTGTCTTTCCTTTCTACACTTCGGAGCCCTTAATCTTTCAGGGAATGGTGCTATGCCCGGCACAAACTCCTTGGTCACTGGTGGAAGAATCTCAACCTCTTCCCCATCCTCAAGCTCTTGCTGCTCAACAAGTCCTCCAACTTGGTTTTCTACCTCTTCACGTTCAGCTATCCTCTCTTGACTCCCTTCTTCACCTTCGCCTCCTGGATTCTTCTTCGAGTACTCTTGAGTCCTTGTGACTACTGCCACAGTTGGATCTTTGTGTGGTTTCTTGGCCTTGTAAGCATCCACAAAGTGCATCGACGAGCTAGAGCCTTCTTGAGGGTTCGGTGTCTTGAACACTACTCCGATTGTAGGAACGTGCTCTTGACCTCTCGATGTGGAATGCATCTGAGTATCAACATAGTTCGAGGACCCTACTGGTCCTTTTTCCTTGCCGGCGACGGCTCTTCGTTTTGGACAATCTTCATCAAAGTGGCCCTCCCCACTACAGTACCTACATAGCGGGGTATAATCAATTGGCTTCTTTTCGTTTGGACATCTAGATTGAGTGTGGCCAAAGCCCTGGCATCTACAGCACTGGATTGGACCATCTCTTCTTTGATCACGTACGGCTCCTCTTGGATAGTCTCCTCCTTGACCCTGAGCACCGTATCCATAAGTCGGTCTGTTTTCCCAACGAGATGTAGGTGGTACACTTTGAGCGGGCAATCCCGTGTAAGGTCTTTCTCTTGTATCTCCTGATTTCATGATCCTTTCTTCATAGGCTCTCTTGTTGTAACATCGGTCCTCCGTGTGATTTGTTCTTCCACAAAAAGTACAACGCATCCTAGGTGGCGATCTCTCTGTGAATACTCTCGAGACTGTGGGGCATTCTGAAGCCAAATGGCCATAACCATGACACTTTCCACACCATGTATTCGATCGAAACACTTGATTCGGGTTTGTTGTGACCTCTGGTTTTACTGTATATGTCTCCTGAGTTATTGTCGCAGCTTTTATAGCTTGTGTGACCAACTCCAATATTCGTTCTTCGGTTAGCGCAGGCTTTACCTCGCCTGGCGTGCTAGTGGCAGCTACAAAAGCTGGGGTCGTCAATGCGGGACTTCCTTGGCCAGGATCTTTCATCGGTATGTTTCCTGGGCCTCCCATAGGCTCGTATAAGAGCTCCATCTTCCTTTGTTGGCATAATTGTACTTCTTCCCAAAGCCTCGCTTGCTCTTTAGCATCCATTAAGGTCGCAGGTCTTGTCAGGCTGATATGCTACTGTGCCGTAGGATCTCGCAATCCCGAAATGAATCTTCGTTTCAATGTCTCATCGTTCGGGGCATTCACGCCCATCTTTCTTACCAACGTTTCCATTCTCTGAATGTAGTTATCGATGCTCTCATTGACTCCTTGTCGCAAGTAATCCATTTGTTGGGCCAATCTATCTTGGAAGCCTTGTGGTCAAAACTTTGCCAAGAAGGCTTCTTTGAGCATCTGATAAGTTCCACGCTCTTGTGGTGTCAGATTCCCATACCAATTGGCTGCCTCATCACGGAGAATAGCCGGAAAAATTCTCAACCTTTGATCCGGCTCAACTACATCATTGGCCTCACAGGTAACCTCAAACAACTGGATAAAACTATCCGGATCTTCGTCCCAAGTACCTGAAAACTTGGTGAAGTTCCCCAAGTGAACTGAAATCCGCTGAGCCATTTCGAACAGAGGTGTGATGTCAATATCACTTCGATCCCAAAAATTTAGCACACGTGGCTTCAGGATCCCTCCTTCAAACTTCCGTACTTGACTCGCGACTCTCCTACGGGAGTACACGTTTTTGGCTGATCTCTTCGAGCCAATCGAGGTCCACTCACCTGGCGGTTCCCACCTTCTTCTTTCTCTTTCAAGGGCTCTTCTCTGAGCGCGTTCCTCTCTTTGAGTTTGTGTTGCTACTGACGATGAGCTCCCCTCGCTCATGTACTAGATCTTGGGTCCGCAAGCTCGGCCAACCTGTGGCGCTAGGCGAACCTATGGCACTCTCTTATAGAGACGTACCAAGCTCTTACCGGCAAACACACCAAATGTTTCGGCTCTTAAGCCCAAGGAAAAAGTGATTGTACGAGACTTTATTTGGTTTAAATCCCTCGCAATCGGTCCACTTGGATTACCTAGAGCCCACAATTATCTCGCAATGGATTCTTCTTATGGCTATGCACTAGCTCATAAATTCCCGGCAGACGCACCAAATGTTTGGCCTCTAAAGCCCACGGGAAAGACGCCCTACACACTTATAGTTTGCTCAATTCTTTTGGATTTGTCAACTTTTATTACTTGGAGGCCGCAATTATTTGTTCAATTGGAAACCTCATGCTCTCAAAATCGCTCAGCCACATACACCCACTCTCTCATGCATTCACACCCACTTACTCACATATACACTCACACACCTCCTTCTTTCCTTATTTTTTTTCTTTTACTCTTCCACATGTGTGCACACACACTCTTCCTTTCTCTTTCTCTCTATCTATCTCCCACTAATCACCCCTCAATAAACGGACTAATAAGAACAACGGCCACTAAGAAGCACTGAGTGATAATATGCTGTATGAATATCTACAGGATAGAGTTGGCATTAAAATAGGATACACTTCCCTCATCTAATACGCAGCAAAAAGTGTACGCGAGAAACATCACACCCCAGGACTATTTAAATGATTTGATACCCTCAATTTTCCATGTTTCGCTATTAATCTGCTCTTATACGATAAGCTATTTAAATAGGGAACCTAGAACACGTACATTGCCAGGAAATTCTCATAATCTTTTCACTCTACAACCAACGTTTTCGAAGGGCTGGACATCGGTAGAAACAATCATCATGAAAATTGGTGGAAGTCGAACCTAAGATTGGACGAGTGATGCTGCAGGGCAAATTGCTGCATCGGGAATCACTGAATCAAGAAGCAAAAAAATAAATAACCTTGTCGCGGGAAAGAGCATCGGCCATTTGCGCCTGCTCATGAAGGGTCAAAATGAAAAGTCTGAGCTCCATTATCGTCTAAACCGTAGAAGAATGACAAAGACGGCATTTAGATGGTCGCATTGTTTCCAGATGGGACAATGAGAATATATGAATACACGAAAACTATCTCCCTCACTCTCTCATACAACCCTTTAGTCACTCATTTTTTCCCTACCTTTCTCTCTTCCCATCACTCTTATTCCCTCCCACTCTCTTTTTCTACAATGCATTCGGCTGAACCTCCATTAAAAACACTTACGTTGTACATTTTTAATCTAATATATGTTCTCCACTTCATCATATACTCCCGTTCAGATTGAGCTAATCAAAGAGGCATAGTTAAAGTACAAAATCCCAAAAATCATCGTCACCAAAAAAATTGCATGCTTTAGAAATTAGAGATATTCAGAAGGGTGCTATGTGTCTATTGTTGCAGACGAGACAAGTAACAATAGGAACAATAGCTTCCAGCTAACCAAAAGCAAAAAGCGTCCTATGAAATTTGGAAATCGCGGCACTGCCTCACCCGGAGCAGAGTAAGGCTTTCTACTTCATAGGCAAGTAACTAGACAGAAACCTACAAAGCTGCTACCCATCCATCATGGTGATGCAAAATGAGCATTCTTAAGAAGACATTCAGCAGTAACGTCAGAAAAAAAGGAAGAATGCTGGAACTCACTGCGAAAGTGACTGCCTTCTGCGTATTATTTTTGTTTGTCAGTGTTATGAGTTGATCTCGGCCGGTGCTCGTGAAAAGAACATCTTAATCGTTCTTTCGCCTAGGCTGGTGTATCTGGATGTAAGACGACAATCGAACATCAGTATATTTGTGAACGTAGAAGTAGTGTCCAACATCCTTCGCTTCCTTCACAACATGCCATTCAGAGGGACGATGGAAATATGCAATCCAGTAGCTCCCAGACTGGCCACCAAGGCAAGAAGAAATCCTGGGTCTATATCGGCTATAGCACCTGGCAAAAACCGTTGCGGAGACTCCTCATGAGCAAAACCTGTCCACCTGACTGTGACTCTGAAGTGAGAGCCGTAGTACTGGTGACTAGAGAGGCCGATTAGCCCCCCTACGAATATATGGTTTCCGGGGTGGAAAAAAAGGCACCCAAGGGCATGCGTTCACCGAAATTAAGTAATACGCGGAAGCAAGGGGTGTACGAGGGCATGGACGACAGGCTGGGAGAGGAGAGTTACTGTAGGTCCGTGGGCACAAGCAAATCCGACAAGTGAGAGCTGCCCTTCGCTGCAACGGCTGTTCCCCTACGTTTTCTGTGCATCCAGGGGCATACCCCCCTTCATTGATGGGTAATGGCCAAAAACCCCAGCGTGTCCCCGCTGCCTTTGCGAATTATTGCAAGAAAACAAACAAAAAAACTTCCTAAACTCTGCACCCAGCAACGAAAAGCAGTCCCCTTTTTGGTTTCTTTTGTCAGCTCTGCAAAAAAACAGATCTGCCCCCCCCACATTGACTCAAGCATCATGTTGCATAGTGGCCAAATATATTCTATCAAGTCTTCTAGAGGTTCAACCAATGGCTGGAAAATGAGGGTTGCCAACTTCCTTATTGTACTAAACACCAAAAGCAACCAACGCAAAGCCTTCTGCCAATTTTGCAAGAACACGAAAGTACCCAGATACTTGATTCTTGATACCATTCCCCAAGCCTCTATCCACTCAAAGAAAGGACCACATATACGCGCAGTAGTAGCCTTTAAAATTGGAACATTCTTGTACAAGTCATAGAAACCAATGATGACTGTGGTAATTAGAGACTAAAATGTACAAAGTCTTTGCTAGGGGTCTCATCCAGGGCCTATAACACTTTCTGAAAACAGGATAAGATTGCAAAACAATGACCCATGAAGGTAATCCAGATTCCAACATTTTAAGAAGTCTCTGATCTGTTGTTATGATCTCTTTGAGTTTGAAGGGTAATAATGGATCACAGAACCGAAAGATTAGCAGTGTATCCGGATAGATAAGTAATACTTCCTCATCCTCCTCTTGAAAACTGCTTGATGAACTAATATTGTCAGAAAGATCATGAGTCTCATGTGAATCGGATGATTTACTTTGAGATCTGACTAGAGCATCTTCTTTATAAGATACTCATGACAAATCATTATGATGTTTAAGCATTGTTCCCATGGTCAGTGGATCTTGAACCTTGGAGTTGACCCAACTCTCGAGGAATGACCCCATGAAGATCATTGAATGATAAATCCATCTTCACAAGTCCCCTTAAATTCCCCAACTCCACTGGGATTGCACCTGACAATTTATTCCTGCTTAAATTCAGTTCAAGAAGGTGCTCCAGTCGCCCTATAGAAAGAGGTACAAGGCCACTCAGATAATTGCCGATACAATAGCAAGCCCTTTTCTCCCCATCCCTACAATCAATATCTCCACATACTTCTCATCAATTATCAAATTCATTCTTCAAGTGCCTGCAATCAAACAAATTTCCTGCCAAATAAAACCACATTAGGGCATAAAAATCAACCATTTTCGGAGCTAACAATCCCCCTCAAGCTATAGTATGCTTGAGTCTTCATTCTCTAATAGGTTGAATACCTACCATTAATTTAAATCTACAAAGCTTTATTACATCAAGAACCTTCGTCATCATATTTACTACTTGCTTTTTAGTTGGAACAAAAGAAATATCAATGTCCTTGGCCATGAGCTTCTCCATGAAGAAGTGGTAATGAATCTCTATGTGTTTGTTCTTGCATAGCAAATAGGGTTTGGTGCTAGATGCCTGGAACTTACATTATCTCCAAATATGTGAGGTTTGGAAGTCACAAGTCCCAAATCTGTATATAATGTTTTTAACCATATTGCCTTGAGTTGCTATGGTCAAACCTTTGTACCCTACTTGAGTTGAGGATAAAGACTCTATTTGATGCTTCTTGGAACTCCATGAAAATAGCTTTGAACCTACAAATGCTAAGTAACCACATGTACTTCTTCTATTATCCTTAACTCCTATCCAATCAGCATCTGAATAGCCTTTGATATCCAAATCTGAAGAGTAAGGATAAAATACACCTTCATTGTATTTACTTTTTACTTCAGTACTCTCTTAGTTGCATCCATGTGTGGTCTTCTTGGAGAGTGCATGAATTGGCTTAGCACTCCTATGCTATATGAGATGCCTGTCCTTCTATGATAGCCTATATCAAGCTACCTACCAAGCTTTGGTATTCTTTAATGCCTTCAATTTTCTCACCTTCATAAACACTAAGTTTATGATTCATCTCCAAAGGTGTACTTGCAGGCTTTGTGTTCTTCATTTTTAACTTGAGAAGTAGGTCTTCAATGTATCTTCTATGAGTTTGATACATCCCTTCATCTGTATAAATCACTTGCATACCTAGGAAATATGCGAGCTTGCCTAAGTCATTGATTTTGAACTCCTCTTGCATGTGTCTCTTTATCCTTTGAATACCATTCAAATCATCACATGTCATAATAATATCATCTACATATACACATAGATAGATAAACTCATTGTGATCCCTTTTGATGATTGAAGAACGATCTCAGTTGCTAGCTTGCAACCCTTGATCTCGAAGGTATGTAAGCAACCTGTAATTCCAAGCTCCACGAGCTTGTTTCCATCCATAAAATGCTTTCTTAAGCCTGTAAACATAAGATATATGATTAGGGTCTTCAAAATCTCGTGGTTGTGACATGTAAACCTCTTCACTTATCCAACCCTTTAGGAATGCATTTTTCACATCAAGTTGGAAGAGTCTCCAATTTCTTGTAGTAGCTACACTTATCAATTCTCTTATTGTAGTGATCTCTGCAACTCATGAGAATGTTTCCTCATAGTCTATACCATGAGTTTGTGAGCATCCTTTGGCAACTAATCTTGCCTTGTACTTGCAAAATGATCCATTTGAGTTTCTATTAACTTTATATACCCATCTGCACCCAATTACCTTTTGATTGTGTGACACTGGAACCAAATCCCAAGTGTCCATCTCTTTCAATGCACCTATTTCTTCTTTCATGGCCTTTTCCCAATTAGGATTTTCCTTTGCCTCTTCATAGGTTAAGGGTTCCTCTGAAATTGAGTCCTTTGCCAAGTAGATTGAATGCTTCATAACAAATGCGGAATCATATATGTACCATTCTGATAGTTTTTTCTCCCTTATTGACCTTCTAGGTGCTTGTTTTTGGAGCATTCTACAAACTCTTGCATCTTTGCTTTGCCTCTTTACTTCCATAGCTTGTAATCATTTTCCCTTTCATCTTGTTCATCATGAGTATCACTTCATAGTTCCTAGACCTATGTATCATGCGTGCTTCCTAATTGATGAGAATAAGAATCAAGATCATATTCTAGAGTTACCTCCTCTTTGTCTTCATCATACCAAGACTTCTGTTCTTCAAACACATCTCTACTTGTAGTGAATTGATTGGTTTTTGGATTATAGAAATTATAAATCATTTGATTTGATTCGTACCCAATAAACACTACCCTTATTGCCCTTTCATCTAGCTTACCTCTTATTTGTGATGGTATATGAACATAAGCTAACCAACGAAACACCTTGCAATGTCCAACACTAGGTTTTCTTCCATGCCATGCTTCATAAGGATTCATACCTTAGAGTGATTTGGATGGTAGTATATTGACAAGGTACATAGTAGTTGAAATAGCCTCTGCCCATAGATAATGTGGCAACCTCTTCTCTTCAAGCATTGTTCTGGATTATCCAACCAATGTCTTGTTTCTTCTCTCTGCTATTCCACTTAGTTGAGTAGAGTACCTAGTAGTCACTTCCCTTTTGATACCTTTGTCTTGCAAGAACTCATCAAACTCTTTGGAGAACTATTCTCCTCCTCCGTCAGATATGAGCATCTTGAGTGATCTACTTGTATGGTTCTCCACATGTGCCAGATACTTTGTGAAGCAATGAAGCACTTCATTATTACTCTTGCTAAAGTATAGAATAGTCCATCTATTATGGTCATCCATAAATGAGACATAATACCTAGATCGTGCCAATGAAGGTTCTTGACTTGGTCCCCACACATCTCTATGTACTAAGTCCAATAAGTTGTTGTGGATGTAGCCTTTGTGGTTGAATGGTTGTCTTTGTGCCTTCCCAATCTGACATGCATCACATCTGTTGATCATGTGTTGCTTTGATATATTTGGCATTCCTAGAACACTTTGATCCGTGCATATATACTTCAAGGTTCTTTCATTCACATGAGCAAGTCTATTATGGCACACTTCAAGCTCACTTAGGGTTTGAGACCCAAACATGATAGAGATATGTTCTTGGTTTCTCGTACTTCAAAACTAAAGAGCCTACCATGCTTCTTACCTCTAGCTATCTTCTGGAAGCCTTGACATGGATCTTCCACAAAAGCTCCATGTTGGATGAACCTAACTTGCAAGCCTTTTTTGACTATTTGGCCTACACTTATTAGTCTTTTAGTGATAGTGGGTACATAGAGAACCATACTTTGAATGTTTGTCCTACCATTGGAAGCTTTGACATTAAAAATCTTATCCACATTGTGCTTAGTATCATCCCTTGTTTGTACTTTATATCTATGCTTTTGACTTTCCAAGTCAAATAGAAGAGCAATGTTGCTTGCAACATGATTTGAACATCCTTAATCTATGTAGAACAAATGATCATCTTCTTTACCTTTTTTGTGGCTTAGATTCATAAGAATCAGTGACTCTTCATGTGGTTTATCTTTTGAATAATTGATGAATTCCCTTCTATCATGGCCTCTATTGTTAATGTTGAATTTGTGTCCACCTCTGCCTCTATTGTTGCCATATCCACCTCTTCCACTTATTGTCTGGGTCTTCTCATTGAACCAAGAATTTTAAGTGGTGTGGTTAGTCTTATCACACATGGCACAAGGTTGAACATTCTAACCTTTGATTTTGTCATGCTTTGGTCATTTCTTCTTCCTTTTCACTTGTTCTTGTCTACAAAGTTGGCTTGGGAAGTCTTCTCTTCATCTTCTTCCCTCTTCTTGCCTTTCAGCTTCTTTTCCTTCTTATCTGCATATAGAGCACTCGTTGAATTCCCTTGATAGGAATTACCTTTCTTTATGCCATTGTTGGCCTCTTGATTGGAGAGTTGTCCAAGAAAGATGTTGAATTCTAGATTTTGAGTATCCATGATGATGTCATAAGCCATTGTGAAGCATTTCCATTGCTTATCACTTTGAATCCCATTGAGAATTTGCCTCATGATAGCCTCTTTGTCAATCAGCTCTCCAATGGATGCTAACTGATCTACAACCTCCTTGACCTTGGTAACAAACTCTATAATGGTTTTTTTAGGTGTCTTCTACATTAGGTTCAACTCGTTCCAAAGATAATTCTTTCTTGCTTTCATACTAGCAAAAAAAGAAAGTCTCTAGGGCATCCCATGTCTCTTGAGATGTCTTGCATCCTCTAATATGTGGTAATAGAAATTCAGAGATAGATTTTATTATGTACAAACTTTCTTGAGCATCCCTTGCACACCAAAGTGTGACCTTATATGTCTCCTCTTGTGTAGATCCTCCTTTGGATCCTGAAATAGGCATAGCTTCATCACCTTCTATAATCACATAAAGTTTTCTACCTTACAAATAAGCCTCCATTCTGATTTGCCATTCTGCATAGTTGTGTTGATCAAGATTCTCAATTATGGAGGGAAAGTTGTCACCCATCTTGATCTAGCTCTGATACCACTGAAAGAACTTGAATAAGCTTGTAGATAGTAGAAAACTGAGTTGGGAAGCGATAAAATTCAATTTATCCAACCTGCACAAGACCACCCCTTGAGCTTATGGAGACTCAAATAGACCTCATAGGCATGCGATAAGTGCAATAAAAGGCAGTATGTACTTTGGAGCATCAAGAAGAAAGAGTCAATACAAAACAGATAGGTTTGCACATTGTGTAGCTCAAAAACTTTATTATCTTTGGATGAGACAATCAACTTCAAATGCTCATAGCAGCCAACTGATGGAGAGTATTAATCTCCAAAAGAACAAGCTATCCTTGATGTTAGAACACTTCTATATCAAGAATAACTCAAAACCTTTACCAATTTGGAGAATCAATACCAGATTATAAAAAGCTTCATAGGTATATCTTTTCTTCAATACTTCATCCAAAACATCAATTGGTGATTGACTTGCACCAAGAGCTCCCCCTCAATCATCAATTGAGGTTTTCTCTATCTTTTTTATATTTGCCGTGTCTTTAAATCTTTGTAGTTTCGGTCCATCCAAGCTTTTTGTTAGCATATATGCAATCTCATCTTTTGTTGAAGTATGTATGACTTCAATCACCTATCTCTCAAGAAGTGATATTGAATCTCAATGTGCTTAGTCGTGGCATGAGAAACAGGGCTAGCAGCTAGATACAATGAGCTCATATTATCTCCATGAATAGTGGGTGTACTTTGAATGATGTCAAAACTCTTCATGAGAGTCTTCAACCATATGACTTCCTTTGTAGCTTCAACCATACCTTTATACTCTGCCTCTATAGATGATAAAGCAATTGTATGTTGCTTCTTAGAGCACCAAGGGATTAACTTATCTCCCACATAACATAAGTATCCATATGTTGATCTCCTATCATGAGGATTACTTTCCCAATCTGTATCACTCTATATCTTGATGTTTGTATCTGATGTAAAACCATAATACAAACCTTCCTTGAGTGTACCCTCAATGTATCTCAACACTCTTTGTCCTGCAACCCAATGTTCTTTCCTAGGAAAATGCATGAATTGAGACAACACTCCAACTACATATGACAAATCAGGCCTAGTTAATGTAGCATAAATTAAACTACCAACCAAACTTTGATATAGCTTCATGTCCTTAAATTCTTCTCATCCATATCTGCTTAATTTGTGACTCATCTCCATTGGAGTAGGTGCTACCTTGCAATCTTCCATTTTAAACTTGATCAACAAGTTCTTCAAATACCTTTCTTGAGTTACATACACTCCATGTTGAGTATATGAGATCTCCATGCCCAAGAAATATGACAAGTCTCCCAAGTCACTAATCTTGAACTCTTTCTCCATTTGTTTTTTGAGGCTTTGTATGCCCTTCTCATCTGTACCTGTAAGGATTATATCATCAAGATATATGCACATGTAAATGAACCATCATGACTTGCTTTGACAAGCAAGCTACTATCAACTTTAGATACTTAGAAACCAAGTTCCTTCAAGAACTTTACAAGTCTAGGATTCCATGCCCGTGGGGCCTACTTCAAACCATACAAAGCTCTCTTGAGCTAACATACATATTCTAAATACCTTTTGTCTCGAACCCTTGTGGTTGCTCCATGAAAACATCATCTGAAATATAACCATTAAGAAAAGCATTCTTCACATCTAATTAACATAATCTCCAATCTTTACATGAGCAATGGCTATGAGTGTCCTGATGGTTGTCATCTTTGCCACAGGACTATAGGTCTCATCATAATCTATACAATATGCCTAAGAAAACCCTTTCACAACAAGTCTAGCTTTATACCTAGACACACTTCCAAAAACCTAGACTTGTATATATGTAAATATGCATTCATTTCTTTTCCATAATCAAAAGTAACATAATTAAATAATACAGGGATTTAGACATAAGGAACTGATTTATCAACAAGAAGAGACACCTCTTCATGTGACAAGAATGTGCTTCATGCACAACCCTCTCACTTTCCCCATAAACATCAACTACACATCATGCATCAAATATAGGGCCACATTACTTGGCCTTGCAGAAGACATGGTTGTTCTAATCCTATGCACGAGTGATACTTTGTATGCGAGGATACTTCACATGCAAACTCTATTTTTGCTATTCATCTTTTCTTTTAGGAGATCTATCCAGGAAAACGCTTCTCATTGTAGATGATGATTTTCTTCTTTTGAAAATACATGTTGATTGTAGGAAAAGCATAGGACAACCCATTGGACATAGTCAGTAATCACCATCAAACTGAACAATTAGACAATTCAAGTGCAACATGGTTAGAAGGATGCTAGATGAACTTGTATCACTTATGAAGATTTGTCTTGGTTCATAACTCCAATGCGTAGCAATGTGGAATTGTTAATTACCTTCCTTTTTCTAACCATGTCACCAAAAGGCCTTCAAAGCAACCAATTATTAAAGCTATCTGATATTTTTCTAGTCCATTTTTGCAAGACATGCATGCTAAGTCACGAATGGGATATTAAAAAAGCTAGAACAGGAAATAGAACAAGAACAAAATGGTGAAAAATGTCATGACTCAAAGGATTCTATTTGTGGTGCTATCTCCTTACTGTAGATCCTAGGGATGTGGCAAATGTTGGAGTTTGAGGTTTGGGGAAACACCTGGACAACACAAGAAAGAAGAAGCTTGTAGCACACCACAACACGTAATGAATTACCAAGTGAATTTACAAAGGTAAGTAACAAATTAGGGTTATAGACATATATAGAAGTATGAAAAAGAAACCCTGTAAAGATAGAAAAAAGTGCCCGAATAGTCCTAAGTATATTCACACGCGTCAGTACCATAATATATCAACAGATCCCCCCTAGGGGTGATGTAGTGAATGGAGATCTAGCACACATGTATAAGGAAGTGCCAACACATGTGGAAAGAGATCAATCCACAAAAGAAAGTAAGTCCTAAAACTTTATCAAAACCTTAAAACATCTCCTTGGGTAGAGCCTTCATGAAAAGGTTTGCAATGACTGATCTCTCTAGCAAAGAACCTCTCCTCGAAATAATGATAGTGCATCTCAATGTAATTTGTGAGGGTATAGAACACAAGGTTCCTTGCAACTACCAATGCACTCTCACTATGAGTGAAGATGGTAGTGGCAAAAGATTGACAAACACCCAAATCAGCCAAGAGGTATCTGGGCCACACACACTCAACAATGTTATCAAAGCTATCCTATACTTATCCTTGCAACTAGAAGTGGCCACAATAGGCTTCTTCTTGCTCAACCAAGATATGCATGAGCCACCAAGCATGAATCATAATCCATTGGTGGACACATGAGTGTCATAGAAACTAGCCCAATCAGAGTTAGAAAAAGAATGCAAATGCTGGTAATGATCCCCCCTTGGGATAAAAGAATCCAAGTAGTCAGGTACAACTCAAGTGGTGAGCGATGCACTTAACTAATTGACAATGCTTGAAACCTAAGAAATGCATAAATCTGCTCATCTGAGAGATGACAAACTCATTATCAAGTTGAGTTATGCATAAGAAAATGAAACATCGAATAGCATGCTAATAGAGAACAACATCAAATGCATCTCTAGCATCATGAATAATCAACTGCAAACATGTTTCCATAGGAATGGCAATAGGTTTGAAATCTTAAGGCCAAAACGATGCAATAATGTTTCAATATATTTTCTTTGACACAAAGGTATTCCCCCATCAAGTTGTATAAACTGAATGCCCAAATAATGGTGCAAATGCCACATATCTGACATCTCAAAAGAGGCATACAAATAAGCCTTGAATTTAGAAATGTGCTTCTCATTAGGACTAGTGAGTAGCATGTCATCAACATATACACCAATGATCATAAGTACATCATTTTGAACATAAACCTCACCACCTCCACGAGAGACCTATTTTTTCTTCCAGCAACTCCATTTTGTTATTGTGTATGTAGAACTGAGATGATATTTTATCCCACACTCAACCAAAAATGCATTAAAATCAAAAGGAACATATCCCCCTCTCTCGATCAGAACAAAGGGTATCCAATTTACATGGTGATAAATTTTCACATTTTGAAGGGCATGAACACTTTGGAATTTTCTCTTAGTGGATAGACCCATGCATGCCTATATAAATCATCAATAAAACTCATGAAGTAAATCTAGTTCCAAAAAGAAGGTGTTTGCATAGGACCACATACATCACCATGAAAAAACTCTAATTTATGAGTAGCTTAAGCTGAACTATTTTTTGGGAAGGGTGAATTCTGTGTTTTGGCCAAAATAAAGCCTTCACAAACATGTTTACAAGTTGCCTCAAGTTTGGGTAGAAAGGACATAATTTTGGAATTTTGTAGGCATAACAAGCTAGTGAAATTCAGATGACCAAAGTGTGCATGCCGAAGCTTTGCTTCTGAGATAGCTTGAGAATCTTGAATTGTACATGTTGAATCATTCATAATTTTTGCATAGTCTATGAGATTATACAGATCATGACATAAAATGCTAGAAGAAAAAATAACATCACCATTTGAGAGATCATGCAAGGTTGGACAACATGGCAGATGGATTTCCTTCATCAATTGACAAATTGGATAGAGGTAACTACTGAACCTGGTCATTAAGGATGGAAGCTTATCTTCAAGGCACGAATCTATATGGTTATGTAGCTGGAGATGAAGTTATACCAAGTTTCAAGAATCAAGGTCAACCTACACAAGAAGAGCAAGAAAGATTGAGTACATGGTGCTCCAAGGATGCACTTGCAAGGTCTTACCCCTCAACTCCATCTCAGATTTTTTGTTGCCTGACATAAGAAGTTGTAAAACATCACTTGAAGCCTTCTTCTCTTCAAGTACAAAGGCCATGAAGCATCAACTACGGTTGGACTTTACAACTCTCAAGAAAGTTCCCAAAAAAAATGTGACTGACTTTGTCACAAAACTCAAGGATATTGCAGATCAGTTAGGAAGCATTGGAGAGGTAATAGAAGAAGAGAAAATTGCAAGGCGGGTCATCAATGGCTTAAAAGTAGATGACAAGTGGGAAGCATTCACCACAACAATGGATCTATACATGGATATGCATGTACCAAACTTCAATTCACTTATGTGGCAACTAATCACTCAAGAGGCCAAACTTATGAAGAATGGAGAAAGCTACAAATGTAATCAATCTTTTGATTTATATACTAATAAAAGTAAGTTCAAAGACGACAAAGGAAAAGGGGAAAAAGTGGATGATGAAGTAGGTATACATGAAGCTAATGATGGAGGAAGAGGAAGACATGGTAGGGGTAGAGGCAGAGGAGGAAGACAAGGCAGGGGGAGACCCCAAGAGTCTAACCCTTGTTCTATTTGTGGACTAACGAATCACAGAACCAAAAATTTATTTAGGAATTCGAAGAATCAAAGAGGTAGCGGCTACTCAAGAGGAAGGACCAACAACTTCAATGGCTACCACAACAACTACAACAATTCAAACTATCAAGGAGGCAATAGAGGAAGAAGAGACTTCAATAACTACACAGAAGACTCAAATCACAAGGACTCATTGCTAAACATGAATATGGAAATTCCTCAACGTAAATCTAATTTGCATGTTTTCTATAGAGATTCAGGTTGCTCAAATCATGTGGTAGGAAATGTGGCCCTCCTATCAAATTTAGAAGATCCAAGGAACAAGCATGAAGTGCAAACACGTGATGATACAAGGCACCTTGTGGAGAAGATAGGAAATGTGAAAGCACCTGATGGAAACATCAACCTACTTAGCAACGTACTCTATGTCCATATCATCACAAAGAATTTGATAAGTGTAGGACAGATTGTGGAGAAAGGCCTACAAGTTAGGTTCACAAAAGGAGGAGCATTTGTTGAATACCCAAGCCAAGGATTCAAGAGGATTGCAAAGGGTGAAAAGATAGGTAGATTATTCACATTTTAATTACAAGACACAAGGAGCATTGCTCTTTTTAATTATGGTAGTCAAACACTCACAGAATTGGAAGTATGGCACAAGAGGTTAGTGCATATTGGTGAAAGATCATTAAAGAAAATTTGCAGGGACCACAGTGAACTTGGACTCCCAAATTTATCAAGGCAACAAATGATTTATAAATGTAGTGCATGTCAGTTTGGAAAGTCTCATAGGTTACGATTCATGAAGAAAGGATATATGCATGGAGATCTCTTGGAATTGGTCCATACAGATGTATGGGGACCTAGCAAGGATGCTTCAATATCTAGATCAAGGTATTATGTGTCCTTCATTGATGATTACAGTAAATGGACCTTAATATACTTTATGAAACACAAGGATGAAGTCTTTTCATGTGTCAAAGGATATTCAGCTCTTGTGGAGAACCAAACAGGTAAAACACTAAAAAGGCTAAGGTCAGATGGAGTGGGAGAGTACTTCTCCCATGAATTTGATTCTTTCCTTTAGGAGAGAGGAATCAAAAGAGAAGAAACAAGACGATTGTTGAAGCTGCAAGGTCTATGCTAAATGAAAAACACTACCTAATTATTCATGGGATGAGTCTATATCCCAACCACCTATTTGATTAACATGTTACCTTCAAAGTCCCTTGATGACATCACACCATATGAGGCTTGGAATGGAAGAAGACCAAGCTTGGATCATTGTAAGATTTTTGGATGTATTGCTTATGCTCATGCATGTTCCTTCACAGGTTAGAGGAAAGATGGATCCACAAGCACAAAGATGTGTATCCATTGGATATGACAACAACAAAAAGGGCTAAAAGTTATACAACCCAACAAACAAAGGTTTCTTGGTGAGTAGAGATGCAGTGTTTGATGAGAATAGTTCTTGATATGAAGACTCATGCATGAAGATCAAGTTACCTTATGATCTTGAAGAAGATTTCCCAAAACTTGTCAAGGATAACCCTACTAAAATTTAAGAACAGGATACCTCAGAAGATGATGAAGCATCTCAGAATGAAAGACTCAAAATATGGAAGTCTAAAGGTAAAGCTAAAGTGCAAGAGCTTGGACAAGACAAAGAATCATCACATCATGGCCTCAGAAGGTCCATAAGGGAGAAAAGAAAACCACAGAGGTATGGTTTTGATACTTCACCAATTACTAAACATTCAATCTAGCTAGCACATGACATAAATCAAGAGGAACCCTCAACATTCGAGGAAGCCAAGGAAAAATTAGAGTGCAAGCATGCAATGGAAGAAGAAATTGAAGCTCTTGAGGAAAATAACACTTGGGAATTGGTTCCGAAGACTTCATGAATGAAAGTGATAGGTTCAAGATGAATTTACAAATTGAAGAAGAACTCAGATGGCTCCATTAATAGGTATAAGGCAAGGCTTGTGGCAAAGGGTTTTGCACAAACTCAGAGAATTGATTATGAGGAGACTTTCTCTCATGTGTCAAAGATGCCTACAATTAGAGTACTACTTAGTATTGCTTCTTCCTAGAATTGGAAGATACTCCGATTTGATGTAAAAAATGCATTTTTAATGGTTGGATAACAAAAGAAGTGTATATGGCACAACCACCTAGGTCTGAGAACCAAGTACATCCTGATTATGTTTGTAAACTTAATAAAGCTTTGTATGGACTCAAACAAGCCCCAAGGGATTGGAATCACATGCTTGTTTCATTTTTGTAGGTCAAAGGATTTCAATCTAGCAAAGCAAATCCATCACTCTTCATAAAAAAGAGTAATTCTAGAGTCATCTATTTATGTGTGTATGCGGATGATATTATACTTATAGGAAATGATGCAGATGGAATAAAGAAGATCAAGGATCAAATGACAGCACAGTTCAAGATAAGTGACTTGGGTTCACCTACATACTTCCTAGGATTGGAAGTGATTTACAAAGATCATGTTCTATTCCTTACTCAAAGGAAGTACATTAAAGACTTGTTGACAAAGTTCAAGATGCAAGATTGTAAGATTGCAGGTACTCCAATGGAAGTTAATCATAAATTGAGCTCACATGAAGGTGAACTCATAGAAGATATCACAGGTTATCAAAGCCTTGTGGGTAGTTTGAACTATGCCACATTGACAAGAGTAGATATATGTTATAGTGTAAGTGTGCCGAGTCAATTTATGCACACACCCAAGAAACCACACATGGATTCTACAAAGAGGATACTCAAATATCTCAAAGGGACCACAAATGAAGGGTTATATTACCCTTATGTACCTGATCTAGGTCTAAAGTTGTTCTCTGATGTAGATTAGGTTGGCTCCAAGGAAGACAAAAGGATTACCTCAGGATATCTTACCTTTGTAGGGTCAAAGCTTGTCTCATGGTCATCTACGAAGTAGTCCAGAGTTGCTCTCTCCTCTACAAAAGTTGAGTACAGAGGTCTTGTTGTAGGTACTCAAGAAGTAATATGGATGAAGATACTATTTACAGATCTTGGATTGCAGATTGGAACTCAAAGTATAGTTTTGGTGACAACATGAGTTCCATTCACTTGCTGCCGATCGAATTTTCCATGCAAGGACTAAACATGTACATTATCACTATGTAAGAGAGAAGATTCTGAGAAAGGAAATTCAGCTATCACATGTGTCAACTCATCAACAATGTGCAAACATGTTGACAAAGGCCTTGGTTGGTACTAAATTCAACAGATTCAAATCTATGATTGGTTTGCAAATTATATTAGAAGATTGAAGGACTCAAGCACATTAGGCTTGAGGGGGAGCTGTTGGAGCAATCTCTTGACAAACCTATAATGGCTTGAGTATCACAAATTATGGAGTAATGATGAGTTCTCTTGTGAAATCACTCTTGTAAGTTTTTAATATTTACTTGATGTGAAAGTAGAAGAATAAAAAAGTGGTTAAAGCCACTTGATAAGTAGGCTAGAATCCTACAAACTCATAAAAGCATCTATCTCTACAAATTAGGAGAGAATCTTAGGTGAGAGATGATTCAAATTCAAATTATGGCTCCAACACACTCTATATAAGTGTGACTCACTTAGTCGTGATGAGAGAGACACTACTGCAGAGCCTCATGCTAGATTTGAGCTTGATCCTATAGCTCATATATGTATCAGTAAGTCTACTATATTTCCCATGTAATATATATTTGATTTCATACATGTTTGGTCTCATAACTTCATGCCTATGTGAGTGAATTGTTCACTGTTATAAATCTCAGTTTTTCAATTAGATTGCAGAGATGATTTCTCTAAGCATGGTGCATATTTTCAATGTTTTAACTTGATAATGTTAGATTTCTAAGTCTACTCTAAGATCCTAGAGTTTCATTGAATTTGGATTTCTAAGTCCTGAGAAACATTTATTAGACATCATTTGTGTATCTGCATCTTCAACTTCCTAAAAAGTTCGGATTACATACCTGACTTGCTAGATTAATTTCTCCTAGTATGGTCAATCATTTATGATGAAATAACTCCCAATAGGTTGCTTTGCTTCCTAATTAGATTTCTCTAAAAGCTCTCTGGTCAGTTTTGATTAGAGAATGAGCATTGAGTGAAATACTAAAGCATATATGACCAAAATAAAAAGTTTCTTTATGTTGACTATTGGTCAAACGTATCTGTTTTGATTGTTTTTTTTGAGAGTGATCTTCCAAGGTACATAGGGTGTCTAATGCATGCTTTGGCAAGCTAAAAGGGCTCACCATACATCTCTAGAGTTCATTTGGCTGGTGTAGTGGAAAGATTTTGCATCACCACTTCATCTTCATCAGATATAAATCCATCTCATCACAAAGATATCTTGCAAAGAGGTATCATTGGGAGTATTCTAAATATGGTGCACTATGTTCTTATGGATGACATTTTTGAATCGCACGAATCGATGAAAATTGGTCTACTTTTGATAGTGAGGTGATGGTAAATGTTTTCCAAAAAAGTAGAGCTACTACAAGGGACGACAATGCTCAAGAAGGCCAACTCCATTATTGTGGAGTGATCTAAGATATATTGAAGCTATCCTTCAAAAAGTTTTATTACTTTCTTTTTTATTTGAAATGGTTGAAAGTAGTCACCTTTGGAAGAAACACAACAGTGAGGCGAGATAAAAGTGGTTTGCTTCAAGAAGACTCCACAAAGCCATGGATAGATGAAACAGATTCATTTGTACTTCTCCAACACTGTGAAAAAGTTGTTCTATTGCTAGATTCAAAAGAACTAGAGTGGCTATTTTTTTTACAAGTCCCCCCCACATAGTAGACAAATTTGTGAGAACATAGACGGAAAAGAAATTCCATCTGTAGTGGACTGTGAGAGATTCATTTAGTAGTCGAGGAGGAAGAGATCATTATACGAGATGAATAGGTCTTTGAAGAAAATGAGATACACGATGAAGTAACATATAATATGTTATACGAGAATGATGAACAAGAAGAAGCTAGAAGTCACCAATGATCTAGAAGTCACCAATGTAGAGATAGATATCTTCAGTGCATAAGATCTCTAAGAGGATGCTAGAACACAAGATTTCTAAAGCAACCACTTGTATGTACTAATTTTTGGGTTAAGCACATCATGTATGTTCATCTAACATTTTTCATATTTATTGCATGAGTTGGTAGTGGGCCATCCTCCGACACAAACCGAGGAGGCTTACGGATATCATCATGGATTGGATGCACTATTCAAGGAATTAGAGGGACATAGTGTAGTCGTTTCACAGGAGCATGTATGATGAGGTGAGCTTATAAACTTGGTTTGGTATTTTTACTTGTTGTTTATAAATATTATGTTAATTTGACTCATTTCATGAATGTTCTTTGTTGCAAGACTGTAGATATAGATGTGTTGATTCCTCTGGGCATATGTATGGCAATGGTATGCCATAATTTTGTATTTGGCTCATATATGGTAGTGGTGCATCAAAATTTTATATTTGGTTCTTGTATGGTAGTGCTTTGGCACATTTTGTATTTGGTTCATATATGACAGTAGTTTGGCACACTTTTATACATGCTTCACTTACGGAATATATATCTCTTTTGTACATGGTTCAGGGTTCATTCTGTTCATCTCATTTGTGTCTGATAGTATTTGGCCTTATCAAATCATGTTTTGTTTGTCGTTAGAGTACATGTCACAAGTACTTAATTTTTTTTTGGGTAGAGTGTATTGTCTTTTTCTACACAATAGCATGGTAATGTTGTTGTAGTAAGAGACAACACACTCTACCCAATGTTTTTTTTGTAGATATGGTCATCGATATAGGCATTGGTAGGCGTGTTGGTATACCTAGCTGCATAGTGACGTTTATGCCCAGGGGATTACCGACACTGATAGTGATGCCCATACTGATACCCATAGAAATGCTCATACCGACACACATACTCATGCCCATACAGGTGCTTATACCGGTGCATATACAGGTAGTTTTGTACCGATGAGTATGCCAAAGCTTACGGTGACGTTCGGTGAAAATGAGGCCCATGCATTTGCCCTAGTAGAAGCCTCGATATACCCCTGATATGTTGTAGTATCCAAGTTCTTTCACTGGTTAAGGTCATATTCTTGAAGTTATAATTGGAACAATTTTGTGAGCTAGACTAGAGGTATGCAAAAAAGCTTCTTGTAATGTATGTACTAGTATCAAGTGATGTGGTATTATATATGTTGAGCCTTGAAAATACTATTTTGTTTTTCCATGTCGAGTTACTCAAATTGTAAATAGCATGAGAACATATATCTCTGCATCTAGAGTGCCAAGCACTATATCAAGAGGTTGTATTTCTTTGTCTTTGGCACTATTGTCACTACTCTCTGCATCTAGAGTGCCAAGCACTATATCAAGAGGTTGTATTTCTTTGTCTTTGGCAATATCAAGAGGTATTGGATCATTAGATTGCCTTTTTTGTCATTAAATATAATTTTCCTACCTACTTTGTGAATCTAATGCATCAAGATGGCGGTTTTTCATGGTACAAATTGAACAAGAACTAATGTTTTCCACTGTGGGATACGAAAATGATCCCTTTTTTGCAACATTTCGTGCATTTCTTCTCGAATAAAAAAGAGAACATGTTTCTGTTCTAGTTTGTTATGACTTAGTGTTAAATCTATATGGCAAAATATAAGGTAAGTGCGGGCCAACTCAAATTGATGCTTGAAGTAAAGCAACATTCATTAAATAAGCCATAGAAAGAGATTTTTTGTACGTGGTTATGCATTGTAGATGTAAATGGATGGCTGCTACCACTTGTGTAGTAGACTACTACACAAGTAAGTCTACTACACAAGTAGTACACTTATGAAGTACATCAAAGTCATCAATTTACTTCGTTATTCATAAAATTACGTAGAAACCACTTGTGTAGTAGACTACTACACAAGTAGACTAGTACACAAGTAGTACACTTATGAAGTACATCACACTCATCAATTTACTTCGTTATTCATAAAATTACGTAGAAACCACTTGTGTAGTAGACTACTACACAAGTAGACTAGTACACAAGTAGTACACTTATGAAGTACATCACACTCATCAATTTACTTCGTTATTCATAAAATTACGTAGAAAAATCCCTTTAATGAGCATCATGAAAATTAAGCTCCGCGTCACCTTTTGAAATCCTCAAATCCTCAAAAGGAATATTGTTAGAAAAGTAGATAGCTTGAACTCGTATTCCTTAATAATCTCACTAGAATTCTTCTTGGCAATGTTCCGATTCTGCCTAAAGTAAACCATCTAGAAAACGTCACTGGTTGAAAATTATCCCAATCCCCAAACGTTCTTAGTACAAAGTACGATCATGAGATATGGACAGCTCATAAATTAAATATACCAATAGACATCGCCCATTGCATCAAAATGTAATGGTTCAAAAGAAGATAGGCATGAAGAAGATGCTGAATCAATACAAAAGTAGAATTTTGCGCGAACAAAAAGTATCCATTGAATTCAAGTTCTTGTTCTTAGTAAGAATAAAAATAGATAGAAAATTGAAAATTATACCTTAATAGTGTCGAAACAGATACATTACTCCATCCAAAACGATTTTGAAGGTTGAGAATAAGTAAGCTCGCACTTAGTCATGTCAAACGCCTTCCTTCATATACATGCTTTAGACATTCCTCTCGAAGATATTTCTCATTTTTAGAAATATCAATGCTCTCACAGTCATTTTGATACCAATCCTCAATAAAATCTACCATGCCATCATCTTCATCATTGTCACACAAATCTTGTACTTTATCGTCTTTTGAATATAGATCTTTCAACTTTGCATATTGCACAGGATTAGTTTTGCGTAGCCTCCTCATGGAAGCTTCTGATAAATGAGATCTTACTGGTAATTGTGAATGCTGTGGAGGAACATCATCAACATCATACGTTGGAATCTACATATATAAATAAAATTCATTAGTATTCCATAAATGAATAAAAAGTAAACTTTAAATATAAAAATTAAGTATATAACTTATTAAATATGGATAGAAAATTTTTATTCTCTCTAGCTAAAAAGATTCTCTTGGAGGTCTACGCCATCCATAATTCACTAATAGTTCATCACCAGCATGTAATGTAGTAATAGCATTGACAACTATGTATCTTGATACATCTCTACTCATGTATGGTGATTCATGACTATTTTCATGCTCCTCAAATGTGCAATTAGTCCTTGAACTATTATGTAACCCTCAACTACTATTTATTAAACCTACTATATTTCCATGCGTGTAAGGTCTTCCATCAATATATAATCTCTCATTTTCTACATGTAAAATCCTTCTATTAGTAAGGGATGCTTCATTCAAGCATATTCCATAAGTACTCATGCTTTGAACATAACGTGAAAGTCAATGCCAATCTCCCCATCCATATATAGGACCACAAAATGACATAAGAGTGACTTCAGAGTTCGGAGGCACATACAAATCCTCTACAATAAAGAGACCACGACCAACATTAGTAATAGTGGATGGAGCAATCATATAGCAATTACCCCAAAAGTTGAAAACTTCTCCATCTAAAGGAAGTGGTCCTCTATTCCATCCTCCATATCTTCTTCTATCATATGTTTGTACTAAAGAATGACCACGAGCTGGCAATGGATAATCTCCAACCGTTTCATTCTCTAAACCAGGAGGTAGAGGATTTCTAGAAACCTCTGCTCGTAATTGATGAACAGCAAGTCCATGACGTTTACGAGGTATATTAATATTATGAGAAAAATTATCATCATCATCATCATCGAGCAAGTATTCTTGTATATCAACAATAATTTGATTTTATATATGATTTTTAAATAAAATAATGACATTAATATATATAGAAAATACATACCCAAGCATTATCATGTTGAGTAGGTGATGGTGCACGCTCAAAAATACCATACTCTACCTCATGTTCAATACATTCCAATCGTGGTCTTCGATACGTGCCATAACAAGAAATAATATGCTCTTCATAGTAAAATTCATCATAATTCCTATCGGAGGACACATGTGAAGTCGTTGCATGGGTAGGAGGTGGTGGAGTACCCTCTGATTGATAAGAATCTGCACATAATAAGAAAAAAAAAACGTTATGTATCCATCAAATATATTTAAAATTAAATGTTTGATATACTTATAGTATAATGTCATTCCACGATGAGGAGATGGTGGTGGAGTTCCATCTGATTGATTAGAATCTACAAATAAGGGTATTTGATATTAATAATCTGATTATCTACATACACAAAAAATTCACATATATATATTTACACATACACACATATTCACATATACACATTTACACATACACATATATTCACATATACACAACTACACATTATTGTGGGATAAATGCATGTATTTTGTATGAATGAGTGTATATGCATCCATGTGTGTGTACGTATATATGTGGATATGTATATGTGTGTTTATGTTATATGTATGTATATGTATATATATATATATATATATATATATATATATATATATATATATATATATATATATATATATATATATGCGTATATGTTTGCATGTATATGTGTATGTGGGTATGTGTATGTGTATGTGTGTGTATATATGTGTATGTATTCTGATTTTCATTTCTGTTTGAGATTAAATTAACAGGAGATATTGTATGGTCGAAAAAAATAAGAGGTGAGCTAACATACCACCTGAATGCCTATGTGAGTGAACTGTTCACTGTTATAATCAATCAGATTGCAGAGATGATTTCTCTAAGCATGGTGCATATTTTCAGTGATTTAACTTGATAATGTTAGATTTCTAAGTCTACTATAAGATCCTAGAGTTTCATTGAATTTGGATTTCTTAGTCGTGAGAAACATTCGTTAGAAGCCACTTGTGTATCTGCATCTTCAGCTTCCTCAAAAGTCTGGATTACATACCTGACTTGCTAAATTAATTCCTCCTAGTATGGTCAGTCATTTATGATGAAATAACTCCCAATAGGCTGCTTTGCTTCCTAATTAGATTTCTCTAATAGCTCTCTAGTCAGTTTTGATCAAAGAATGAGCACTGAGTGAAATACTAAAGCATATATGACCAAAATAAAAAGTTTCTTTATGTTGACTATTGGTCAAACTTATCTGTTTTGATTAAATTTTTTTGAGAGTGATCTTCCAAGGTACATAGGGTGTCTAATGCATCCTTTGGCAAGCTAAAAGGGCCCACCATACATCTCTAGAGTTCATTTGGCTGGTGTAGTGGAAAGATTTTGCATCACCACTTCATCTTCATCAAATACAAATCCATCTCATCACAAAGATATCTTTGAAGAAGAGGAAGAACTTGCAAAGAGGTGTGATTGGGAGTATTCTAAATACAGTGCACTATGGTCTCATGGATGACACTTTTGGATCGCACGAATCGATGAAAATTGGTCTACTTTTGATAGTGAGGTGATGGTGATTTTTTTCCAAAAAAGTAGAGCTAGTGCAAGAGACGACAAATCTCAAGAAGGCCAACTCGATTATTGTGGAGTGATCTAAGATCTCTTGAAGTTATCCTTAAAAAGTTTGATTACTTCCTTTTTGATGTGAAATGGTTCAAAGTAGTCACCTCTGGAAGAAACACAACAGTGAGGCAGGATAAAAGTGGTTTGCTTCAAGAAGACTCCACAAAGCCATGGATAGATGAAAGAGATACATTTGTACTTCCCCAATACTGTGAAAAAGTTGTTTTTTATGCTAGATTCAAAAGAACTAGAGTGGCTATTTGTTTTACAAGTCTCCCCATATAGTAGATAAGTTTGTGAGAACATAGATGTAGAAGAACTTGCAACTGTAGTGGACTCTCAGATTCATTCGGTAGTCGAGGAGGAAGAGATCATTATCTGAGATGAAGAGGTCTCTGAAGAAAATGAGATACACGATGAAGTAACATGCAATATGTTATACTAGAATGATGAACAAGAAGGAGCTAGCATACCAAGAGATCTAGAAGTCACCAATGTAGAGATAGATATCTTCTGTGCATCAGATCTCTAAGAGGATGCAAGAACACAAGATTTCTAAAGCAAACACTTGTATTTACTAATTTGTGTGTTTTTTTAACTATGTTGTTTTGTACACTACTATTTCTCTATATTTCCATTATTATCGTATGGTAGTTATTTGAGTTTTTTGTTGCATAACACGATGGGAGAGAGAGAGTCCACCAATCACTCCACATTCCATGATAGAGGAGCTATTCTTGGAGTTTATATCTCAGGTACCTCACGGGTATATGGCCACTGCATCATAGTACTGTATCACTCGTGGTAACCCTTCCCCCGGCGTCATTCATGCCCACCTAACTCCCGCTGTCCTCACTCCCACCAGTGTCACTCCCACCGGTGTTACTCCTCTGGGGGGGAGGGGGGGCTATTTCGATCAAAGGTACGTCTCCTGGCTTTATGACTCCACGACAACCACCTTTTCAGCCATCTCTTGGTGGCTCTAATAGTCGACATATGCATTCAACACCTCAACACGATACAAGTGTTGGCCCCTTTCATCAGTCAAGGTCACACTATAGAGGAGGATGTTCAAGGAGTGGATCTATAGGTGGCTCTAGAGGAGGTGGATGTTGTGGAGATAGTGGGATGGATGTTGTGTCTCCCACTTCTACTCCTAGAGCAAGTACCGCAGATGTAAGTACATCATGTGGTATGCCATGTGGTACACCATGTACACGTTGGGGTGCTCATGATCATGATGACTCCATGGTGTATAGTATCCATGATGGAGCTCCAGTGATGGATGCCCCCGAAAAGGCCATGCGTCAGCGTATATGACAAATTCGCTCCATACATTTTGGACACTCTATCATGTTGAAATGGAGTGAACAGAACAAAGATCATAAAAAGTATATCATAAAGATGATCTATTAAGAGTTTTGGTTAGCACATGGGCATCCTATTATCAGTTCAGAGTGGATTCAGCACACGGCACATGAGGTTATGTCTCATCGACGATCCGAGGTTCGTGATGCTTTCAAAGCACGCTTACCAAAGCCTATATGGTTAGATGCTAAGGAGTGGGATATGATTCGCGATGAGCAACAATAGACTCCAAACTGATATCGCCAGCAACGAGATGTGGTGACAACACGCATTAGGAAAAAAAGTGAGCCTTGCATGGGCCTTGTAAGGATTCCTAATTTTTAGGATTAAAAGGCTTAATCTAGCAGATAATAGAGCCTTAGAAAACCACTAGTGGTATTCTCAAATAAAATAATATCTTATATGCATCTGTATTTGAGTTTTAAAAAGGAATTATTTTGACCCTTGGATTCTTTTATTTGATGGCTAAGATTGAAAGGATTGGCAGAGTAGAGAAAGAGGCTTTTTCATGTGTGGGTTGGCTCAATAGAGAGAGAAGGCGTAACAATTTTTTTGTGCACTCTCTGCATGTTTTATGACCATTAGATGATGGGGAATCCAACGGTTTCTCGCATTTGGGGCTTAGATCAAAATTGGGATAGATTCGGACCGTCCAATGAGGGTAAGATCTCGAGGCTACCCGCATTTGGGACTGAGCATAAAAACGTGAAGAATAATAGCCCCGATTGCGCCATCATGCAAGGGTGTATAACAAAAGGTGTTTTTTCCTTTAAGAGACTAAATCCTAGCCATTATATCAATTTTTGATCCAATGGTGCAAATAAGGGCGCCCAAAATGAGGAGAATTCAAGCTACACTGTCAAATTCAAGAAACAAATCAATGGCTCACAAGAAAATGCGCATTTTCTAGGATGATATACATCTCAGCCCTTAACTTCTCTTGAATCTAATGGTCCAAGTTTAATATTGCCTTAAATTTTGTAGCTCAACATTAGCCTTTGGATCATTGAGCCAATCCAAGCGCTCCAATTCATTCCTAAGCCTTTCAAAACCATTCAACTAACTAAAACTGCTAGTTCAAGGTGGTTTATTCGTCTTTGACCACAAAAAAACCATGGAAGCCTATGCCTAGCCTATCTGGTTAAGGGACTAGACTGTGTCCACCACCCTCTTCTCATTGGTCGATCCCTAATCTCTCCTTAGTCAAAAAGGCCCATGTAGGGTCATTTTTTACCCTAATGGTCTAGATATGGTTGGACTGTCACATTTGGGTAGTGGTAGATATGACATTATGCGTCACAAGTTTGTAAGTATCATTTTGATTATTCAATTTGTTTGTGTTAAGCACGTCATGTATGTTCATCTAACATTTTGCATATTTGTTGCACGAGTTGGCAGTGGGTCATCCTCCGACACAAATCGAGGAGGCTTACCGATATCATCATGGATTGGATGCACTATTCTCGGACTTAGAGGGACACAGTGCAGTCGTTTCACGGGAGCATCTATGATGAGGTGAGCTTATAAATTTAGTTTGGTACTTTTACTTGTTGTTTATAAATATCATGTCAATTTGTCTCATTTCATGAATGTTCTTTGTTGCAAGACTGCACATATAGTTGTGTTGATTCCTCTGGGCATCTGTATGGCAATGGTGTGCCATAATTTTGTATTTGGCTCATATATGGTAGTGGTGCATCAAAATTTTGTATTTGGTTCCTGTATGGTAGTGCTTTGGCACATTTTGTATTTGGCTTATATATGATAGTGGTTTGGCACACTTTTGTACATGCTTCACTTACGGAATATATATCTCTTTTGTACATGGTTCATGGTTCATTCTGTTCATCTCATTTGTGTCCAATAGTGTTTGGCCTTATCAAATCATGTTTTGTTTGCCGTTAGAGTACATGTCACAAGTACTCGATTTTTTTGGATAGAGTGTATTGTCTTTTTCTACACAACAGCATGGTAATGTTGTTCTAGTAAGAGACAACACACTCTACCCAAATTTTTTTTTGCAGATATGGTCATCGGTATAGGCATCGGTAGGCGCATTGGTATACCTAGCTGCATACCGATGTTTATGCCTAGGGGATTACTGACACTGATAGTGATGCTCATACTGATACCCACAGTGATACTCATACTGACACACATACCGACACCCATACAAGTGCTCATACCGGTGCATATACCGGCATTTTTGTACCAATGAGTATGCCAAAGCTTACATCGACGTCCGATGAAAATGATGCCCATGCATTTGCCCTGGTAGAAACCTCGATATACCCCTGATATGTTGTAGTGTCCAAGTTCTTTCACTGGTTAAGGTCAAAGACTATCACTGTTCGTTCATTGTTTCTTGTAGTATTATTAAATATCAAAAGAATTCAAACCTTTGAATGAAACAAAAGATTAGGGAAAGGCTTGAGCTTTTAGTTTGTTTCCAGTTTGTTGAGACAAGTGCATCTTCCATTGAGTATTGCCCACAAAGAAGGGCCTCTCAAAAAGATATTACAATCCATCTCTAACTTTAATACTAAGATCTCTTCCCGTTTATCATTTTGTATTGGTTCATCACAATGATGCCGTAGGATCTTATTGAAGTCATCTTCTCATATCCATAACCAAGTATAAGAGAGCTTCACTTTCTGTTAACTATTAAACGAGTATTTTTGTTTTACTTCATGTTAGAAGTTAGCTTCGACAAGGTTCAAAGTTATATAACATTAAGAACTTCTGGAGTATTAGATAACTCATAAGTTTGGCCTAGTGATTAAGTCTCGAGGATAGGAAGGGGGAGGTCCTATGTGGAGCATGAGGAGTGAGTTTTTTTTCCAAAGACTCCCTAGAGCCTTCTAGAAGCATCCACTTGAGTTAACTTGAGTACAAGGGGACCTAACTCAATTGATGAGCATAGATACACTCCAATGGAGGGAGCGATAGTGGTCGAGATTGCACGTTCATATGTAGACTCCAAGTAGTTCAAAAGATCACCGTTAGTCCAGCAATCTATATAATAGTAATTTGGGTAGAGGTTCCAAGGTCCATCTCTCATATGTGTGTGTAGGCTAGGTTTTAGTTTCCAACATTCGTATCACAATTTGGAGGTCCAATGATGACCTTGGGAGCTTTATCTTCTTCCTTGTTACAGACTATTACCATTAGTGTCTATATGAAAGGCCAAATGGTTGTTGGAAAGTCTTGTATATGTTTGTTCTAATAACATAGATAGTTGCTTCATCTGCCATGAATCAAAATTCAGACTACATATTTGTAGAACCTACATAAAACAAAGTCATACTATGTATACTATGTTTTGCGCATATTTCAATAGGCCTATATAGATAGGTGTAGAGAAGCATTGTGATGCTAATTAAAAAGATAAGCCATGATGATCCTACCCAAACTTGCAACCTACAAACCACCCAGGTAGCTGGAGGGCTTATAAGATGGTAGCGAATAAGGCATAGGCCTTGACATACTTTATCATCCGAGCCATTGAAGTCTATAGAAGGTTTGTATGTACCTCTAAACTCTAGAGTCACTCTTATATCATTTTGTGGTCGTATATATAGATAGGGAGATCGGCACCAACTCACACGTTACATTCATGACTACTAATGGATTATGATTGAATGTAGCTTCTCTTACTAGTAGAGGGATTGCACATGCAAAATGTGAAAGATTATATATTGATGTAAGACCTTATGCACATGGAAATATAGTAGGTTTAATAAATTGTATTCGAGGATATAATAGTTCAATGAATAATTGCATATTTGAGGAACGTGAAAATAATCATGAATCACCATACATGAGTAGAGATGTACCAAGATACATAGTTATCATTGCTATTACTTCATTACATGCAGGTGATGAATTATTAGTGAATTATGGATGGTGTAGACCTCCAAGAGTATCGTTTAGCTAGGGAGTAATGAAAAATTTATGTCCACCTGTCATGTGTTGCAATGAAAACGCTAACTAATTCAGACTATTTTCAAATTAACTTACATATTTAAATGTGTATTTTATATTTATTTTTTATTCATTTATGGAATACTAATGATTTGTTCTCATGTATGTAGATTCTAATGTTTGATATTGATGATCATCCACCACACCATTCAAAGTTGCCAGAAGGACCTCATTTATCAAAAGCATCCATGAGGAGGCTATGCAAAAGTGTTCCTGTAGAATATACAAGATTGAAAGAACTATATGCAAAAGAAGATAAAGTACAAGATTTTTGGGATGATGATAATGATGGCATGGCATAGTTTACATAGGATTGGTATCAAATGATAGTGAAAGCATTGATATTTCGAAAAATGAGAGCTATCTTTGAGAAGATGTCTAAAGCATATATATGAAGGAAGTCATTTGACACGACTAAGTGCGAGCTTACTTATTCCCAATCTTCATCATTTTCAATGGAGTAATGTACCTATTTTGACATTATTAAGTTATATGTTTTATTTTTCTATCTATCTATATATATACGCGTATATACATACACATATAAATATATACATACATATATACATATACATTCACATATATATGCATGCATACACACGTACACAAACATATACATACATATACATGCTATGAAAGTAAGGCCAAAGTGATTAAAGCTAAGGTAGAACAAAAACCTACATCGAATGAACACTTTCTGTGCACCCATCTTGTACATGAAAATACAAGAAAACCAACATGATTTTAATAAAAAACACCAACGTGCAAAAAAAATAAAAGGTACCTATAAGAATAGAATCATTTGGCTCTTTGGCATCGAACCTTTAGAATCGTTCAATTAAATATGCATCTGATCCCATTTCCAATAGACTTAATACTTGCATTGCCAACTACTTTGTAAACTTTGCAGATTACATCAAATTTTATGAATGATAGTAGGTGGATTACATCAAAAGAGATTGACAAAGACTCGATCCCACATAAGAAATATGAATGCACGGAGCTACTATTTCTAATGGAGAAAGAGTTTCCAATGCTATTTTTTGATATTCAGGTTCATTTATTGATCCATCTTTTGGATGAAATAGAGATTGGAGGAGTTGTAAATACTCGATGGATGTTTTCAATGAAGTGATTTATGAACATATTAAAAGGTTATATGCGAAAAAGAGAAAAATCATAAGGATCTATGGCAAAGTGGTGGATGCTTGAGGAGTGCCTGCTATGGTAGTGAATTCCTTGAAAGAGTTCATGAAAAAGCTCCATGGGCATTTACTTATGACTATTCTTCAAAATTGATGGATGAGGTGTTATCATGTAAGATAGTTTGATTTCAATTTATGTTGCAAGAGAAAATTGATATCTCTACTTTTATTGAATATAATAGCGAATGTGTGCAAGCATTGGCTGATGAGTATGAACAAGAACTTCAAAAAATTTTAAGTAAAAGATGCAGAAACAAAAGATATAGAAGCATACATTATTTTGATGTTGATTGGTTTCAAGCCGAGTATAAATGTAATAATTCCACATTGAGAAGAGAAGTATTTGGGTTTTGGTTAATTGTCTCTTCAACCATAATGTAATTCACTAGAGAACCATATATTCTTCATAGGCATATTAAACAAGCAGTTTTCTATAAAAACCATGATGCTCATCCTTAGTGATAAGTCATTCATGTTCAATCTAGAGGTCCATCATTGTTTGGGAACTTTTTCTTTTTCTTTTTTAATAAAGGAAGTTCAGCCTTAGCCTACTCAACCGGACTTGTATTAATTAAAAGAAAAGTTCAAATGAAGGAGACTAGTGCCCACGGGAACCCCCCATATCCCACAGAGCAGGGGTAGATTTTATAGACTTTAGATGGCATTACAAAGAAGGTTAATCACCTTCTCATCACCCTCATGTGGGGCCCACTTGGACTTAAGCTTGTTGTTGTCAGAAGGAGCACTCAATGATGCCTGAAAGGGAGGGGGGAGGGATTTCTTACAATGAGAGATTCTTTTGCCAAGGAGGAACATCGATTTCTCAATCGAACACTCTTTGGGGAGTCACCAAATTTGTAAGCACATCTTTCTTGCGAGATCTTCCATAGGAACTCCCCTCTGATGGCATTCGAGAGTGTCATGGAGCAGTCCATCGCTTCTCCTAGCAAACCTTGTTTCCATTTCCAACCAATATGTTTCTGAAGTCTAATTTTTTTTCGACAATCTCCAAGAGCTTGTTGGAGTTGGGAAAATTAAAGAAGATGTGAGCAACATCTTCAATGGATCAATAGCAGCACTTGCACCTGGGAGTCACCCTATAAATTTTGCTAGCCTTTAGGTTGGTCCAGGTTGCTCAATGAAGAATTTGCCATAAGAGGACATACTTTTTGATTTCTATGAGAGTGTGCCAGATAGCCATGAACTTCATGCCCCACCGCAGTAGTTTCCACGATAGGCACCACTTTTTATTGAGGTTGACCTAATAATCAATGGTTTCTTTGATGTTCGGGATTTTTGTTAGGCACTTATCATTGTGCCATCTAAGACCAAGCGGGCACGCCAGGTCGTGCCCCATGAGAAGACAAACTTTAGAGCAGTCCCATGAAAGACATTTGCTTTGCAAACTATTCCATTATTCATAGATAATGTTGATGCTAGGTTCAATATCCTTGAAGTTTATGCACTGGTTGGTGTCTTTGTTGATTCTAGATATGTTTCCATTTTTTCAAGCCTTTGTTCCATAGCCTCTTGGCATTTTGAATGTTCCAAGATTCCACGTCTACGATGCCATGGATTAGAAACCAGATAGAGTCATTTTGTCTAATATCGGCTGCCCACTTCCAATCTTCAGTGATTCTTGTGAAGCTTTTGACTTTATTCCAACTCTTTCATAGGGAGCACACAAGATTCGAGCCTATCGGGAAAATCGGGATCGAGGAAAACAAAAGTTTTAGAATGTCAAGATTCTTCCAATTCGGTAATCCCACGAAAGTCAACGCATTCTTGTTTCTAAAGATCAACTTGACCCACGAGGCCTCCCCATTGCACCATGCCTTAATCATCCATTTTGCCGCAAGTTTGTTAGCCATACACCCAATCTCCAGAATGCCAAGGCCCACACTATCCCTTTGGCTAGTGCAGATGGACCACTTGATTTTAGGCACTCCCATCTTATTGTGGTAGCCCGTCCAAAAGAGGTTTCTACAAATACTTTCTAGTTTGGACAACTTTTGCTCCTTTGGTCTCCAACAAGAGAGGAAGTAAATGGTGAGCTTCCCAAATATCTATATTGGCTTCCAATATTGACGTGCCTTTCCCGAAACCTTTTGGGTCGTCCCTTAACCATGCTCTCAGATGGCTAGAAACTCTGTTGGCTATGACTTTGGAAATGATATTATATCCCATTTGAAGCATCGTAATTGGATGATAGTTATCAATTCTATTCTTTTCCTATTTTTTGTGGATTAAATTGATGATACCATTGTTGAGACAAGTCGAAAGTGTGCCAAAATCGAGTGCCTCTTGCCAAAACAAACAAAGAGGGGTAGCAATCACCAACTTGAAGGACTTGAAGAAATCATTAGTGAGCCCGTCCGGCCCCGAGCTTTTACCACTAGGGAGCATATGAATGACTTCAATGATTTCTTCTTCTGAGATAGGTGCATCAAGCAAGGAAAGAAGGTTGTGTGGATCCTCTAAGAGGATACCCTAGAGATGGCTGCCATTAAGTTCTGTCTATGGTGGGAGAGGGGGGAGGAGATCCCTAGGAGTCTCGTAAAGTGCTCTTCAATAATTTGGAAATTTTCTTCTTCCGTATTGCATACATCACCATTTGAGTCTAGCAATAGGGGGGGATTGATTCTTTGCTTTTTTTTTCCTTTTGATGCTGCATATAATTTTTCCTTTGTATTTCTTCCTCATATCTCAATAGTGCTCTGATTTTTCATAAACCCTTCCAGGATTGAGCTTTTCCTTTTGTTCACCTCCTCCTCAAGTCTACAGAGTATATGATATAGAGATTCTCAATGAGCCCACCAAACACTCTGGAGCATATTCCTGGTTCTTATCATGATTTTCCGTGCATGAAACCAAGGAGGGGAGAGAGAAGGAAGTCCAACATGCATGAAACCAAGGAGCCTTACAAAATTTGGTGAGAGGTTTGAAAGCGATAATGATCGGGTAGTGATCACAAATGGCAATTTTAGTGCATTGCGAGAGGGAAGGGCAGCCCCATTCATGAATTATGTTATGAGCAATGTAGCTTCTATCCACTCTAGCTTTCCTCAAGTCCTCACCCACTTAGAGATTTGACCACAAAAGGCCTTTCGATTTCAGAATTCGACGAGATCCAAGTGCAGTTTGGTTTTGTCCCAAGTTTCTTTCTCATGACTATCAATGACCTGGCCCTTGTTGTTCCATCAGTCCGCACGGTCCTCCAGCATGTTGAAGTCACCAAAAATTTTTACGTTGTAGGGGAGTGAGTCCAAGGAGGCCCTGATGTCCAGTCTTTCCAACTCCCCATTTGGGGCATACATAGAAACTAACATGGATCGAAAGGGGGCACCAAAGGAAGCGGCAATCCATCGATGGCTCTAAATCTTGAATGTAGTTCTCAAGATTTTCAAACCAGAATTCGTTTATACCAATTACCATCCCACCAGATTGCCAAGGGTGCGACATTGAGATCCAAGAATGGGTCGGGGAGCTAAGACGTTTTTGGATATATGCTCCATCAGTTTTAGTCTCTTGAATATAGATAAGTGCAGGGTTTAGGCTAATGTCACGAAGCCATTGATCAACGATGGTTGCTCTTGAGGGGTCATTCAACCACCTAGCATTTAACAAGATGATGATCATTGGTGAAATTTACCCTCTTTGTCGGAAGGGGTCTTATCTTTTCTCCTCTTGGATTCATCTTTCTTTTTCATTGGGAGGGGGTCCCAACTTAGTAACTTTTTCTTCCACAGTAGCTCAATAGGCTATTTTCCCTTGTGGTAGGTCTCTTGTTGAAATGAATAGTTGATCCAGTCATGGAACTTTCACTATCCATGTTGTCTTCGTTACTAGTGGTAAAGCCGTCTTCTTTGCTTGTAGTGGTGCCCTCCTAGTTGGATTCTTTGTTGTTAGGGAACTCTAGGGCTTCATCACTGGTGTCCACCTTAAGCTCGTCCCTATCTGGGTAATCAATCGCATTAATCTCCTTTTCGAGATTGCAATACAAGTTGTTTTGGAAGGGGGGCATTTGGAGTACGGTTTCTCTCAGAAGTCACCCTAGGACTTCTTTTCCTTCTTCTTTTGACTTCCCTGAACCCATTTGAGTCAGTTTCTGGGTTCTGGCAACCCTTAACTTCCTCTTCATTCACCAGCGGATTCAGGGTCCCATTGTTGTCTTGAGTTTTTTTTAGTGCTTCTTGTTTTTAATTAACATCTTGTTCCCAAACCTCGCCTTCACCCAAGTCCACTTTGATCGTTGAAGGAAGCGGTGTGCTGAGGTGAGCCTCGACACAGATTTGAGGTTGTCACTGAGAATTGAAAGAGTGTCTCACACCTTCATAAATGAAACTGCCAACATCTTCCCTAAAGCCAACGGCTTGCCGATTGGAGAAACGATGTCTCACACGAAGTTGTACAAGAATTATGCCAAGTTTGTGAGCTTGATGCAGAGAGGGTAGCATAGAGATTTTGATTTGTTGGGAAAAAAATTAGGGGACCATCTAAATAGATACAGGGTTGCCCGCCTGATTGCTAGGTTATTTTACCTATGGTTTTCATTGTATGAGCTTCTCAAGGCGAGGGAATGCAAATTGTGAAAATAGGGATTGTGGGTAGTCGCATAGTTGGTGACACTTTAGGAGTAGTGACCGCACCTCTTGGTTGAATGCACGGGATGGTTCCTTGCATATGTTTCACTTGTGGAGCTCTTGATTATTTTCTATACTTGAAAACTTGTACAATAGATTTGGTGAGTTCACGCTCCATGGAAATGTCACAAGCCAAACATTTGTAAATGATCCTTGTGATTGCAAAACACCTGTTTAGGACTCATTTGCACTTTCATCTTGCATTTCTTGCATAAAGTTGATCAATGATCTAGTCAAGTAGGTTGGTCTTGATCTCTGTTGATTCTACCAAGTAGAGACTAAACCATATGTTTTTGTAGGACTATGTGAAGCAATCCTACCCTACAAAGGCAAAATGCTGCATGCACATTCTTAGGGGTATGGACAAGGCTAGTTTGATAGGAATCATCTGATTGAACTTCTGTACATCCCTTTTCTTCATGGCATTAGGGATACATGTCTCTTTATCGATTGGGATATGCCTACCCTATATATTTAAAGATTGACTTACCAACATCTCTACATTTGGGATACATGTCTCTTTATCAATTGGGATATGACTACCCTACATATTTAAAGATTCACTTACCAACATCTCTGACAGCTTGAATGTCTCTAGTTCTTGGTTAGACATAAGTAATGGTGCAACAAAATTGAGTGCCAAGAAGATCCTTATTAGCCCTGGGCTGAAAAGTCTGAATTAAATAATAGCCTCTTATAAAATATAGCTTTGGTAATGGGCCATTGAAATAAACCAATTACTTGGCTCTTTCTCAAATGTTCTCCAACTCTACCGAGTTCTATTGCTCTTCAAAATCCTTGGAGAACCACTAAAATAGACCGCACATATAGTTGTGTTGACACATGGACTTCCATATGTAAAGTACATCTAACAGAGGTTTGGCCAACTTGTTGAACTAGTGAGAGTGTGTGGATGCTCTCCATGGGTCTTGAAGAGGGTCGTAGCTGGGAATGGTACACCTATACTTACGGAGCATGGGAGGTGCTTCTATGGGGTGCTCCTTGAAGGGTAGAGAATTAATGAACATTTGTTGGGACCTAGTTTTGGGTTCAATCACTGTTTGCTAATACGTGCAAGTGCTTTTTTGGATCTGCTATAACAACAAAGACACATTAGTATTGTCAAAGAAATGCGATGAGACCTTGTTCCCTTTCCAATATCGAGATGTTTCCCTTGTATCTTTTTGTAGTGTCTGAGTGAATGTTAAGTGTAGATTGTGTGTCATAGTATGAATTCCCACAATGCCTACTCACATACTTTTAAGAGTCCATGATCTAAACATGATCATAATTATACATGTATATTACAAGGTTCTCTTGGAATTTTTGTCACAAGGTATATATGTTGACTTTACATGCTTCCCTTATGGGATTAAAAGAGTTGGTTAATAAGCTATACACTTTATCCTAAGATGATGATTTGATTTGGTCGTATGACTCTTCAGGTACCCATTTCCAAGTTGTTCTAAGCGTGACAGTACATGATGCATCAAATACAACAGTTTTCTTTCTAGATGTATGAGGGTTTGGAGTGGAATGAGTTTTCCTAGAGACTAACAGAGTATAGGGGGACATTTGGGCTCTCAAGCAGTCCTTGGGCACCCCAATAAGCAACTTATGTGGGTCATCCTTAATTGAATCCTTTGATATTCAAATTTGGAGTAATTTTTGTGGTTGATCTCTCCCTTCCTTAATTGATTGTCTCCTCTGCTTGTCATTTGCTTCTCGGATGATGGCTTTTAATGTAGTAGAGCAATGAGTTTCTGACGCTTTTGCATCCATATCTGCTTCATTATTGGGACAGTGGGTATCTCGATAGCCTTGTTTGTTCTCCTCATTCATGATTTTTTTTTTGTCAGTTTGTATGCCTCATTGGTTGAGTTGTCAATATGACACTCATATTTGAAAAAGAAGGGTGTTGCATAGGTTGCTTGATGTCTTCATCATAGTGCAAGACATTTTGTACAATAGTTCTAGAGGTACATGGAGCATCATTTACTTGATGATTCACCTTAGAGAAACTAAGAGCCTTTACAAAATTCTAATAATTGATCGTACTACTTTCTAGTTCTATCATAATGTGTTGCTACAAAGGAAACTACTAACTTTATGGAACAATAATAACTTTACTACCAAGGAAATATCTTGCTTCAATATGGGAACTTCCACGTTGCCAATACAAGTGTTTTTGAAACCTCCTAATCCTGAGGTATGCCTCGATTAGATTCAATTTCAAGTTCATTTCCTAACAAGAAGAATACCTAATTGCACTAGTAGTAGCTTCTAAATCAATCAAGGATCGAATCATCTTGACTGTAGTGCATGTTCCTATCTCAACAAAAATGATCGGTCGTCTATCAATTATGGTAAGAGATATATTCCTCTTAGTTCGGCACATTGCCGTGTGATATCCATGGGCATCAAAATGGGCAAGGACATTCATAAGATGATACTTCTCTCTTAGCAGAAAAAATTGTTGGTTTTCATACACTAACATATTCCATTATGAAGAGTGCATGTTTGATCGTACGTGTTTTGCAAAAGAGAGATGTTCGTTGGAGAATATTAAATTGCACTCAAATATGGTTATTCCACACAAGTACAAGAACCCTTTGATAAGGGAGATGTAGTGGGTGAAGGTATTTTTCCTGATGTGATGACTTCTCTTTATGTACTAAATGCATATAGTCATTCAGCAAAAGCTATCGGGGGGGGGGGGGGGGGGGGGGGGCTATGTCTTCAAAGATAAGGACCACTGGAGGATGTTCTCCCTCAGTTCTTTTAGTACTAGCAGTTTTTTGTTGAATATCTCCTCGGGCAGAGAGCAAGAGGAAAGCATTCTGATAGAGGTCTTGAGTTCGAGGGAGTTTACTGCTTGAAAGGGGGGGCTTTACTCATGGTCATCAGAATGAAGAGGGGGGTTTTGTTTTTCTCTACTCTCTGTGATGAGGAGAGCGGGCAGCATAGGAGAGTCAAAGGTTTTTTCTTCTGTTGGGGGAAAAACCACCTACTATCATGGCTAGAAGGAGGGGGAAACCTTTTTTGGTCGTATTGGTGTGGCTGAGGAGAGGCGGATACACTTTCTGGGTGCTTCCATGTCTATGGCCCTTCATGCCATCCTCTATTGCATCCTCTAGTCCATGTGATCCCTTGTACTTAGCCCTCCTCATCCTTAGTTTGTGGAGAAATGCAGCATTATAGGTTCAATAAATGTTGGCAAAGAAGTACATGCAGAGATAGTTAGCACATGGATTTACATCCATGTTCCTCTAGTTATCAAGGGTTTGATCATAGTGTATTCTGCATGTCGTTTATTTGTCAATGCACACGTCGAGTTCGAAAAGGTTTCTATTTGTGATGCCTTAGTTTAGATCTTGATGGTGAAACTTGCTGGCTATCAAAGAAGGGGAGCTTGACTTGTCGCTCTCAAACGAGCTCACTAGTGCGGGGAAATAAGAAGAGGGAACTCGATAGTTCCTGCATCGATGGAGTTTAGTCTTCAGATCTCTTCATGTAGAAAGACTTCAAAAAACTCCAGCCTTACCTTCACTGTCCAAAAGTAGTTTTAAGTATACTACAGAAAGGTATCCCACTAGGAGGGCAGGATGCTTACACAAAAGGGACTATGCCACAAAAAACATGTCAATGGAATGAGGAGTACGACACTGATAGAAAACATGTCAAGCAAAGGGGAGTACATCAGAGATAGAAGGGTAGCCAATGCAGACTGCTTGAACATGATGGTAGCATGATCGGTTTGTGTTTCTGGTTGAAAGATAAGCACGTTGGAAGGATCACATAAAGAGCGGAGCAACTGATTGGCTTGATCTTCCACCCCGAACGACATGGTTTTTTGCATTGAGTTCCACTGTGGTCACGTGAATACATCCTTCTGTGCCTTAAGGGGATAACTTGCCTCTGTGGTGGGTGGCGGTGGTAGTCTCCAAGGTGGCTTGGGTTACCATCTATAGCCACTCAAAGATATTCTTGCAAAAAAAGGGAGAATCAGAGCAAATAGCGGGCATGCCATTATTTTTAAATATACTTGGGCTGAAACAAAGATGGGGGTTTGAATGATGGTTCAAGAGTTGATGGAAGATGATGAGATCCATCATCTAGACAATTGTTTTAGCTAGTGTACTTTGTCAAGTTCGAGTGACTTTGGAAATTTCATATGCCTGAAGGTTTGATGGGCTACAAGTGTTGTATTGGGCTATCTAGACATTGAGAACTTCTAGTTATGAGGCTGTATATGCTACCATGGAGAGACAATTGTGATGCGCACTAACTGCTCCCATTCTAGTGATTTTTCATGGCATGTTTGGTTTGCTAGTCTATAAAAAAGCTGGTTTGGTATTGGTAGTGGAGTCGACCTGATACTTACTGCTCTTCCATATGTCAAAGCTGTAGAGAAGTATTGTCTATGGATGCCAACCACGTTGAATATAGCATTAGGTAATTACTTTACCACCCTGTTTACTCTTGGTAGTTACATCCCGGTGGAGTCCATACATGTATACCTACATGATTGGCTAACAAGCCAAGGCATTAAAAACTTGCAATATTCTATAGCTGAATCTGAAGGCTACTGCACATTGGCATAAGGAGGAAGCATCGTGCTTGTACTAGTGGAGTGCAACAAAGTGTCTAAAGTGGTGTATTTCTAATTCGCCTCTTGTACTTGTGAATAAGGCTCATTGCGGGCATGAATGACTGCACTGCTGGTGTCTTAATCTTTGAGGGGGTTATCAGATGGAATGTTGCTCATTAAAGATTTGAGTCATAGTGATGGTACCTGTGCATTGATCATCTTGAGGTATGAATAATCAGCATTTTTGTAAGATGTGAAGGCGCTATGTAAGTGTGCCCTACTTTCCAATGAGTCAAGAATGATAGTCATTGAGTATATGGAAATATGTGGTCCTTAAACTGGTATGTACTATTGTAATGAAAATATGGAAGAATTTGGCTATTCATTATGCCACTAATTTATATGTAATGTTCGTTTACAAGAAAACATTGTCAGTTATGAAGTTTTGAGTTGGTAGTTGAGTGTGAGTGTGTGTCAGTGTGTGAATATCTAAATATCCGAATTTGAATGTTTGAGGATCTGAAGGTCAGAGTCGTTTTTTGAGTGAGTTAGTGTGTGTGTCTAAAGGTGAACCTATCTAAGGGTAAGGAAAAGAAGGGAAAGGAATGAAAGTGACTGTGTAGAAGAATTGTGTGTGAGTATGTGTGTGTGAGAAAGGGTGTGTGTGTGTATGTGTTTATGTGGATGTGGGTGCAAAAGCAAAGAGTGAGAGTGAGGAAGTGTGAAAGAGGACTAGGAGAAAGAAAGTGAGTGCATGTACATGAAAGAGGTACAAAAGCTAGAAGAGATATATGAATCATGGGAAAGTTGATTACAAAGATTGGAGAGGTCAATAGTAGGATAACATGGAAGAACGCAATAAAAGCATGTGTGCATGGATCCGATAGCTTGTTTTGCATGATCATGGCTATGTTTTTGACATACATTTTTTTTGATGATTTTTTATATTACTAATATTTTCTGTTGAGTAACAGATTTCTTCCTGTAAGCAAAATTCCCTCCAATGACTCGAAGTGAGAAATGGAGGTCAACAAAGGCAAAGTGGATTGGCCAAAGTTTTTTGTGTATATGATATAAATGTTTCTCCATGAATATGGAAGCGGTGCATGTCAAGGGCGAACTCATATTTTTATTTTCTATCACTCTTCCATCAAATATAATGATTGTGTGCTTGTGGAAATCATTATGTTTTGGATCTAGGTACATGCATGCATTGCATTGTTCTTATTTTTTGATTGCATGGTAGTAGGATATGGAAAGAAAAAGAGTGGTATATGAGCATGTGGGGCATGATGTTATCAGCAGAATAATGCATGTGTCTACCCGAATGTGTTGATGCATGTGGTTGTGAATAAGGTTGGCATGATGAAAGATCAATGCATGAATGAAAATGTGCATGATGATTGTACATGAGAATAAAGCATTATATATTCCATTTGTGTCTTGATGTGATCTCATTTCATGAATGATTGAAGTGTTTGATGAATGATTGAACTATATTAGCTTTCACATGCTTTATGAAGAGATGTCACCTTGCTTACTCTAGCATAACGATTATATATGACATGACTGACTAGTCGCAAACAGACCTCTCGGACTCGATTCCCCTATCCTACCTCTAAGGTCCTTCTTTGGCCATAATGTCACACAACGACCTCAAAAAATTCCTACTTCACCTTGCTCACTGCAAATGATCAATGCTCTTGTGCAGCCTTGAGAGTCAGTATGAAGAAAACTAATGAAAGCACAATTTTTTGACCCAATACCATTTGAAAGGGAGTGGAATTGAGTATCGTTTTGTAGGCTACTCAATATTCCCAAACAATGTGATGTGGTTGTTGTCCCGATCTTAGCATTTATTATTTATGAGAGTAGTGAGTACATTACACAAAATCTTGTTGCTACTCTCTGCTTTTCCATTTGCGTGTGGTGGTATGTTACCGATATCATTGTTGATATATTTTGTTAGTGATGTGCGTGAACACACCTAGGACTGTTTCGGCACTTTTTTCCCTCTTTAAGAAGTTTTTGTCCCTGTTTTGTCTATATGCCTATAACCTTAACGGATGACTTATCTTTGTACATTCACTTTGTAACACATTCACTCTTGTGTGTTGTGCTCCAAACTTCTTCTTCTTCCTTGTGTTGTTTTCATGCTTCTACGGATCTCAAACTCCAACAACTGCTAATAGAGCATGTTGGTGCTCCATCTGGCACGATATCATTTCTAATATATACTCTGCACGATGTGCTGCATCTTAGAGCATCTCTCTCTGTCTCACTCTCTCTCTGTCTCAACGCATTCACTCTCCCCGTTGTAGTCGTGGGCCACAGCTAGGCCCCTTGAAGTTATTTTCTCGATGGTCGCTAGATTTTCTCGTTATGCAACTGACAACAATTTATCTCATGGTCTGTGCCGTCATTGAGTATTGATGACGCGGCACATTATAACGTAAAACAAAAAACAAATACAGAGCGGCGTTATCCGCATATCCCGTCTCTCTCTCTTTCTCTCTCTCCCTCTCTCTCTATCTGCTTCGTCTGAGTGTTTATGTCTGTGCGCGTATCGTAGGGCCATGGCTGCTCAAATCGACAAGGTGGTATCAGAGCGAATGTTAGACAGATGGAGAGCGGTAGCCCTGTGGAAAACTCAAAACCGCGATATACAGACTGAACGCACGAATACCCAGGTAGGTAGAAGAACATGTTGATTATTGATTTAATCATCATGTAAAATAGTGTGTTCGTGCATCGTTACAAGAAGCATCAGGCCTGTTATAAACGACGTGTTGATTCGCGGAGTGGATCCCTGAGTGTGCAGTGATGTCGATTAAATAATATACGTGTTGTCTGTTATAATTCGGGCGCCAACACTCCCCCTTAACAGCAACACCCAAAGACTAAATCATTACTGCTGCAATGTATCATGTAATTCAAGATGTTTGGTGCAGAGTGTGAATTTGTCTACAGCCAACGGCTTTGTTAGTAAATCTGCCCACATGATGTGTGTAGACACATAACTGTTCCACCAATTCACCAATAAAATGGTATTTCTGATCAACATGTTTTGTTTTCTCTGAATGTTTGGGATTGTTTGCTAAGCGGATGCATGATTGATTATCACACATGATTCGTAGATGGCAAGAGGCGGTCGGTAATAACTCTTTGATCAAGGTTTCTAACCATATTCCTTCTTTAGCTGTAAATGCCAGGGCCACAAACTCTGCTTCTACTGAGGAGAGCGCAACCGCATTTTGTTTCTTTTTGAACCAAGCGACCGCCCCACCTGCCAACATAAAAATACCACCAACAGTAGAATGTCATGTAGTAATATCTCCCCCCCAATCAGAATCCGACCAACCAAGAATGGGAAAGGACAGAGTCAGATTGGTGGCTGGACATAACGAATGCCATATTTTTTTGTGTGTTGCAAATAATGAATACAGTGTTTTAGAGAGAACCAATGTGAGAGGGAAGGATTATGCATGTAACGTGATAGGTAGTTGATAGCAAAGCAGAGGTCGAACCGGGAACAGGAAATAAGGTATCGAAATTTTGTAATGAGTGGTTGGACGAAGGACAATACTCGGATATGTTTAGTTTCTTGTGTGGCTGAAGTAGTCACAGGGTCATAGATGGAATGAGTAGTCTTAGGCGCGACTGGAGTACGTATGGGTTTAACATTCTGAAAACCATAACTCAGGAGCAGGTCATTGGAATACTTCCATTGATGTAAATATAAGAATCCCTTATATTGATCACAAATAACATGGCATGCCTAAGAACTATGTAAGAGGTCCTAAATCAGAAATGGTGAAGGCAGTCCTCAGTTCTTCTTTAGTGGTGTTGATCAACTATTGAGGGCTACCAAAAATAGGAATGTCATCAACGTACAAGGCAACAATAAGGTAGTCCTCAGTAGGATGACGCATATATATATTGGGATCTAAGAGTAGCCAGTGATAGCCATGCGAGATCATAAATTCATTGAACTTTTGAAACCACAGGTAAGGCGACTATTTTAAGCTATAGATAGAATGATGCAATCGACAAACATAGGTGGGATTTTCAGAAGACACAAAATGTGGAGGCTAAGCCATGTATAGTTCGTCTGGTAAATCACCATAAAGAAATGCAGTTTGGATGTCTAGATGGTCAACCGCAAGGTTAAGTTCAACAATGAGGGCAAACACCATGCGAAGTGAGATAAGACAAATAACAGGTGAGAAGGTGTCTTGATAGTCGATGCCAAGAACTTGGGAGTACCCACTTGCGACTAGACGGGCCTTAAAGTGAGCGACTATGCCATAGCGATTGTATTTCTTGCATAATAACCAATGGCAAGATATGGCTTTGCGACCAAGAGGTAGTGGTACCAAGGACCAAGTATTGTTTTTCAATAAGGATGCATATTTGAGCTCCATAGCCTGACGTCGTAAAGAAGCATCAGGTCCATTAAGAGCTTCTACATCAGTCATGGGACCCTCAACTGAGAAAGGAATATCATCTAGATAAAGATAGTCAGCAAAGTGGCAATGTGTCAAAGACTCCTCTCCATGGTCTTGAATGATAGGGCTTGTATTCTCATATATATCATAGAGGGATTGAGTATGTTGAATAGGATTTTGGCTAGATTTAACAAATGAATGTCTCAAAAGACGTTTACCATGTGCTCCCCATGGAGTTAAAGGGCCTGTCAGACGCAGTCCCGTTAATGATAATGGGTCAAATTCTAATACTCGAGGGGTGGGAAGTGTGCCCTGCATGGGTGCCACAGATGGATCAGGTGTGATAGGGTGTCCAAGATTAATGGGTGTACCCAATGGTGTAGGTACCTAGGCATGGACAGGTGGATAGGCAGATATGGGTAAAATCACAGTTCTGTGAGTGGAAGAATCACTCGAGGAGGGAGGATGAATTAAAGACAATCAATCGTCAACATGTGCTGTAGGTTTTCCAAGGAGGATGCGTTCATCGAAAACTAATATATGTGAAAAGAAGAACCGTCGATGCTGAGGATCATACAAGTGATATCCTTTCGCACTAAAAGATTCGTCATATCCAACAAAAATGGCCCACGTGCAATGATCAGATAGCTTATTTCTATGAGTTGCAAGAATATATGCATATGCAGGTGCCCCAAAAATACAAAAGGGGTGATAGTCAGGTGGGTTGCCCGTCCACAAGGTATATGGGACTGCTTTGATAGGTTTACAATAGGCTTATATAAGTAAAAAAACAAGAAATAAAGAGGGCCCCTTCCTATAATGAATCAGGAAGGCTTGTTGTTTTTAAGAGGGCTCGACTCATGTCAAGCAAAGTCTGATTCCTGCGTTCAGCCAGCCCGTTTTGTTGACGAGTGTTCAATACACTAAGGCGATGGAAAATGCCATGATGGCCTAGGTACTCTTGAAAGATCCTTAAAGTAAACTCTCCACCATTATTGGTGTGGAGTTGTTTAACTTTAGAATAATGGAAGTTCTCTACTTTGGTACATAAGAGTTGAAAACGGTTAAGGACAGAAGAACTATCTTTGCTGGTGAGAAACGAGATAATCATAAATCAGGTGAAGTAATCTATGAATCTGATAAAATACTTATGAACTATTAAAGATGGAGTTGGAAATGGACCATAGATATCAGAATGTATAAGTGCCAAAGGAAATGTGGTGACTGGACATCGAGCAGGAAATTAGGTTTGTCGAGTAAGCTTGCCAAACAAGCATCCTTCACAAATAGCAATGCTGGAGTGAGAGGGAATCTTGAAATGAGTGGGAGGTTCTGGTTAGAGATGAGGTTCATTGTACCAGGACTAACATGTCCTAACAAATAATGCCACAAAAGTGTAGTGGAATTATCATTCAACAGAGTTTGAGTATGATGAATTGAGTGATGATAGTGTGTTTGTCCAAGTAAATATAAGCGCCTAATTTTGGGACAATGAACTGTAGTAGCAACACCTGTTGATGATACATATTTGATAGTACATGCTGAATGGCTGAACATGATTATCACATTGGGTGATGTAATTTTTGATATAGAAATGAGATTGCGTGTGAGATTCGGCACATAGTATACATCGGATAATGCAACTATTTGGCCATTTGATAAGGCAATTTGAGGCGTACCAATTCCTTGTGCAAACTGTGTGAGATTATTACCAAATCATACCTGAAAAGGATTATCTAAGGTTTGATAATCTTGAAGAAAATCTGCAGAGGATGTTAAATGACATGTTGCGCCAGAGTCCAAGATCCAAGCATTAGTGGACAATACCGACAGAGAATGATATGGCATGAAAGCAATGATAGAGTCATGGTCACTATCATTTGTAAGATATTCAAGATGCTCATCAATTTGAGCATGATTAGCCTGACGAATGAATTTAGAATGCCTAGGTCATGGAGAAGAGGCATGATATTGAGAATGTGGGATATAGAAACCTTTTCCAAAAGGTCTATGGAAGTAAGAGCACTCAATGAAATGAATTTCACTACAAGGAATACGGGCATATAGCGACGGTTAAGGCGACACAAATTCGTCGCTATAAAATTGCATAATGCGTCGTAATGAGCGTCACGCGCGGACCGTTGATTAAACGATGAAGTGAACGACGCATTTTGCGACTTGTACTGCGACGGGACCTGCGACGCTCGCCTGTAGCATCGCTAACACGACGGTTCCAAAAGCGATGCTTTTTACGTCGCATAAGCGATGCTATTTTGACGTCGTTTATGCAACGCATCTAGCATCGCTTATACGACGGTCTGTTGACGAAAAAAAATTAAAATGTTGGAGGCTCTTCGATCGGCATTTTCACGCATCTGATCAAAGAGCTCTCCAACGTTCGCAGTTGCGCCGCGCTTACGAGCTAAAGCAAGTATATGCAGGTCTCTGTTTCTCTCTTTCTACATCTTTTTCGCTTTGAATTCTCTCTCTCTCTCTTTGTCTCTCTCTCGCTTTGTTGACTCTCTCTCTTGTTCTCCTAATTGTTGACTCTTGTTCTTGAAATGTTATAGAAGTTCAAGTTTGCCAACATCTATATATCCACATCTTAAGAATACAACATGAACGAAAGAAAGGAGAAAATAACACTATATGCAACTTTGCATCGGTATATTTATTGTGATATTATTAGTTAAGATTTCAATCATCCACAATTTACTAGAGTGGTTCATAATTCATGAGTAGTTGCTTACATGGATATAGGTGACATGATATTTGGAGAACTCCAAAGAGAATTTTTAAAAATATTGCAAAAAAAAAAACAACAACATATTGGGTGTCATTAGCTAGTATGAATATGATGTTTGATATTCAAGAACTGTGGTGATAGGGTTCTTCCATCTGCAAATATCAGAAAACCACCTCCCAACGACGATCATACCCGACAGAACACCCAATATCCTGAACCACTTAGCCTTGCTCTTGCGCATGCTCCACAGATTTCTATCCACATCATTGTCAACTACATCCTTGACATTGAACTCGTGAATAATGGTGTCAATATCTTTCATATCTTCATCCATTGGTGTCAATATTCTACCCAGAGAATGCCTTCATTCATAAAAAGTATTATTATGAAAGTATTATTGTAATTAATACACACGTAGCATATGATCTCATTACATAAATTTGTAATTAACGTTTTTCAACAAACTCTAAAATTACTCTTACAAGTCTCATCGCCAGCAAAGTGCTTCTGTCATGGGAGCTGGACGTAAGACCGAAACATACAAATGCCTTCATTCTCCTTCCTCTTGGGCTAGCCATTCTCCTTCATCACCGCTCCCGTTCTTGAACCTTCCGGCGGAGGAGCTTGCTGCTGTGATTGTTGGTTGTCACCATGCGACTTACAATGAATGCGTCACACAACTTCTGTTTGGTATACTTTATCTATCCTCTTACTTTCTATCACAGATATACGTCTCTCCCTTTAAACCATATGCATGAACAATAGCTTGATCATCAGTTTTTCTGCATGTCCACGCCTTCGAGCTTCTCATATCATCTATGTAAAGAATGTCCGACCAGGGATGCCACTATTTTTGTTTAATTACATTGATAAAAAGTTGCATGGTATTTCTGAGGCAGATAGCTATGGAGAGATGAACATCAATCCATATGCCTGGACTGATGGGAAGCAGAAGACATGTTTTTCAGCTCAGGTTCTTTGCTTAGATTTAATAATCTCTGATATTACATTAGATCACTATTTGAGGTGTAATGAGGTTTTGTTTACATGTAGGCATGCATACGGGTGAGATGTCAGTGTGCACCATTGACAGAAAGAATATACGAGGGAGCATTAGTAGCGAAGAGGAAATGGACGAGAACTATGGTGATAGGGTTCTTCCAGCTGCAAATATCAGAAAACCACCTCCCAACGGCGATCATACCCGACATAACACCCAAGATCCTGAACCACTTAGCCTTGCTCTTGTGCATGCTCCACAGATTGCTATCCACATCATTGTCAACTACATCCTTGACAATGAACTCGTGAATGCTGGTGTCAATATCTTTCATATCTTCACCCATTGGTGTCAATATTCTATCCACAGAATGCCTTCATTGATAAAAAATATTATTATGAAAGTATTATTGTAATTAATACACACGTAACATATGATCTCATTACATAAATTTGTCATTAACGTTTTCCAACAAACTCTAAAATTACTCTTACAAGTCTCATCGCCAGCAAAGTGCTTCTGTCATGGGAGTTGGACATAAGACCGAAACATACAAAGGCCTTCATTCTCCTTCGCCTTGGGCTAGCCATTCTCCTTCATCACCGCTCCCGTTCTTGAACCTTGCGACGGAGGAGCTTGCTGCTATGATTTGTGGTTGTGACCATGCGACTTACAATGAGTGTGTCACACAGCTTCTGTTTGGTATACTTTATAGCACCTCTTACTTTCTATCACAGATATACCTCCCTCCCTTTAAACCATATGCATGAACAATAGCTTGATAATTAGCTTTTCTACATGTCTAGGCCTTCGAGCTTCTCATATCATCTATGTAAAGAATGTCCGACCAGGGATGCCACTATTTTTGTTTAATTACAAAAAGTTGCATGGTATTTCTGAGGCAGATAGCTATGGAGAGATGAACATCAATCCATATGCCTGGACTGATGGGAAGAAGAAGACACGTTTTTCAGCTCAGGTTCTTTGCTTAGAACCATTGACAAAAAGCATATACAAGGGAGCATTAGCAGCGAATTATTTGAATTATTCACAGGAGAAAATCCTATTTGAGTTAATTCATGTGCGACAGATAAGCTTATATCTCTTTTCATGTAGGCTCGTTGAGTGTCAGTAGACAGGTTGTGGGTTTACAACGTGGGTCCATCAACAAAGGAGAAGAATATACAAGGGAGCATTAGCAGCGAATTATGTCAATTATTCACAGGAGAAAAACCTATTTGATCAGTTAATTCATGTGCGGACAGATAAGCTTATATCTCTTTTCATGAAAAACTCGTTGAGTGTCAGTAGACAGGTTGTGGGTTTACAACGTGGGCCCATCAACAAAGGAGAAGCATATACAAGGGAGCATTAGCAACAAATTATGTGAATTATTCACAGGAGAAAAACCTATTTGAGTTAAAGCATGTGCAGACAGATAAGCTTATATCTCTTTTCATGAGAAACTCATTGAGTGTCAGTAGACAGGTTGTGGGTTTACAACGTGGGTCCATCAACAAAGGAGAAGAATATACAAGGGAGCATTAGCAGCGAATTATGTCAATTATTCACAGGAAAAAAACCTATTTGATCAGTTAATTCATGTGCGGATAGATAAGCTTATATCTCTTTTCATGAGAAACTCGTTCAGTGTCAGTAGAGAGGTTGTGGGTTTACAACGTGGGCCCATCAACAAAGGAGAAGCATATACAAGGGAGCATTAGCAACAAATTATGTGAATTATTCACAGGAGAAAAACCTATTTGAGTTAATTCATGTGCGGACATATAAGCTTATATCTCTTTTCATTAGAAAATCATTGAGTGTCAGCAGAAAGGTTGTGGGTTTACAACCTGGGCCCATCAACAAAGGATAAGCATATACAACGGAGCATTAGCAGCGAATTATGTGAATTATTCACAAGAGAAAAACCTATTTGAGTTAAATCATGTGCAGACAGATAAGCAGCTTATATCTCTTTTCATGAGAAACTCGTTGAGTGTCAGTAGACAGTTTGTGGGTTTACAACATGGGTCCATCAACAATGGAGAAGCATATACAAGGAAGCATTAGAAGTGAATTATGTGAATTATTCAGAGGAGAAAATTCTATTTGAGTTAAATCATGTGCAGACAGATAAGCTTATATCTCTTTTCATGAGAAACTCGTTGAGTGTCAGTAGATAGGTTGTGGGTTTAGACATAGACACACACATACACACACATACACATAGATAAGCTTATATCTCTTTTCATGAGAAACTCGTTGAGTGTCAGTAGATAGGTTGTGGGTTTACACATAGACACATAGACACACACGTATGGCAATCTGTTAACCATTTATTGCAAACAGGACACTGCATTATCTCGTTGTCATGCACAACTACACTGCCTAAATATGTGTACTCTATACCAGGGAGAAAGGTCATATTTAAGACCTGTATCCCTGTGTGAATGCATGTGTATGTGTGTGAATGCATCATTATGTGTGTATGTGTGTATGCATTTGTATGTGTGTATGCATCTATATGTGTGTGAATGCATCATTATGTGTGTATGTGTGTGTGTATATGTGTGTGTATGTGTGTGCACGTCTATGTGTATGTGTGTGTCTATGAGTGTGGATTTGTTTATGTGTGTGTATGTGTCTATGAGTGTGTATGTGTCTATGTGTGTGTGTGTATGCATGTATGTATGCATATGTGTGTGTATATGTGTGTATGCTTTATGTATGCATATGTGTGTGTATGCATTATGTATGTGTATATATGCATGTGCATTATGTATGCATATGCATTATGTATGTGTATGTATGCATGTGCATTATGTTTGCATATGCATTATGTATGTGTATGTATGCATATGCATTATGTATGTGTATGTATGCATATGTGTGTGTATGCATGTAAGTATCTATGTATGTATGCATGTATGTGTATGTGTGTGCATGTCTCTCTATGTGTGTGTGTATGCATATATGTGTGTGTATGTGTGTATGTGTGTGTTTGTGTGTGTGTATGTGTGTGTATGTGTGTATGTGTGTATGTGTGTATGTGTGTATGTGTGTGTGTATGTGTGTGTATGTGTGTATGTGTGTGTATGTGTGTGTATGTGTGTGTATGTGTGTATGTGTGTGTATGTGTATGTGTATATGTTTGTGCATGTGTATGCATGATGTATGTGTATGTCTGCATGTGCATTATGTATGCATATGTGTGTGTATGTCTGCATGTGCATTATGTATGCATATGTGTGTGTATGTATATATGTGTGTCTGCATGTATATGTGTGTGTGTATGTATGTATATGTGTGTGTATGCAACATTATGTGTGTATGTGTGTATACGAGTGTGTATTTGTGTTTGTATGTGTGTGTGTGTGTATATGTGGATGTGTGTGTGTGTCTATGTGTGTATATGTGTGTATGCATATGTATGTGTGTGTGTGTATGTGTGTATACGAGTGTGTATTTGTGTGTGTACGTGTGTGTGTATATGTGTATGTGTGTGTGTGTCTATGTGTGTATATGTGTGTGTATGCATATGTATGTGTGTGTGTATGTGTCTATGTGTGTATGTGTATGCATGTATGTATGCATATGTGTGTATGTGTGTGTATGCTTTATGTATGCATATGTGTGTGTATGCATTATGTATGTGTATGTATGCATGTGCATTATGTATGCATATGCATTATGTATGCATATGCATTATGTATGTGTATGTATGCATGTGCATTGTGTATGCATATGTGTGTGTATGCATGTAAGTATGTATGTATGTATGCATATGCATATGCATATGTATGTATGTATGTGTATGTGTGTGCATGTCTCTCTATGTGTGTGTGTATGCATATATCTGTGTGTATGTGTGTATGTGTGTATATGTGTGTATGTGCGTGTGTATGTGTGTGTGTATGTGTGTGTATGCATGTGTATATGTGTGTATGTGTGTATGTGTGTGTATGTGTATGTGTATGTGTATATGTGTGTGCATGTGTATGCATTATGTATGTGTATGTTTGCATGTGCATTATGTATGCATATGCGTGTGTATTTATATATGTGTGTGTGCATGTATATGTGTGAGTGTATGTATGTATATGTGTGTGTATGCAACATTATGTGTGTATGTGTGTATATGTGTGTGTATTTGTGTGTGTATGTGTGTGTGTATATGTGTATGTGTGTGTGTGTGTCTATGTGTGTATATGTGTGTGTGTATGCATATGTATGTGTGTGTAAGTGTGTGTGTGCGCATACCTGGTCTCTCTCTCTCTCGCTCTCTCTCTCTCTCTCTCTCTCTCTCTCTCGTTCTCTTGCTCTCGTCCAGATCTCGGCACAAATGTGCCGGGAGAAATCGAAATTTTTTTTGAACATTCTAGACTGTCGCTTATGCGACACTCTCGAAAGGATGACGCATATGCGACGCTCTCTTGTTTGCCCATGTCGCCCATACCATCGCTAGCAAGCGACTCTATTTGCGACGCAAAGATTAGCGTCGCATAAGCAATGCAAGCTTGAGTCTGCGACGTACCCTGCCTAAAAATCAAAATTTCGAAAACACGACCATCGCTTACGCGACGCTAGCGTCGCATAAACGACGGTCCCCGTTTTTTTCCGGTTCGGTGGTGTCGCTATGCCCCCCTATTTCTTGTAGTGTTTCTTGATGCAAATTGGACATGATTACTTCACAAGGGTGATTTTCTATAGTGAACCCTATGATGATTACGCTGATCATATGTCATAGCAAGAACGGGTTGGGATGAAGATGTAGTCGACGAGAAATTTTGAGTATGTGAAGATTGGGAGGCTTTATGAAGGGTAACCTTCTGCATGATTAATGGAACCAGTGTAGCTATTGACATTTAGGCTTGTAGAGACTATGAAGAAAGAAAACTTTGAAAAGATGCAGGTAAGGTTGAGTCGAGTAACATTATAGATTGCACCTTGGAGGGCAAGTCCAGTCTAGCGAGGAGAACATCATCCATTTTGACGTGCCATTGTTATATGAAGACGTCCACCGAATCATTCTCTATCATAGTTAAAGAAAGTTATTATGTCAAATAGTGTACCTGTTGTCCAATTGTAGACAATTCATACGTCACTTTTAAGTGGCACCAAATCTCATGTGCAGTCTTAAGGAGTCAGATCCTCTACTTTATTGCATCAGTCATGTGCATGAAAAGCTCTAGTCGTGCTCTCAAATCTTGATCGTCCCATTTTGCTACATCCGCTGCTTTTGTAGCATCACTGTGGTCTGGACAAACCTCTGTGCCTTCGATGATATGCAACAACTGCATCTTCTGCAAGATCATATGCATGGTTAACTTCCAGGGTTGGAATTTACTTGCATGTAATTTCTCAATCTTGTATGAGTGTGAGGTCACAACTTGGGCCATGGTGATCAATCAAGGCTAGTGGCAACAATCATAAGCATGGTAGATCCTCCTTAGACGCGCTAGCTTCTAGATACCATGTAGAAAACTCAAAACCATGATATACAGACTGTACACAGATTGAACATACGAATACCCAAGTAGAAGAACATGTTGATTATTGAATGAATCATCATGTAAAATAGTGTGTTCGTGCATCGCTACAAGAAGCATCACGCCTGTTATAAATGACATGTTGATTCACCTGTTATAAATGACATGTGTATTTTATATTTATTTTTTAAATGTAATAATTCCACATTGAGAAGAGAAGTATTTTGGTTTTGATTAATTGACTCTTCAAACATAATGCGATTAACTAGAGAACCATATATTCTTCATAGGCATATTAAACAAGCATTTTTCTATAAAAACCATGATGCTCATCCTTATTGATAAGTCATCCATGTTCAATCTAGAGGTCAGTCATTGTTTGGAAACTTTTTCTTTTTTTCTTTTAAATAAAGGAAGTTCAGCCTTAGCCTACTCTCCCGAACTTGTATTAATTAAAAGAAAAGTTCAACTGAAGGGGACTATTGACCACGTGAACCCCCCAAATCCCACAAAGTAGGGGTAGATTTTATAGAGTTTAGATGGCATTACAAAGAAGGTTAATCACCTTCTCATCACCCTCATGTGGGGCCCACTTGGACTTAAGCTTGTTGTTGATAAGAAGGAGCACTCAATGATGCCTGAAAGGAGGGGGACGGGGATTTCATACAATTAGCGATTCTTTTGCCGAGGAGGAACATCGATTTCTCAATCGACCACTCATTGGGGAATCGCCAAAGTTATAAGCACATCTTTCTTGCGAGACCTTCCATAGGACCTCCCCTCTAATGGTGTTCGAGAGAGTTATGGAGCAGTTGATCGCTTCTCCTAGCAAACCTTGTTTCCAACTATTATGTTTATGAAGTCTAATTTTTTTCCGAAAATCTCCAAGAGCTTGTTGGAGTTGGGAAAATTAAAGAAGATGTGAGCAACATCTTCAATGGGTCAGTAGGAGCGCTTGCACCAGGTAGGCACCCTCTAAATTTTGCTACCCTTTAGGCTAGTCCAGGTTCCTCGATGAAGAATTTGCCATAAGAGGACATACTTTTTGATTTCTATGAGAGGGTGCGAGGTAGCCATGAACTTCATGCCCCACCGTAGTAGTTTCCATGACAGGCACCACTTTTTGTTGAGGTTGACCTGATAATCAATGGTTTCTTTGATGTTCGGGATTTTTGTTAGGCAGTTATGATTGTGCCATTTGAGACCAAGCAGGCACAGCAGGTCGTGCCCCATGAGAAGACAAACTTTAGAGCGGTCCCATGCAAGTCATCTGCTTTGCAAAGTACTCCATTATTCATAGACAATGTTGATGCTAGGTTCAATATCCTTGAAGTTGATGCACTGGTTGGTGTCTTTGTTGATTCCACATATGTTTCCATTTTTTGAAGCCTTTGTTCCATAGCCTCTTGGCATTTTTAATGTTCCAAGATTCCACGTCTACGATGCCATGGATTAGAAACCAGATAGAGTCAACCCATTCTTGTTTCTAAAGATCAACTTGGCCCACGAGGCCTCCCCATTGCACCATGCCTTAATCATCCATTTTGCCACAAGTTTGTTAGCCCTACACCCAATCTCTAGAATGCCAAGGCCCACACTATCCCTCTAGCTAGTGCGGATGGACCACTTGATTTAAGGCACCCCCATCCTATTGTGGTAGCCCATCCAAAGGAAGTTTCTACAAATACTTTCAAGTTTGGACAACTCTTGCTCTTTCCGTCTCCAATAAGAGAGATAGTACATGGTCATTGAAATGAGGAACATGGTGATAACCATTGTCTGAACATCAAGATTGATTTGCATACCTCTCCAATAGTTTAACTTGCTTTTGTCTAGCTAGGACCTAATTCCACCACTGCTCCAACGAGATACCAAATCGCAAGGGAATCCCAAGAAGTTCGAAAATATGCCCCTAAAGAATGTTTTAACAACCATTATCAAAGAGACGTTTGGGCTCGATCTCCACAATAATGAGCACTATTTGATCCTGTGGTGTTGTTGGCCACAACTAAAGCACGTGTTAGGTAGATTTTTGTAATTAACATCTTGTTCCCAAACCTCCCCTTCTCCCAAGTCCACTTTGATCGTTGAAGGAAGCGGTGTGCTGAGGTCAGCCTCGGCACAGATTTGAGGGTGTCACCGAGCACTGAAAGAGTTTCTCGCACCTTCATAAATGAAACCGCCAACATCCTCCCCTGAAGCCAACGGCTTGCTAATTGGAGAAATGGTGTCTCACACGAAGTTGTACAAGAAGTATGGCAAGTTTGTGAGCTCGATGCAGAGAGGGTAGCTGAGAGATTTTGATTTGTTGGAAACAAAATCGGGGGACCATCTAAACAGATATAGGGTTGCCCGACCGATTGCTAGGTGATTTTACCCATGGTTTTCATTGTTTGAGCTTCTCAAGGCGAGGGAATGCAAATTGTGAAAATAGGGATTGTGGGTGGTCCCATAGTTGGTGACACTTTAGGAGTAGTGACCGCACTGCTTGGTTGAATGCATGGGATGGTTCCTTGAATATGTTTCACTCGTGGAGCACTTGATGATTTTCTCTACTTAAAAACTTGTACAATAGATTTGGTGAGTTCACGCTCCATGGAAATGTCACAAGCCAAACATTTGTAAATGATCCTTGTGATTGCACAACACCTGTTTAGGACCATCTTGCATTTCTTGCATAAAGTTGATCAATGATCTAGTCAGGTAGGTTGGTCTTGATCTCTGTTGATTCTACCAAATAGAGACTAAACCATATCTTTTTGTGCGACTATGTGAAGCAATCCTACCCTACAAAGGAAAAATGTTGCATGCACATTCTTAGGGGTATGGACAAGGCTAGTTTGATTGGAATCATCTAATTGAACTTCTGTACATCCCTCTTCTTCATGGCATTTGGGATACATGTCTCTTTATCAATTGGGATATGCCTACACTATATATTTAAAGATTGACTTACCAACATCTCTACATTTGGGATACATGTCTCTTTATCAATTGGGATATGCCTACCCTACAAATTTAAAGATTCACTTACCAACATCTCTGACAGCTTGAATGTCTCAAGTTCTTGGTTAGACATAAGTAATGGTGCAACATAATTGAGTGCCAAGAAGATCCTTATTAGCCCTGAGCTGAAAAGTCTGAATCAGATAATAACATCTTATAAAATATAGCTTCGGTAATGGGGCACTGAAATAAACCAATTACCTGGCTCTTTCTCAAATGTTCTCCAACTCTACTAAGTTCTATTGCTCTTCAAAATCCTTCGAGAACCACTAATAGACCCCATATATAGTTGAGTTGACACTTGGACTTCCATATGTAAAGTACATCTAGCAGATGTCTGGCCAACGTGTTGAACTAGTGAGAGTGTGCGGATGCTCTCCATGGGACTTGAAGAGGTCATAGGTGGGAATGGTGCACCTATACTTACGGAGCATGGGAGGTGCTTCTATGGGGTGCTCCTTGAAGGGTAGATAATTAATGAACATTTGTTGGGACCTAGTTTTAGGTTCCATCATTGTTTGCTAATATGTGCAAGTGCTTTTTTGGATCTGTTATAACAATAAAGACACATTAGTATTATCAAAGAAACCCGATGAGACCTTGTTCCCTTTCCAATACCAAGATGTTTCCCTTGTATCTTTTTGTAGTGTCTGAGTGAATATTAAGTATAGAGTGTGTGTCATAGTATGAATTCCCACAATGCCTACTCACATACTTTTAAGAGTCCATGATCTAAACATGATTATAATTATACATGTATATTACAAGGTTCTCTTGAAATCTTTGTCACAAGGTATATATGTTGACTTTACATGCTTCCTTTATGGGATTACAAGAGTTGGTTAATAAGTTATACAGTTTATCCTAAGACGATGATTTGATTTGGTCGTAAGATCCTTCAGGTACCCAGTTCCAAGTTGTTCTAAGCATGAGATACATGATGCATCAAATACAACAGTTTTTTGTCTAGATGTATGAGGGTTTGGAGTGGAATGAATTTTCGTAGAAACTAACAAAGTATAGGGGGAAATTTGGGATCTCAAGTAGTCCTTGGGAACCCAAATAAGAAACTTATGTCGGTCATCCTTACTTGAATCCTTTGATATTCAAATTGGAGTAATTTTGGTGGTTGATCTCTCCATTCCTTAATTGATTATCTCCTCCGCTTGTCATTTGCTTCTCGGATGATGGCTTTTAATGTAGTAGAGCAATGAGTTTTTGATGCGTTTGCATCCATATCTCCTTCATTCTTGGGATAGTGGGTATCTTTATAGCCTTGTTTGTTCTCCTCATTCATGATTTTTCTGTTGTCAGTTTGTAAGCCTCGTTGGTTGAGTTCTCAATATGACACTCATTTTTTAAAAAGAAGGGTGTTGCATAGGTTGCTTGATGTCTTCATCATAGTGCAAGACATTTTGCACAATAGTTTTAGAGGTACATGGAGCATCACTAACTTGATGATTCAGCTTAGAGAAACTAAGAGCCTTTACAAAGTTGTGATCATTGATCATACTACTTTCTAGCTCTATCATAATGTGTTGCTACCGAGGAAACTAATAACTTTATGGAATAATAATAACTTTACTACCAAGGAAATATCTTGAATCAATATGGGAACTTCCTCGTTGCCAATGCAAGTGTTTTTGAAACCTCCTAATCCTGAGGTATGCCTCGATTAGGTTCAATTTCAAGTTCATTTCCTAACAAGAAGAATACCTAATTGCACTAGTATTAGCTTCTAAATCAATCAAGGATCTTATCATCTTGACTGTAGTGCACGTTCCTATCTCAACAAAAATGATAGGTCTTCTATCAATTAGGGTAAGAGATGTATTCCTCTTAGTTTGGGACATTGCCATGTGATAAGATGCTACTTCTCTCTTAGCAGAAAAAAATGTTTGTTTTCATACATTAACATGTTCCATTATGAAGAGTGCATGTTTGATCGTATGTGTTTTGCAAAAGAGAGATGTTCATTGGAGAATAATAAATTGCACTTAAATATGGTTATTCCACACAAGCACAAGAACTCTTTAATAAGGGAGATGTTGTGGATGAAGGTATTTTTCGTGATGTAATGACTTCTCTTTGTGTACTAAATGCATGCAGTCATTCAGCAAAAGCTATCAAGGGGGGGGGGGGACCATGTCTTCAAAGATAAGGATGGCTGGAGGATGTTCTCTCTCAGTTCTCTTAGTAGTAGTAGTTTTTTGTTGAATATCTCCTCGGGCGGAGAGCAAGAGGAAAGCATTCTGATAGAGGTCTTGAGTCGGAGGGAGTTTGCTTGAAAGGGGGGGTTTTACTCATGGTCATCAGAATGAAGAGGAGGGTTTTATTTTTCTCTACTCTCTGTGATGAGGAGAATGGGCAGCATAGGAGAGTCGAAGGTTTTTTCTTATGTTGGGGGGAAAAACCACCTACTATCATGGCTAGAAGGAGGGGAAACCTTTTTTTGCCCGTACTCGTGTGGCTTAGGAGAGGTGGATACACTTTGTGGGTGCTTCCATGTCTATGCCCCTTGATGCGATCCTCTATTGCATCCTCTAGTTCATGCGATCCCTTGTACTTAGCCCTCCTCATCATTAGTTTGTGGAGAAATGCAGCATTATAAGTTCAATAAATGTTGGCAAAGAACTACATGCAGAGATAGTTAGCATAGGGATTTACATCCATGTTCCTCTAGTTATCAAGGGTTTGATCACAATGTATGCTGCATGTGGCTTATTTGTCAATGCAGAGGTCGAGTTTGAAAGGTTTCTATTTGTGATGCCTTAGTTTAGAGCTTGATGGTGAAACTTGCTGGCTATCAAAGAGGGGGAGCTTGGCTTGTCGCTCTCAAAAAGAGTTCACTAGTGGGCAGAAATAAGGATAGGGAACTCGATACTCCTTGCATCGATGGAGTTTAGTCTTCAGATCTCTTCATGTAGAAAGACTTCAAAAAACTCCAACCTTACCTTCACTGTCCTAAAGCACTTTTGAGTATACTACAGAAAGAAATCCCACTTGGAGGGCAGGATGGTTATAGAAAAGGGACTATGCCACAAAAAAACATGTCAATGGAATGAGCAGTACCACACAGATAGAAAACATGTCTAAAAATGGGAGTACATCAGAGATAGAAGGGTAGCCAATGCAGACTGATTGAACATGATGGTAGCATGATCCGTTTGTGTTTCTGGTTGAAAGATAAGCACATTGGAAGGATCACATAACGAGCGGAGCAACTGATTGGCTTGATCTTCCACCCCGAAGGACATGGTTTTTTGCATTGAGTTCCATTGTGGTCACGTGAATACATCCTTATGTGCCTTAAGGGGACAACTTGCCTCTGTGGTGGGTGGCGGTGGTAGTCTCCAAGGTGGCTTGGGTTACCATCTATAGCCACTCAAAGATAATCTTGCAAAAAAGGGAGAATTAGAGCAAATAGCGGGCATGCCATTATATTTAAATATACTTGGGCTCGAACAAAGATGGAGGTTTGAATGATGGTTCAAGGGTTGATGGAAGATGATGAGATCCATCATTTAGACAATTGTTTTAGCTAATGTACTTTGTCAAGTTCGAGTGACTTTGGAAATTTCATATGCCTGAAGGTTTGATGGGCTACAAGCACTATATTGGGATATCTAGACATTGAGAACTTCTAGTTATGAGGCTGTATATGCTGCCATGGAGAGACAATTGCGATCCGCACTAACTGCTACCATTCTAGAGATTTTTCATGGCATGTTTGGTTTGCTAATCTTTAAAAAAGCTGATTTGGCATTGGTAATGGAGTCGACCTGATACTTACTGCTCTCCCATATGTCAAAGTGTCAAAGAAGTATTGTCTATGGATGCCAACCACGTTGAATATAGCATTTGATAATTACTTTCCCACCCATTTTACTCTTGGTAGTTACATTGCGGGGAAGTCCATACATGTATACCTACATGATTGGCTAAGAAGCCAAGGCATTAAAAAACTTGCAAAATTCTATGGTTAAATGTGAAGGCTAGTGCACATTGGCATAAGGAAGAAGCATCGTGCTTGTACTAGTGGAGTGCAAAAAAGTGTCTAAAGTGGTGGAATTATGACTGGCCTCTTGTACTTGTGAATAAGGCTCATTGCAGGCATGAATGACTACACTGCTGGTGTCTGAATCTTTGAGGGGGTTATCAGATGGAATGTTGCTCATTGAGGATTTGAGTCACACTGATGGTACCTGCATCGGTCATCTTGAGGTATGAATAAAACACCTTTTTTTGTTTGAATGCGCTATGTAAGTGTGCCGTACTTTCGAATGAGTCAAGAATGATAGTCATTGAGTATATGGAAATATGTGCTCGTTAAACTGGTATGTACTATTGTAATGAAAATATGGAAGAATTTGCCTATTCATTATGCCACTAATTTATATGTAATGTTCATTTACAAGAAAAGATTGTCAGTTATGAAGTTTTGAGTTGGTAGTTGAGTGCGAGTGTGTGTCAGTGTGTGAATATATAAATATCCAAATTTTAATGTTTGAGGATCTGAAGGTCAGAGTCGTTGTTTGAGTGAGTTAGTGTGTGTGTCTAAAGGTGAAGCTATCTAAGGGTAAGGAAAAGAAGGGAATGGAATGAGAGTGACTGTGTAGAAGAATTGTGTGTGAGCATGTGTGTGAGAAAGGATGTGTGTGTGTATGTGTTTATGTGGGTGTGGGTGCAAAAGCAAAGAGTGAGAGTGAGGAAGTGTGAAAGAGGAATAGGAGAAAGAAAGTGAGTGCATCTACATGCAAGAGGTACAAAAGCTAGAAAAGATATATGAATCATGGGAAAGTTGATTACAAAGATTGGAGAGGTCGATAGTAGGATAACATGGAAGAACTCAATAAAAGCATGTGTGCATGGATCTGTTAGCTTGCTTTGCATGATCATGGTTGTGTTTTCGACATACATTTGTTGTTGATGATTTTTGATATTACTAATATTTTGTGTTGAGTAACTGATTTCTTCTTGTAAGAAAAATTCCCTCCAATGACTCGAAGTGGGAAATGGAGGTCAACAAGCGCGGAAATCGTTATGTTTTGGATCTAGGTACATGCATGCATTGAATTGTTCTTATTTTTTGATTGCATGGTAGTAGGATATGGAAAGAAAAAGAGTGGTATACGAGCATGTGGGGCATGATGTTATCAGCAGAATAATGTGTGTGTCTACCCGAATGTCTTGATGCATGTGGTTGTGAATGAGGTTGACATGATGAAAGATCATTGCATGAATGAAAACTCATGATGATTGTACATGAGAATAAAGCATGATATATTCCATTTGTGGCTTGATGTGATCTCATTCATGAATGATTGAACTATATTAGCTTTCACATGCTTTATGAAGAGATGTCACCTTGCTTACTCTGGCATAACGATTATATACGACATGACTGACTAGTGGCAAACAGACCTCTCAGACTGGATTCCCCTATCCTACCTCTAAGGTCCTTCTTTGGCCATAATGTCACACGACGACCTCAAAAAATTCCTACTTCGCCTTGCTCACTGCAAATGACCAATGCTCTTGTGCAACCTTGAGAGTCAATATGAAGAAAACTAACGAAAGCACAATTTTTTGACCCAATATCCTTTGAAAGGGAGTGGAATTGAGTATCGTTTTATAGGCTACTCAATATTCCCAAACAATGTGATGTGGTTGTTGTCCGGATCTTAGAATTTGTTTTTTTTTTAGAGTAGTGAGTACATTACACAAAAGCTTGTTGGTACTCTCTACTGTTCCATTTGTGTGTGGGTGGTATGGTACCGACATCATTGTTGACATATTTTGGTAGTGATGTGCCTGAACACACCTGGTACTGTTTGGGCACTTTTTCCCTCTTCAGGAGGTTTCTGTCCCCATTTTGTCTATATGCCTATAACCTTAATGGATGACTTATCTTTGTACATTCACTTTGTAACACATTCACTCTTGTGTGTTGTGCTCCAAACCTCTTCTTCTTCCTTGTGTTGTTTTCATGCTTCTACGGATCTCAAACTCCAACAATTGCTAATAGATCATGTTGGTGCTCCATCTAGGGTATCATCAACATCCCTCCGGTCACACTCTTAGAATAGCACAAAATTTGGTGAGAATACTCAAGGTAATTAGGAGCTCAAAACTGTTTCACTCCATGGTGTCTAAATTTAAACTTGAGCTTGTTTTTGCCTCCAAATCCAATATCTTAGCACCTATGTAAGCAATCTCATCCGTTTGTGCCAAACATATATACAGATTTTGGTTTGCCAATACAAGCATCTTAAAGTTTGGTACAGATTTAGGAGAGCTTGAGAGAGTAGCTCTATTCAACGTTGTGAGATAGAGTCATTTTTCTGCATCAGGGTATTTTAGTTAATGACCATGGCTAAAAGCAATGATGTATTCCTTATGTTGGTAGTTGAGGATAAATAGGATGAAACCAATTACCCATTATGGGCAGTTGCGTTCAATTGAATGGATTTGCGACTGGTCACTCGACAATGTTTTGGGATGATCAACATGCGTAGGAATGTATCTTGCAGATTTTTCGTTAAGCATTTGTCTTTATCTTTAAGGAGTGTCCCTATCCCATTCAATATGCGGATCTAAACTTCATCTCTCCGATCGGTTGGAGCAGGTGTAGTCGGCATACCTTGTCTTCATATCGTTTAAAATTTTCACTGTCCTTTATTTGCAGCTCCAACACTGTTGTATACGATTGAGAGTGTCGTTCCGCACTCTTGCCTTTTCTGATTTTGCTCTAGTGAGCTTCGACACGTTTGCGCAATGGAGAATTCGATCCATTGCCTCTCCCTGTTTCTCTGTTATGCATGCCGGAATTACGCAGTTGAGAACAGTTCAAGCACTCGCGAAGCTCAGAATTCTGTTTGCGAGAATTGCGGAAATAAAATGATCTTATTCACGGACCCAGAGCAGCCTACGACTATGCCGCATTCTCAGTCTGTCAACGAAGTAGCTACTCAGAGCCTTTCTTCAACTGGAAGATGCTCAGAACGGCAAGCCTCAAGAAAACCACAGTCCGACTTGCTTTAAACAATATGTGCATTTTTTTAACTCATTGGAGTGTCTATTGTTTTGCTCTCTCTCTCTCTCTCTCTCTCTCTCTCTTACACACAGAGTGGTAACCATTGTTTCAGAACTTCCCATTTTATGGTGGCACGGAATATGAATCTACGTATCATTTCTAATATATACTCTGCACGCTATGCTGCATCTTAGAGCATCTCTCTCTGTCTCACTCTCTCTCTCTCTCTCTCTCTCAACTCGTTCACTCTCCCCGTTGTAGTCGTGGGCCACAGCTACGCCCCTTGAAGTTATTTTCTCAGTGTTCGCTAGATTTTCTCGTTATGCAACTGACAACAGTTTATCTCATCGTCTGTGCCGTCATTGAGTATTGATGACGCGGCACATTATAATGTAAGACAGAAAACAAATACAGAGCGGCGTTATCCGCATATCCCGTCTCTCTCTCTCTGTCTCTCTCTGTCTCTCTCTCCCTCTCTCTCTATCTGCTTCGTCTGAGTGTCTATGTCTGTGCGCGTATCGTAGGGCCATGGCTGCTCAAATCTACAAGGTGGTATCAGAGTGAATGTTAGACAGATGAAGAGCGCTAGCCCCGTGGAAAACTCAAAACCACGATATACAGACTGTACACAGACTGAACGCACGAATATCCAGGTAGGTAGAACAACATGTAGATTATTGAATTAATCATCATGTAAAATAGTGTGTTTGTGCATCGTTACAAGAAGCATCACGCCTGTTATAAACGACGTGTTGATTCGCTGAGTGGATCCCTGAGTGTGCAGTGACGTGGATTAAATAATACACGTGTTGTCTGTTATAATTCAGGCGCCAGGTGCAGAGTGTGAATTTGTCTACAGCCAACGGCTTTGTTAGTAAATCTGCCCACATGATGTGTGTAGACAGATAAGAGAGCTGGAGCTGCTTCTGTTCCACCAATTCACACATAAAATGGTATTTTAGATCAACATATTTTGTTTTCTCTAAATGTTTAGGATTGCTTGCTAAGTGGATGCATGATTGATTATCACACATGATTCGTAGCACGCTGGAGGCATTGGGTAATAACTCTTTGATCAAGGTTTGTAACCATATTCCTTCTTTAGCTATAAGTGCCAGGGCCACAAACTCTGCTTCTGCTGAGGAAAGCGCAACTGCATTTTGTTTGTTTGAGAACCAAGCGATCGCCCCACCTACCAACATTAAAATACCACCAACAGTAGAATGTCATGAAGTAATATCTCCCCCCCCCCCCCATCAGAATCCAACCAACCAAGAATGGGGAAGGACAGAGTCAGATTGGAGGACTGGACATAACGAATACCATAATTTTTTGTGTGTTGCAAATAACGAATACAGTGTTTTAAAGAGTACCAATGTGAAAGGGAAGGATTATGCATGTAACGTGATAGGTAGTTGATAGCAAAGCAGAGGTCAAAACGAGAACAGGAAATAAGGTATCGAAATTTTCTAATGAGTGGTCGGACGAAGGACAATACACGGATATGTTCAGTTTCTTGTGTGGCTGAAGTAGTCACAGGGTCATAGATGGAATGAGTAGTCTTAGGCATGAGTGGAGTATATATGGGTTTAACATTCTGAAAAACATAACTCAGGAGGAGGTCATTGGAATACTTCCATTGATGTAAATATAAGAATCCCTTAGATTGGTCATGAATAACATCTCATGCCTAAGAAGTATGTAAGAGGTCCTAAATCAGAAATGGTGAAGGCAGTCCTCAGTTCTTCTGTAGTGGTGTTGATCAACTGTTGAGGGCTACCGAAAATAGGAACGTCATCAACGTACAAGGCAACAATAAGGTAGTCCTGACTGGGATGATGCATATATATATTGGGATCTGAGAGTAGCCTGTGATAGCCATGCGAGATCATAAATTCATTGAACTTTTGAAACCACAGGCAAGGCGACTACTTTAAGCTATAGATAGAACGATGCAGTCGACAAACATAGGTGGGATTTTCAAAAGACACAAAATGTGGAGGTTGAGCCATATATAGTTCATCCGGTAAATCGCCATAAAGGAATGCAATTTGGATGTCTAGATGGTCAACCACAAGGTTAAGTTCAACAACGAGGGCAAACAGCACGCAAAGTGAGGTAAGACAAATAACAGGTTAGAAGGTGTCTTGATAGTCCATGCCAAGAACTTGGGAGTACCCCCTGGTGACTAGATGGGCCTTAAAGTGAGTGACTGTGCCATCGCGATTGTATTTCTTGCGTAATAACCAACGGCAAGATATGGCTTTGCGGTCAAGAGCTAGTGGTACCAAGGACCACGTATTGTTTTTCAATAAGGATGCATATTCGAGCTCCGTAGCTTGACGCCATAAAGAAGCATTAGGTCCATTAAGAGCTTCTACATCAGTCATGGGATCCTCAATTGAGAAAGCAATATCATCTAGATAAAGACAGTCAGCAAAGTTGCAATGTGTGAAAGACTCGTCTCCATGGTCTTGAATGATAGGGCTTGTATTCTCATATATATCAGAGAGGGATCAAGTATGTTGAATAGGATTTTGGCTAGATTCAACAAATGAATGTCTCAAAAGACGTTTACCATGTGCTCCCCACGGAGGTAAAGGGCTGTCGAATGCGGTCCCGCTAATGATAATGGGTCAAATTCCAATACTCGAGGGGTGGGAAGTGTGCCCCGCATGGGTGCCACGGATGGAGCAGGTGTGATAGGGTGTCAAAGATTCATGGGTGTACCCAATGGTGTAGGTAGCTAGGCATGGACAGGTGGATAGGTAGATATGGGTAAAGTCACAGTGCTGTAAGTGGAAGAATCACTCGAGGAGGGAGGATGAATTGTAGACAATGAATCAACATGTGCTATAGGTTTTCCAAGGAGGACGCCTTCATCGAAAACTACTATATCAACAAAAATGGCCCACTTGCAGCGATCAGATAGCTTATTTCTATGAGTTGCAGAAATATATGCATATGTGGGTGCCCCAAAAATACAAAAGGGGTGATAGTCAGGTGGGTAGACGGTCCACAAGGTATATGGGACTGATTTGATAGGTTTACAATAGGTTCATATAAGTAAAAAAACAAGAAATAAAGAGGGCCTCTTCCCATAATGAATCAGGATGGCTTGTTGTTTTTAAGAGAGCTCGACTCATGTCAAGCAAAGTCTGATTCCTGCGTTTAGTCAACCCGTTTGTTGACGAGTCTTCGATATAATAAGGTGATGGAAAATGCCATGATGGCCTAGGTACTCTTGAAAGTAGTGAGTACATTACAAAAAATCTTGATGGTACTCTATGCTTTTCTATTTGTGCTTTTCTATTTGCATGTGGGTGGTATGGTGCCAACATCATTGTTGATATATTTTAGTAGTGATGTGTGATGAGCACACTTAGGATGATTTGGGCACTTTTTTCCCTCTTTACGAGGTTTTTTTCCTTGGTTTGTGTATATGCCTATAACCTTAACAAATGAATTATCTTTGGACATTCACTTTGTAATACATTCACTCTTGTGTAATGTGCTCCAAACTTCTTCTTCTTCCTTGTGTTGTTTGCATGCTTCTACATATCTCAAACTCCAACAATTGCTATCAGAGCATGCTGCTGCTTCATCTGGGGTGTCATCGACATCCCTCCGGTCATAGTCTTAGAATGGCGCAAAATTTGGTGAGAATACTCAAGGTAATTAGGAGCTCCAAACTGTTTCGCTCCATGGTGTCTAAATTTAGATTTGAGCTTCCTTTCGCCTCCAAATGCAACCATTGTAGCACCTATGTAGGCAATCTCATCATTTTGTGTTAAACATATATACAAATTTTTGTTCGTCCGTACAAGCATGTCAAAGTCTGCTACAGGTTTAGGAGAGCTTGAGAGAGTAGTTCTATTCAATGTTTTGAGATACACTCATTTTTTTGCATCAGGGTATTTTAGTTAGTGGCCATGGCTAAAAGTAATGATGTATTCCTTGTGTTGGCGGTTGAGGATAAGTTGGATGGAACCAATTACCCATTATGGGAAATTGCGTTCAATTCAATGGATTTGCGATTGGTCACTCGACAATGTTTTGGGAAGATCAACATGTGTATGAATGTATCTTGCAGATTTTTCGTTCAGCATTTGTCTTTATCTTTAAGTGTGTCCCTATCCCATTCAATATGCGGATCTAAACTTGATCTCTCCGATCGGTTGGAGCAGATGTAGTCGGCATCCCTTGTCTTCATATCGTTTATAATTTTCACTGTCCTTTATTTGCAACTCCAACACTGTTCTATACGATTTAGAGTGTCGTTCCGGACTCTTGCCTTTTCTGATTTTGCTCTACGACTATGCCGCATTCTCAGTCTCTCAACAAAGGAGCTACTCAGAGCGTTTCTTCAACTGGAAGATACTCAGAACGGCAAGCCTCAAGAAAACCACAGTCCGACTTGCTTTAAACAATATGTGCATTTTTTTTACTCATTGGAGTGTGCATTGCTTTGCTCTCTCTCTCTCTCACACACACACACACACAACGTGGTAACCATTGTTATCAGAACTTCCCATTTTATGGTGGCACGGGATATGAATCTACGTATCATTTCTAATATATACTCTGCACGTATCATTTTATGAATCGACGTATCTCTCTCTCTCTCTCTCTCTCTCTCTCTCTCTCTCTCTCTCTCTCTCTCTCTCAACTCATTCACTCTCCCCGTTGTAATCGTGCGCCACAGTTACGCCCCTTGAAATTATTTTGTCGGTGGTCTGTGCCGTCATTGAGTATTGATGACGCGGCACATTATATTGTAAAAGAAAAAACAATTATCTCATCGTCTGTGCCGTCATTAAGTATGTGCTTGAATAATGATTTAAGATTGCAAATTTATAATGATTTAAGAGTATGACAGGCTGGAATGGAATTTTATTCTTCAATTTCTCAAGGATGTTGCTTTTGGCTCTAAATTTATAAGAATGCTTTTCATGTATTTGGAAACGCTTCTCCCAGAATTATCAATAACGGTCATCATTCCCCGACTTTCTACCTCAAAGGCTCCATTAGGCAATGTTTCCTACTTCAATATATGCTTCATAGTATTTTAAGAGCTTCATAGTGGCCATGTCTTTCATTTGCTAGCCATCTACATGGGCTTTGACGTATGCATGAGACAACGATTGGATTGGGTGGTTTCCAAGCTTGAGAACAAGCTTCATATTATAATGGTATGCAGATTAATGTTTTGGGGCAGACAATGGTGGTCAACATATTCATTATCTCTTCTATCATGTATTCTTTTAGCTTTTTGAAGGCCATGCAACAAGGAGTTGCTTACATTGGAAAAGAACTAGATAAATTTCTTTTGTATGGGGGATACTAATAATAGTCGGGTGTCAAAGAACAAACAAGACATTTGTGCTAGCTCGAAGGACAAGGGAAGGTTATGTACCCTAGTTGTGGAAGCCATCCCCAACACGATAGTCACAAAATGGATGATTAAAGGCTTCACTAGTGTTGCATCTTCTTGGGTCGAGCTTATTTTCAGGAATACTCATTCTCCCTCTTTAGTGGGGATCCCTAGTGGAAAGGTAGCACATGATGAATGCATTTTGTTGAAGTGGTGCAATGGTGATGTACCACAATGGTTCTCCCTTTAAGAGTGCTTCAAGACAATGCTCTATAAGTAGAAATTAAGCTCCACATTACATGCATGGTACTCCACAAATACCTGTAAAATAAGCAAAAACCAAAATATACACAATGACCCTAAACTCAAATTTCCTAGGTTCTACATATGTGATCCAACTTATAAGGCAAAGAGGCAACTACATGTTTTATTAAAGTACATTACAAAAGTGTTCAGCGGTTGTTTGGCCTTTCACATGGACACTTACAAGAACAATCTCCCACTAAAGGCCAATGTGATCGAAATGAACTATGATATAAAACATATTGAATGACAAAGGATACATGAGAGTAGGTATACAAACTATACCTGTCACCGGATGGGCATGCTACATAGTGAATAAAGTACTATGCAAAATTGTGTAGGAAGTAACTTCCATCATGCAACAACACTCTCGAAACCTATCCTATGGTAGAGCCTTAGCGAAATCATTTTCTGTTGGGAAAGATGGATGGACACCTCAAGAAATAAGTAGGTACTGCTAATTCCCGCTTTGTACCAGCCTGATTTCGCTTCAGAGTTAAGTTGAAGGTTCTTTTAGCTTTCCAATGACACTAAATAAGTGCTTGTGTATTTTGGAGATGCTTCTTTGGACACTTTGATCGAAATAGATAAGTTTGCAACTAGCTTATGACCAAAAAGTTGTTATTTTGGTCTTGATACCTGTTGGAAGTTTTGCTCAATACTCACATTACAGTAGCAATTAGAAAAACTCCTTATGAGGGTATCTAATTAGCTTAGAGAGATAATGATTCCAACTAGAATCACTTAAAATGATAGACTATACTAAATCACTTTAACAAATAGAAGCTTACCCCCGACTTGTTAGGAAGTACTCGGCAGAGAATGACCTGTGACCACTTCAAGACGGTTTTCTTCCAATTGGATGAAAGTGACCACTTCAAGATGATTTTCTCCCAATTGGCTGAATGAAACTTCTTCAAACTTTGACAACATGTACTAGACCTTGGCGTCTTCTAATGAGCGATGGAACATTGGAAATGGTGGAGAGATCACTGAGATATGAGCACGACACGTTCACAGTTCTGAGTGACAATGATAGAGATGAGTGTAGATGAAATCATAAATGTAATGTATTATGTAACAATGTTGTACATGATCATTGGCATGAATATGATGCCCAATGATGGTGATAGGAGTGGGCTATAGTGTGAGCCTCTCAATTAAATTAAATGATAAGTACTAAACTCAGTAATGGGTGCACTATGGATGGGAGATTTCAAGTGACTTTTATAGTGACTCTCTTCAAAGTTGAATTTTGAATCTCAAATGCACTTCCACCTAAAAGTTCTTCCACTAACTAAGGAGATTTTTCCCTCAAGGAAATTCATACCATAAAGTTCTCCTAACTCCACGGCTTTAGTGGCATTTACATGGTTGTTCTAAGTCAAATGACTTTTACAAAAGTTAATTGTAAAAATGATAAGCAATGGTTCATGTGGTTCTTTAAGGAGTTTCACACAAATTCTTCCAATGCCTAGCCAAGTGTGAAGGCTTGGCATTTGCACCAATAGTGCCCCCTCAAGCCAAACATCTTGGCTTCTCATTCTTCATCAATCCTCTTGAATGTCTTGCAATCCAATCATAGCTTTAAATCTGCAAAGTTTAGTGCCATCAAGTGCCTTTGTCAATAAGTTTGCACATTGCATATTAGTTGATACATATGCCAATTGAATTTCCTTGCTCAATAGCTTCTCTCTCACATAATGATAGTGAACCTCTATATGCTTGGTCCTAGCATGATAGATAGGATTTGCTGCAAGATGTAAAGAACTTGTATTGTCACCAAAAATCATTGGTGAGTTAGAATGTAATTCCAAGTCTAAATATAGCAATCTGATCCATATGGCTTCTTGATTAGCATTAGCTAACCCTCTATATTCAACCTCTGTTGAAGATAAAGCAATAGTAGGTTGCTTCTTGGAAGACCATGAAATGGGCTTGTCACTTGCAAAAGAGGGATAACCTGAGGTATTGCTCTTGTCATCCTTACAACCTGCCCAATTTGCATCCGAGTATATTTTGATGTCCAAATCTGAATTATAAGGAAAGTATAAACCTTGATTTTGAGTACCCTCAAGATACTTCAAAATTCTCTTGGCTGCTCCCAAGTGAGGTGCTCTAGGTTTGTGCATAAATTGACTTAAGACACTTACTCCATAAGCAATATCAATCCTTGTCAATGTAGCATATTTTAGGCTTCCTACCATGCTTTGATATGTTGCAATATTTTGAAGCACATCACCTTCACAAGCACTCAACTTTTGGTTTACCTCCATAGGAGTGCTAGCTATCTTGGAATCCTCCAAGTGAAACTTCTTCAACATTCTTGCACGTACTTTCTTTGAGTAATATAAATTTTAGAATTAATTTATACCAATTCAAGTCCAAGAAAATACTTTAGTGACCCTAGATCACTGATTTTGAACTCTTGCATCATTTCATTCTTGATCTGCTTGATACCATTGGCATTACTACCTGTAAGTATGATATCATCAATATACACACATAGGTATATCACCTCTAAATAACTTCTCTTGACAAACAAAGATGTATCTGCTTTACTCATGATGAATCCTTGATCTTGGAGATAGGTAGTCAACCTATGGCTCCATGCCCTAGGTGCTTGCTTCAATCAATAAAGAGCTTTGTTTAGTTTGCATACATATGTTACCGTTCTTGGGTCCTTATAGCCCGGAGGTTGAGCCATGTATACCTCCTCTGAAATCCAACCATTAAGCAAAGAATTTTTTTTTACATCCAATTGGTACATATTCCAAATCCTTGATGCAGCCCCACTTACCAATACCCTGGTGGTTGGCATTTTGGCCAGAGGTGAGAATGTCTCTTCATAAACAACTCCTTGGGTTTGTGCAAAATCCTTAGCCACAAGTCTACCTTTATACCTGTTTATTGATCCATCTCAATTTCTCTTGATTTTGTAAATCCATCCAGAACCAATTACCTTCATAGACTCCTTTTTTTGCACTAGCTCCCAAGTGTCATTCTCCTTGAGTGCTTCAATTACTTCATCCATAGCTTCCTTCCATTCTGCCTTGATCTTTGCCTCTTCATATGATGAAGGCTCTTCAAGTGGTAAATCTTTAGCAAGATAAATGGAATGCTTGGTAACTAGAAAAGTGTCATACCCATATCTGATTGGCCTCTTGCTCTCCCTTTTTTATCTTCTAATTGCTTGGTTTGATGATTCAAGTATGTCCTCCAACTTCTTCATCTTGACCTTGCCTTTTGATTTCCATGCTTTGAATTTTTCTAGGTTGATGATGTCTTCGTCATCTGATCTGATATCTTCAATCTCGTAATTTGTCTCTTCCTTGGTGAGGCTTGGAAACTCCTCTTCCAAGTCATAAGGCAACTTTACTTTCCTGCATTCACTTTCAAACCAAGAATCATTCTCATCAAATACATCTCTACTGATTATAAAACCTTTGTTGATGCATTATAGAATCTATATCCTTTCTGATTTTAATCATACCCTATGAAGATGCACTTCTCTCTCTTAGGGTCTACCTTACCTCTGATTTGAGATGGGATATACACATATGCAACACATCCAAAGATCCTTCAATGATCAAGTGATGCACTCATACCATGCCATGCTTCATATGGGGTCATACCATCAAGTGATTTGGATGGAAACATGTTAACAAGATAAATGGCAGTAGATACACTCTCTGCCCACAAATAATTAGGTAACTTATTCTCATTTAGCATTGACCTACCTTTATCAACAATCAACCTATTTCTCGTCTTTGCTACCCCATTTTGCTTAGGGGAATGCATCAAATTCATTTGAGAATTACTCACCTCCTTCATCCAACCTTTGTCTTTTTAGGCTTCTTCTGTTTGGTTTTCCACAAGTGCAAGATACTTCTTAAAGCAACTAAACACTTCATCTTTGTGCTTCATAAAATATAAGATAGTCCACCTACTGAAATCATCAATGAAAGATACATAATACCTTGATCCAAAAAATGAAGGGTCTTTACTTGGTCCCCACATATCTGTGTGGACAAGCTCCAACTAATTCTCATGTGTGTATCCTTTCTTTGAGAAGGGTAACCTGTGAGATTTTCCAAACTGACATGCACCACATTTATAGATCATGTGTTGCTTGGATACATTAGGTATCCCAAGCACACATTGATCTCTACATATTTGCTTTTTCTCTCACCAATTTTCCCTGATCTTTCATGCGAAATCTCAAGCTCTGATAATGTTTGATCCTTGTAATTATAAAGTGCAATATTCCTTGTATCTTCAAGTTCAAATGTAAATAATCTACCTATCTTTTCTCCTTTGGCAATTCTCTTGAATCCATGTTGGGGATCCTCCAAAAATGCTACATATTTGTTAAACCATAATTGCAATGTAGCTCATCGAGACCCTTTTTCCATCACCTCTAAATGATTGGTTTGTTTTCAATGATGACAATCACCTATGTGTTCAAAATGTTCATGCACTGCATACTTGTAGAGAAGGATGAAGCCCAAGTTAGCTTCATTAGGATGTGGAGTAATGGCTTGCATGAGTGCTCAAAAGAGGAACAAGATGTGGGGAAGAATCACATTATTTACACAAAGAGATTCCATCCTACATCAAGGGAGTCTATGCCACCATTGATATATGAGCCAAGAGACATTGCTGACATTGAGGAGCAAGTTCTAGAGCATGAAAAGCCTTCTCAGACTTCTCAAGTCCCTGAAGACGATGTTATGTATGAGGCCGAGCAATTATATGATCAACTTCTATTATAGAAGGGTTTTTGGACTTCATAAACATGCACTTTTGTAATGATTTAATTATTGGAATATAATGCACAAAGTTTCTTGTTATTTGTGCTTAATTTTATCCACATTCTACTCAATTTTTTTGGATTGGTGTGTGGCCTTTACGTTTATGGCTGGTTTACAAGATTACACTATGCCTAAGGTGGATTTGATCTACATCAAAAAAGCTATGGTTTGGATTATGCCAAACTCTCCATTGAAGCATTCTTTTACCTATAGTCATTTATTGTATTTTTTAAAAAGATTTCTTATGGATCATTTACCATTGTAAAAGTCTAGATCTTTACACCTGGAAAAGTCAACAAATAGAGCTAAACTTACACGAATTTGATCTGGTTGAGTTGCAATCAATGAATCAATCAATCAACTAAAAGTAGATCAAACTAGATCTTCGCTTTTCCTAGATTATAGGAAACTGAATTGATTCCCTCCAACAACTAATCCCACCTACATTTGATTTCAAAATCCTCTTGTAGAAGTCATGGAGCACTTCAAGATCTATAAGAAGACTTCAAATCACTTGTACATTACACCAAAGCAATATACATACAATTGTGGCCATCATTGTCTTGCTCCTTCATTTTTTTGCATCATCTTCTTCAACAATAGGAAGATTGTAGAGGCTACTGCTCTCTCTATCGAGTTCCAAATTGGGTGAGTGATCACTAATTGGAAATTTATTAGTGTCTAATTTATGTGTATAAATATTTAATGCATTTAGTTCAATAGATTAGAGAAATCTCAGTTTTTCTGTCTCGGAGTCTATCTCTATGCATCCTTGAAAATAGGAGCTACCACTGTTGAGTATGCGGTTCATTCGAAAAGCATATTTTGCTTATTTCTTTGAATCTTGTGCATTATATACACTCAAGCCTATGTGTACAAATCATCCAAAAGTATTTTTTTCCAATTGTAATCATGTTGGTGTTGCTGCAAGTCAACCACCAATTGATGTTTTGGATAAGGGATTGAAGTCACAGATTGAAGAAAAGATTAACCTATGAAGCTTGAAAATAGTGCACATTCAAGAAATGAAGACTTGTATACATATGTACATTGAACTAGAAGAACTAGATGTTCGAAGAGTTATAAGACACTTTAGAAGTGAAGGAGATCTTTCTCATCATTCAATTGTAAAACTTTCTGAATAGAAGAAAAAATTGCACCCGATATTTTATTTTGTTCTCCTTCTCTGTTTGATCATTTCAACAATCCTTTTGTATATGTTTAATTCCATAGTTAGTGCTTCTATGGTTAAGATTTGAGAGCCTAATTGTAAACAGGCTGAGAGAATTATGTGTAGGAACATTTGTATGTGAATAAGTGGTGAGTGTCTTTTGAAATAGGTGCAATCTTGATGGTCAAATAAATTCATCAGTACTCAGTGCAGAGTGTAAAGTTTTGCACAAATGAGGAGTCAAAATCTAAGTTGGAAGGTAAGCCATGTGTGGCGAAAAGCATTTGATTAAACGGTTTGTACTTTGGGAGAAGCATGCATTAGAAGTTGCAGGTGTCAAAGTCGATTATACAGGAGGATAGTTTCAGACATAGGTAGATTGTTTGAATCATTTCTCAAGGTCTACTGAATCTTTTGAGATGAGTCAACTTGGAGAAGGTGCAAAATCTATAGGCGACACCTTGTACAAAGTTTCATCACAAACTTTACACATTTGATCAATCAATGAGTGAGTTATGTGCAACAGACTTTTTGAGTAGTGACTCTCTTCATAGTTAGTTCAAGATTTTGATAATCTAGTATTGATTCTCTAAATTGGTAAAGGTTTTGAGTTATTGTTGATATATAAGTGTTCTAAAATTAAGGATAGCTTGTTCTTTTGGAGATTAACACTCTCCATCAATGGAATCAAAGCAGGAATCATTAAAATAGAAGAAAGGAGGACCTTGCCTGCTGTAGTCATACAGAAATCAACACTTGAAGGTTCAAAAGGTGAAATTTTAAAGATAAAGCTTGAGAAGGATGTCTGAAGCTATCAAGAAGATCAACAAGAACTTGGTTTGAAGTAAAGGTACACTTATTCCTCATAAAGCTTGAAGAATTTAATACACAGGTGAAGAAACGATGGGATATTCTCTTCATAGAGAAACTAGATAGAGAAAACTATGCAGCTTGGTCAATTAGGATGGAAGATCATCTCATGAGCAAAGATCTAATAGGTAACATCACAGGTGAAGAGGAAAGACCACAATTCAGAGATCGTAGTGTTCCAACTAGGGATGAACTCTCAGATTTGAAGGCTTGGATGAAGAAGGATGCTCAAGCAAGGAGCATTATCTACATGGGAGTTAATGACTACTTGCTACCTCATATTAGAGGACTTGAAAGTGCAAGTGACATATGGAATGCTTTGAAGGAGCATTTCCAAAATACTAAAAAGTCAAGGAAGGCATCCTTATGGGTAGAGTTCACTGCATTCAAAAAGAAAGCTTCTCAATCCATTTCTGATTATGTAACAAGGATGAAGGACATTGCAGATGCATTAGGAGATATTGATGAAGATATTGAGGTGGATAAATTGGTAAGGCAAATCCTCACAAGTTTGAGAGGAGATGAGAAATGGAAGCCATTCATTTTGTCTATTGAATTGTCACTAGATCATTTCATTCCTGATTTAAATCAGTTTCTAGGACACATGTTAACTTTTGAGCAGGATGTCAAAGGTGATGGTGATAAGAGTGCAGGTGAAGCAATGTATTCAAAGGATAAGAAGAAGAATAGCAAATGCAAGCAACAAGTAAATGAAGAAGAAGGTACAACTCGCCAAACCAACTTCCTAAGAGGAAGAGGAGGTGGCAAAGGTAGAGGAAGAGGCAGAAGCAATAAAGATGGAGCCAAAACTTGTTGGAATTGTTTGTTGTAAGAAAAATCATTTAGCTCATGATTGTTGGCATAATAATCAGAATAATGGAGGATATAGTCAGAACTTTAATTCAAGAGGAAGAGGTGGTAGAAACCAAAGATGTAATTTCAGAGGTAGAGGTAGTAGAGGTTACTTTGGAAGAAATGCAGGTAGAGGTTTCCAAAGCCAATCCTACAACAATACCTACTACAAAAATGCTTCATATAAGAAAGAAGATTCAACCTTAATCATGAATGCAACTTGTGAAAGACAAAGTGAAGATCAAAGAGTCTTCTACATTGACTCACGGTGTAGCAATCACCTGAGTGGTAACATAGCTTTGATGACTGATTTGGAGAATAAGGTAACTAATGATGTAGTTCAAACAGGTGATATATACAAAGCATAATATGAAGTCAATTGGATTAGTAAAAGCCAAGGATGGAAGTACTCTTCTGAGTAAGGTCTTGTATGTTCCTACAATTCCAAAGAATTTGATAAGTGTAGGGTGAATTGTTGGAAAACATTATGAAGTAAGGATCACTAATGATGGAGTTTTTGTGGAAGACCCTAGCAATAGGTATAAATAAATTGTTTGAGGGAAGAAAGAAGAAAGACTCTTCACATTGAAGATTCAAGGTAATGTTCGTCATGCCTTGTTCACTTATGGAGGACATAAGATCTCTGACTTAAATCCTTGGCATAAAAGGCTTTGACATCTCAATGAAAGAGGTACTAAGGATATGGTTAACAATGGTTAAGTGCTTGGATTTCCTAATGCTGTAGGTCAACATATGACATTCAAATATGAGGCATGTCAATTAGGTAAGGCTCATAAGGAATCATATTCTAAGCATGGATTTATGTATTCAGAGAAGCTTGAATTGGCACACACAGATGTGTGGGGACCATCAAAGGATTTTAGTATAAATGGTTCAAGAAATTATGTGATTTATGTTGATGATGCTACCACCTGGATCACTATCTTTGATCAAAGGTATTTCATACACTCGAACATGATCATGTGTATGCAGAAAAAATTACAGGTCAAAAGCTGAAGAGACTAAGGTCAAATGGAGGGGGAGAGTACTTCTCTAATGAGTTTAGTGATTACTTATGGAATGAAAGTATAAAAAGGGAAGCTACTTGTAAGTACTCTCCTCAACAAAATGGTGTAGCAGAAAGGAGAAATAGAACTCTTGTTGAGTTTGCAAGATCAATGATGAAGGAGAAAAATTGTCCAAATTATTTGTGGGTTGAGGCTGTAAATACAGCCACATACTTGGTTAATAGGTTACCATGTAAAGCTTTGCAGGGAATAACACCATATGAAGCCTGGTGGGGTGAGAGACCTACCTTAGATCATTGCAAAGTGTTTGGATGTTTGGCCTATGCATATGTGCCATCTCAATTGAGGCATAAATCAAAACCTAAAGCTAAAAATTATGTGTTAATTGGATATGATTATAAACAGATGGGTTATAGCTTGTGGAGTCCTTCCACAAAACAATTCGTTGTATCAAAGGATGTTACATTTGATGAACAAGGTACTTGGTATGCAGGAACAATCAATAATCATGCAAGTGATGAAGAACTTTTGAATCCAAAGAAAGGTAAAACAAAGGTTCAGATATTTGATGAAGAAGAGATCAATGAAGTACAATTTGAAGTTGAATAAGTGCCAAGGTTTGATCCAAAATGTGATGAACCAGAAACTTCAAGAAGTGGAGAACTCAGAAGGTCATCAAGACATAAATGGCAACCTACAAGGTATAGCTATGAAACTTCTTTTTTGACTACTAAAGACTATGCTTACATGGTGAAAGCAGATGAAGACCCTTCTACATATGAAGAGGCAAAAGGTAAGGAAAATTGGGAGAAATCTATGCACGAAGAGTATGATGCATTGATGGAGAATGAGACATGGGATTTGGTTCCTAAAGCAAATAGTCAGAAGATGATTAGATGCAAGTGGGTCTACAAGACAAAGAGGTATGGAGATGGAAGTGTGTCTAGGTATAAAGCTAGACTTGTTGTGAAAGGGTTTGCTTAGACATATGGTATAGATTATGATGAGATCTATAGTCCTATGGCAAAGATGACAACCATGAGGACAGTCATAGCCATTGCTACATGTAAAGGTTGGAGATTATGTCAATTAAATGTGAAGAATTCTTTTCTTAATGGCTATATTTTAGATGATGTTTTTATGGAGCAACCACAAGGGTTCAAAGATAAAAGGTATTTAGAATATGTATGTAAGCTCAAGAGGGCTTTGTATGGTTTGAAGCAGGACCCAAGGGCATCGAATTATAGACTTGTAAAGTTCTTGAAGGAACTTGGTTTCCAAGTATCTAAAGCTAGTAGTAGCTTGCTTGTCAAAGCAAGTGATGATGGGTTCATTTATATGTGCATATATGTTGATGATATAATCCTTACAGGTACAGATGAGAATGGCATACAAAGTCTCAAGAAACAAATGGAGAAAGAGTTCAAGATTAGTGACTTGGGAGACTTGTCATATTTCTTGGGCATCGAGATCTCATATACTCAACATGGAGTGTATGTAACTCAAGAAAGGTATTTGAAGAACTTGTTGATCAAGTTTAAAATGGAAGATTGTAGGGTAGCACCTACTCCAATGGAGATGAATCACAAATTGAGCACATATGGAGGAGAAGAATTTTAGGACATCAAGCTATATTAAAGTCTAGTTGGTAGTTTAATTTATGCTACATTAACTAGGCTTGATTTGTCATATGCAGTTGGAGTGTTGTCTCAATTCATGCATTGTCCTAGGAAAGAACATTGGGTTGTAGGACAAAGAGTATTGAGGTACATTAAGGTTACACTCAAGGAAGGTTTGTATTATGGTTTTACATCAGATACAAAGATCAAGATGTACAGTGATACAAATTTGGCACGTAATCTTGATGATAGCAGATCAACATATGGATAATTGACTTATGTGGGAGATAAGTTAATCTCTTGGTGCTCTAAGAAGCAACATACAGTTGCTTTATGATCTACAGAGGTAGAGTATAAAGGTATGGTTGAAGCTGCAAAGGAAGTCATATGGTTGAAGACTCTCATGAAGAGTTTGACATCATTCAGAGTAAACCCACTATTCATGGAGATAACATGAGTTCATTGTATCTAGCTTTTAACCCTGTTTTTCATGCCAATACTAAACACATTGAGATTCAATATCAATTCTTAAGAGAGAAGGTGATTGATAAGGAGATTCAAGTCATACATACATCAACAAAAAATCAGATTGCAGATATGCTAAAAAAAAGCTTGGATGGACCAAATCTACAAAGATTTACAGACATGGCAGGTATAAAGAAAATAGAGAAAACCTCAATTGATGATTGAGGAGGACCTGTTGGTGCAATTCAACCACCAATTGATGTTTTGGATGAAGTATTTAAGTCAAAGATTCAAGAAAAGATTAACCTATGAAGCTTGAAAATAGTGCACATTCACGAAATGAAGACTTGTATACATATGTACGTTAAACTTGTAGTTAGCTCACACATACCTTTTGTAATTGTCATGAGCTTGTACATATATGCCTATATATACAAGTAAAAAGTCAGGGCAAGTATGAGAGAGCATGAGATAAGAAGGATTAGATGTTGGAAGAGTTATTAGACACTTTAGAAGTGAAGGAGATCTCTCTCATCATTCAGTTGTAAAAATTTTTCAATAGAAGAAAACATTGCACCTGATATTTTGTTGTGTTCTCCTTTTGTGTATGATCATTTCAAGAATCCTTTCGTTCATGTCTAATTCCATATTTAATAATTCTATGGTTAAGATTTCAAAGCCTAATTGTAAACAGGCTGAGAGAATTATGTGTAGGAACATTTGTATGTGAAGAAGTGGTGGGTGTCTTCTGAAATAGGTGCAATCCCAATGGTTAAAGGATTGATGACTACCCAATGCACAGTGTAATGTTTTGTACAAATGAGGAGTAGAAATATAACTTGGAAGGTAAGCCATCTATGGCGAAAAGCTTTTGATTAAATGTGCTGCACTTTGGGATAACCATGCATTAGAAATTGCAGGTGTCAAAGTTGACTATACAAGAGGACAGTTTCAGTCATAGGTAGATTGTTTGAATCATTTCTCAAGATCTACTGAATCTTGTGAGATTATTTAACTTGGAGAAGGTTCCAACACCTTGTAAAAAGTTTCATCAGAAACCTTACACATTTGATCAATCAATGAGTGAGTTATGTGCAACATAGTTTTTGAGTAGTGACTCTCTTCACAGTTAGTTCAAAATTTTGATAATATGGTATTGATTCTCCAAATTGGTAAAGGTTTTGAGTTGTTCTTGATATAGAATTGCTCTAGCATCAAGGATAGCTTGTTCTTTTGGAGATTAACACTCTCCATCAGTTGGCTGCTATGAGCATTTGAAGTTGATTGTCTCATCCAAAGATAATAAACTTTTTGAGCTACAAAATGTGCAAACCTATTTGTTTTGTATTGACTCTTTCTCCTTGATGCTCCAAAGTACATAGTGCCTTTTATTGCACTTATCACATGCCTATCAACAAAGTGCACAATTATGATCAAGATAGATTATTGCATAATACAACAGAAATATCATACATCAACCCATGCTCATACTCTAGCTTAGTCACACATGAGTTGGATAGTTTTCTATGTGCATGCAATGATAGGATTCAAGGACGGCATTGCATCATAACAAATATTATCCAATGGGGAATGTCTAGCAATGTGTCGATAATTGGTTGAGACTGCTCTAAAATTGCTAGAAAACATTTCCAAGGAATCAACCAATGATCCATAAGTCATTGGCATGCCTATGTCAAGTGTATCCTAGTGCAAAGCAAATCGAAGATAGAAGACCTTGCATAACTATTGAATAAGGGCTAAAATTATGGTTAAACTCCTAATAGACACATGTGTTACAATTGACATAAGAAAATTATCTCTAGTATAGGCTCTAAAAGCCAAGATAAAACTAGTCCAAACCTATTTATTAGGATTAGGAGCTACACAAAAACCATGCATTGGAAAACTCACACTCCATGCATCTAGACAAGGCCAACTTACACATGAAATTCTTGATTTACGAGGATGATGATCCAATTGAATAATTCATAATCAAGTAAGATTGGCTATTCAAAAAGTCTTTAGGCCTTAAGTTAGCAAAGGGCGTAATGATCCTCAAGTGAGAAGAAAAAGACATCCCTTGTACTTCTTTCCACTTTTTCTTTGATCATCACATCAATAAAAAGTGGTTTATACAATTGGGAACAAGAAACCACATAGAAAAGGACCTCGGATCATACAAAAGTGGTACCTAAAAAAATCCACAACCTTCAGAAAAGAATAAAACCACACATACTATGTGGTTTCCCAAGAGATATCCCATTCCTCCTCCAAACCCCATAGTCATTTCATCAATGTCAATGCACACAAAAGACCACTCACCATTAAGGAGCGTGTACCACGTATAAAAGCATTGCTTTAATTAAGATCTTCATGATTAGTGTTCTCCTCATGCTTTTATAATTCATGCATAGTCTTGGGAAAGAAAACCTAGATTTGTATATATGTAAATATGAATTCCTTTCTTTTCCATAATCAAAAGTAACACAATTGAGTAATACAGGGATTTAGACATAAAGAACTGATTTATCAACCAGAAGAGACACCTCTTCATGTGCCAAGAATGTGCTTCATGCATAACCCTTTCACTTGCCCCATAAAGATCAACTACACATCAAGTATGCATCAAATATAGGGCCACATTACTTGGCCTTGCAGAAGACATGGTTGTTCTAATCCTATGCACTAGTGATACTTTGTATGCGAGGATACTTCACATGCATACTCTATTTTTGCTACTCATATTTTCTTTTAGGTGATCTATTCAGGAAAACCCTTCTCATTGTAGATGATGAATTTCTTCTTTTGAAAGTACATGTTGATTGTAGGGAAAACATATGAAAACCCAGTGGACATAGTCAATAATCACCATCAAACTGAACAATCAGAGAATTCAAGTGCAACATGGTTAGAAGGATGCTAGATGAGCTTGTCTCACTTATGAAGATTTGTCTTGGTTCATAACTCCAATGGGTAGCAATGTGGACTTGTTAATTACCTTCCTTTTGCTAACCATGTCACCAAAAGGCCTTCAAAGCAACCAATTAGTGAAGCTCTCTGATATTTTTCTACTCCATTTTTGTAGGACATACATGCTAAGTCAAGAACAAGATATTAAAAAAGCTAGAACATGAAATAGAACAAGAACAAAATGGTGACAAATGTCATGACTCAAATGATTCTATTTGTGGTGCTATCTCCTTACTGTAGATCCTAAGGATGTGGCAAAGGTTGGAGTTTGAGGTTTGGGGAAGCACTTGGACAATACAAGAAAGAAGAAGCTTGTAGCACACCACAACACGTAATGAATTACCAAGTGAGTTTACAAAGGTAACTAACCAATTAGGGTTATAGACATATACAAAAGTATGAAAAAAGCCTCGTAAAGAGGTAAAAAGTGCCCCAACATTCCTAAGTATATTCACACATGTCAGTACAAAAATATATCAACAAATCCCCCCTAGGGGTGATGTAGTCAACGGAGAGCTAGCACTCATGTATAAGGAAGTGCCAAAATATGTGGAAATAGGTCAATCCACAAAAGAAAGTAAGTCCTAAAACTTTATGAAAAGCTTAAAACATCTCCCTAGGTAGATCCTTTATGAGAAGGTTTGCAATGACTAATCTCTCTAGCAAAGAACCTCTCCTTGAAATAATGATAGTGCATCTCAATGTAATTTGTGTGGGTATAGAACACAAGGTTCCTTGCAACTACCAATGCACTCTCACTATGAGTGAAGATGGTAGTGGAAAAAGATTGACAAACACCCAAATCAGCCAAGAGGTATCTGGGGCACACACACTCAACACTCCTATCAAAGCTACCCTATACTCATCCTCGCAACTAGAAGTGGCGATAATAGGCTTCTTCTTGCTCAACCAAGATATGCATGAGCCACCAAACATGAATCATAAGCCACTGGTGGACACATGAGTGTCATAGAGACTCGCCCAATTAGAGCTAGAAAAAGAATGTAAATGTTGGTAATGATCCCCCCTTGGGATAAAACAATCCAAGTAGTCGGGTACAACTCAAGTGGTGAAAGATGCACTTAACTAATTGCCAATGCTTGACACCTAAGAAATGCATAAATATGCTCATCTTAGAGATAACAAACTCAATATCAAGTTGAGTTATGCATATCAAACATCGAATAGCATGCCAATATAGAACAACATCAAATGCATCTATAGCATCATGAATAATCAACTGCAAACCCGTTTCCATAGGAATGGCAATAGATTTGAAATTGTCAAGGCCAAAACGATGGAATAATGTTTCAATATATTTTCTTTGACACAAAGGTATTCCCCCATCAAGTTGTATAAACTAAATGCCCAAATAATGGTGAAAATGCCCCATATCTGACATCTCAAAAGAGGCATACATATCAGCCTCGAGTTTAGAAATGTGCTTCTCATTAGGACTAGTGAGTAGCATGTCATCAACATATACACCAATGATCATAAGTACATCGTACACACACTTAACATGTAAGGTCCTCTCAGTTGGACTGTGACTGAAAGCATGTTCAATCAAGAAGGCATGTATCTTTTTACACCAAGCATCTGGTGCTTGCCTCAAACATTGTCTTAAGCTTTGTCAAAGTCGATCTTGAGGAAAATTACATCTTTTCTTAACTCATTCACAAAGTCGAGACCTTCCCAAATATCTATAATGGCTTCCAATATTGACATGCCTTTCACGAAACCTTTTTGGTCGTCGCTTAACCATGCTCTCAGATGGCTGGAAATTCTGTTGGCTATAAGTTTGGAAATGATATTATATCCCATTTGAAGCATCGTAATCGGATGCTAGTTCTCAATTCTATTCTTTTCCTCTTTTTTGTGGATTAAATTGATGATACCATTGTTGAGACAAGTCGAAAGTGCACCAAAATCAAGGGCCTCTTGCCAAAACAAACAAAGAGGGGTGGTAATCACCAAATTGAAGGACTTAAAGAACTCATTAGTGAGCCCCTTCGGCCCTCAGCTTTTACCACTAGGGAGCGCATCAATGACTTCAATGATTTCTTCTTCCGAGATGGGGCATCAAGTAGGGAAAGAAGGATTTGTGGGATCCTCTGAGAGGATACCCTAGGGATGGCTGCCATTCAGTCTTGTCTATGGTGGGAGAGGGGGGATGAGATCCCCAGGAGTCTCGTAAAGTGCTCTTCAATGATTTGGAAATTTTCTTCTTCCGTATTGCATACATCACCATTTGAGTCTAGCAATAGGGGGGATTGATTCTTTGTTTTTTTTTCCTTTTGATGTTGCGTATCTCTTTGGTGGGTTTGTCGCCTTTGCAAGCCCACCACTCTTAAAGAAAATTTTTCACTTCCCCCTCAAGTCTCCAGAGTCTATGATATAGAGTTTCTCAATGAGGCCACCAAACACTTTGGAGCATCTTCTTGGTTCTTATCATGATTTTCCGTGCATGAAACCAAGGAGGGGAGAGAGAAGGAAGTCCAACATGCATGAAACCAAGGAGCCTTACAAAATTTGGTGAGAGGTTGGAAAGCGATAATGATCGGGTAGTGATCATAGATGGCAATTTTAGTGCATTGCAAGAGGGAAGGGCAGCCCCACTCATGAATAATGTCCTGAGAAATGTAGCTTCTATCCACTCTAGCTTTGCTCAAGTCCTCGCCCGCTTAGAGATTTGACCACAAAAAGCCTTTCGATTTTTTATTCGACCAGATCCAAGTGCAGTTTGGCTTTGTCCCAAGTTTCTTTCTCATGACTCTCAATGACCTGGCCCTTGTTGTTCCATTGGTCTGTAGGGTCCTCCACCATGTTGAAGTCACCACAAATTTTTACGTTGTAGGGGAGCGAGTCCAACGAGGCCCAGATGTCCAGGCTCTCCAACTCCCAAAAGTGTAGGGTTTAGGCTAATGTCACGAAGCCATTGATCAACGATGGTCGCTCTTGAGGGGTCACTCAACCACCTAGCATTTAATAAGATGATGGTCATTGCCGAAATTTACCCTCTTTGCCGGAAGGGGTCTTATCCTTTCTCCTCTTGGATTCGTCTTTCTTTTTCGTTGGGAGGGGGTCCCAACTTAGTAACTTTTTTCTCCACCGTAGCTCAATAGGTTGTTTTCCCTTGCGGAAGGTCTCTTGTTGAAATGAACAGGAGACCGTATCCGGAATAGTTGATCCAATGATGGAACTTTCACTATCCATGTTGTCTTTGTTACTAGTGGTAAAGCCGTCTTTTTTGCTTGTAGTGTGGCCCTCCTGGTTGGATTCTTTGTTGTTAGGGAACTCTAGGGCTTCATCGTTGGTGTCCACCTTAAGCTTGTTCCTATCTAGGTAATCAATCACATTAATCTCCTTTTCAAGATTGCAATACAAGTTTTTTTGGAAGGGGGGCATTTGGAGTATGCTTTCTCTCAGAAGTAACCCTAGGAGTTCTTTTCCTTCTTCTTTTGACTTCCCTAAACCCATTTGAGTCAGTTTCTGGGTTCTGACATCCCTTAACTTCCTCATCATTCACCAACGGATTTAGGGTGCCAATGTTGTCTTGAGTTTTTTTGGATGCTTCTTGTATTTGTTTGCTTTTTTGTCTCAATGGGCACTCTTTGATCCTGTGGTGTTGTTGGCCACAACTTAATCACGTGTTAGGCAGATTTTTGTACTTAACATCTTGTTCCCAAACCTCCCCTTCGCCCAAGTCCACTTTGATCATTGAAGGAAGCGGTGTGATGAGGTTATCCTCGACACATATTTGAGGGTGTCACCGAGAATTGAAAGAGTGTCTCACACCTTGATAAATGAAACCGCCAACATCCTCCCCTGAAGCCAACGGCTTGCCAATTGGAGAAACGATGTCTCAGATGAAGTTGTACAAGAAGTATGGCAAGTTTGTGAGCTCGATGCAGAGAGGGTAGACGAGAGATGTTGATTTTTTGGGAACAAAATCCAGGGACCATCTAAACATATACAGGGTTGCCCGCCCAATTGCTAGGTGATTTTACCTATGGTTTTCATTGTCTGAGCTTCTCAAGGCGAGGGAATGCAAATTGTGAAAATAGGGATTGTGGGTGGTCCCATAGTTGGTGACACTTTAGGAGTAGTGAACGCACCTCTTGGTTGAATGCATGGGATGGTTCCTTGCATATGTTTCACTTGTGGAGCTCTTGATGATTTTCTCTACTTAAAAACTTGTGCAATAGCTTTGGTGAGTTCACACTCCATGGAAATGTCACAATCCAAACATTTGTAAATGATCCTTGTGATTGCACAACACCTGGTTAGGACTAATTTGCACTACCATCTTGCATTGCTTGCATAAAGTTGATCAATGATCTAGTCAAGTAGGTTGGTCTTGATCTCTGTTGATTCTGCCAAGTAGAGACTAAACCATATCTTTTTGTGGGACTATGTGAAGCAATCCTACCCTACAAAGGCAAAATGTTGCATGCACATTCTTAGGGGTATGGACAAGGCTAGTTTCATAGGAATCATCTGATTGAACTTCTTTGCATCCCTTTTCTTCATGGCATTTGGGATACATTGCTCTTTATCAATTGGGATATGCCTACTCTATATATTTAAAGATTGACTTACCAACATCTCTACATTTGGGATACATGTCTCTTTCTCAATTGGGATATGCCTACCCTACATATTTAAAGATTCACTTACCAACATCTCTGACAGCTTGAATGTCTCTAGTTCTTGGTTAGACATAAGTAATGGTGCAACAAAATTGAGTGCCAAGAAGATTCTTATTAGCCCTGGGATGAAAAGTCTGAATCAAATAATAGTATCTTAAAAATTATAGCTTTTGTAATGGGGCATTGAAATAAACCAATTACCTAGCTCTTTCTCAAATGCTCTCCAACTCTACAAAGTTCTATTGTTCTTCAAAATCCTTGGAGAACCACTAAAATAGACCCCATATATAGTTGAGTTGACACTTGGACTTCCATACGTAAAGTACATCTAGTAGAGGTCTGACCAACTTGTTGAACTAGTGAGAGTGCGTGGAAACTCTCCATAGGTCTTGAAGAGGGTCATAGATGGGGATGGTGCTAGAACATGAGGCTCGAGGGTTGCTTATAGTATTTATATAGCTCTATTTTCAAGGACAAAAATGTTTTCCAAGGGGGGGAGAGTGTAATAAAGTAAGTCTATGAATTAAAGGGTCTGAGTGGTTCTCATGGATCTGAAATCAGACACCATTTGGTCACCAATGTGTATGACCAAACATCTCAAGACTAGACTTACTAGAAAGTCATGTGCTCTTGTAAACAAGTGATTCACTTAGCCTAGTGGTTAAGTCTCAAGGGTGTCAAGGAGGAGGTCTTTGGTTCAATCCGCATGAGGTGCATGGGAAGAGAATTTTTCCCAAAGAGCTCTAGAGCCATCTAAAAGAATCTACTTGAGTTAACTCTAGTTAATTGGGACAGTTGGCACACATGCAGTTACATGGTCGACACTTGGATGGCTAGTATCCACCTGCCCAAGAAGGCAGTCCCTTAAAGGGAGCAATATATAGAGGAGTATGGTGGGGAGGATAGTCATCTTTCTAACACATAGTGGTCATAATTGTTAGTCTCCAAGCTCCTCAGCTACATCATTGTTTTCAACCATGGACAATGACTGTAGCCTATTGCAAAAAAAAAAAATGATCTTTCCTTATAGAAGTGGAAAATAAACATGCAATAGATCTCTACTAGACTTTAATAACTTGTGATTTGTTTGCACAAGTGAATAGAAATGTGAATAAAAATTTGCAAAAAATGAAAACTTTTCCTATATAATTATTGGAATAGCATATCTAGAAGCAAAAATGAGCTCAAATTGAGTTTTGGGCCACACATGAATCCTAGAGTTTCTTTGAAGCATAGAAAACTTGACTATGCTCAACAAATTTTTATGGAGATTTTAAAGTTAATTAAATGTGTGTCGATGATGCACCCTAAGAAAGAATGACTTAATATAATATGAATTGTTGGAGTTTGGGGGATAGAAACGCTCATCAAAATGAAGAAAAGGAATAAGAAGCTTAGGAACACAAAACTAAGTGATTTTACTAAGTGTGGATCTTGGGTTATGAGAATATACAAAACTTTGGGCATAAAAAACCTCCTAAAGAGGGAAAAAGTACCTTAAACCTTAAGTGTGTTCACATGCATCACTGCCTAAATATATTAACATAAATTCCAATTACATGATGTTGAAGTCCATCTAGTTCATTCCAAGTAACCCTAAAACTAAATTGATTCTATGTTTTCTAGTTCAATAGATAACATTTCTCTCATGAGTACTTATAAAAATCCTTTCTAGTTCATTTCTTTATTCAAATTTGGTGAATCTAAGTTTTACACCATATTAGAGAATATTAAGTCTCATGAGTCATATTTTCCAACGTAGAAATGTCTACTAGCTTGTGTTTTACGAAGAATAAATTGCTTTCCTCTAGATTTATACTTTTTAATATATAATATTATCTTTATCGATACCTAGTATAGAATTATAATATGAAAATTCTAGCTTAAAACTTCTTTCTTAATAATGGATTACTGAAGAAATCAAGGTTTAAAATTCATGCATTGACAATGGAGAGAATATTAAATCATGAACTAGAGAAAAACATTAAAAATTATTTCAATTGTATAATGACAACGGCCCAATGTTTATAAGTATCCAGCCTATCATTTCTTCTAAAAAAGGGATTTTCTAGGAGATCTTGTTCCATAGTAATGAATTATTGTTCAAATTTTGAATCACTTAAAAATAAAGCCAATTTCCTAAACTTGCCTCTCTTAGAGATGTTAATAGTCTCAACCAAATTTTAATTCTATACTAGTAAGTTCATATCTACTAAAATCAATCTCTGATTTCTTGTTACCACATGTTAGAAATTGTAAAACCTCCCAAGAGTCCTCGGAAGTGCTTTCATCATGCTTCTCCTCCACCACAAGAGCTAGGAAGAATCACTTGTGAATGGAATTCACAACAGTCAAGAAACAACCAAAGCAAAGAGTTGCTGATTATGTAACCAAAATGAAAGATGTTTTAGACCATCTTGCAAGGATTGGAGAAGAGATAGAGGAAGAGCACATTTTGAGGTAGATCATCAATGGATTTAAAGTAGATGACAAGTGGGAGTCCTTCACCACAGCTATGGATCTCTACATGGATATGCAAATACCTGATCTAAACCCCTTGATGGGAGAAGTCTTCACCCATGAGGCAAAGCTCAACGGAAATGGTAATAACTCAAGAGGTAACCAATCTTCTTCCCTTTATACAGATAATAATAAAGCTAAGGATAAAGGTGAAATTAAGAAACAAGATGAAGAGGATAGTACCTCTCAAGCTAATTATGCAGGAAAAGGTGCTAGAGGTAGGAGCAGAGGAGATAAGCAAGGTAGGGGGAGACCCTACAACAATTCACCATGCAACATATGTGGTCTCAATAACCACACCACAGAAGAATTCTACAAAAATACAAGGAACGAAAGGGGAAGAGTCTTCCATAGAGGAAGCTATGGACAAGCTAGAGGGAGGCACAACAATGGTGGAGGCAACTACAACCAGAATTATAATCAAGGCTACAACAATAACAACTATCAAGGAGGCTTTAGAGGAAGAAGGGACTTCAACAACTATATTGAAGATCAAGAAGATTTTGTGCTCATCATGAACATGACCTGCAAGCAAGGTAAAGATGATGAGCATCTTTTCTACATTGACTTAGGTTGCTCAAATCATGTGGCAGGGAATGTAGCTCTATTATCTGACCTTGAAGAACCCAAGGGGAAGCATGAAGTACAAACAGGTGATGACTCTAAGCATTCAGTCAAACAAATTGGAAATGTAAAAACATCTGATGGTAGTATGAACCTTTTTGAGCAAAGTTCTATATGTGTCTACTATAACAAAGAACCTAGTTAGTGTTGGGCAAATTATAGAGAAAGGTCTACAAGTCAGGTTTACCAAGCATGGAGCATATGTGGAAGACCCCCAACAAGGATTCAAAAGGATTTCCAAAGGTGAGAAGACAGGTAGATTGTTTACCTTTGAAATTGAAGACCCAAGGAACATAGCACCATTCAGTTATAGGATCAAACCTTATCTTAATTGGACATATGGCACAAGAGGCTAGGGCACATAGGAGCGAGAACTCTTAAGAAAATTTGCAAGGATCAAAGTGTGCTTAGCATTCTCAATGTGACCAAGCAACACATGATATACAAATGTGGAGCTTGCCAATTTGGCAAAGCTCACAGACAACCATTCAACAAGAAAAAGTATATCCGTGAAGATTATTTGGAGTTTGTACACATTGATGTGTGGGGTCCAAGCAAAGGCCCATCCATGTTAGGTTCAAGGTACTATATCTCTTTTATTGATGATTACAGTAGGTGGATAATTCTCTATTTCATGAGGGACCCACATGTTTTAAGAAATATTTGGCACTAGTTGAAAACCAAATAGGAAGGAGCTTGAAGAGAATCAGGTGTGATGGAGGTGGTGAGTACTTTTCACATGAGTTTGACTTATTTCTATAGGACAAAGGCATAAAGAGGAAAGAAAAAACCAGGTATACACCATAATTGCATGGAGTGGTAGAGAGAAGGAGCATGTTAATCGTCAAAACAGCTAGGTCTATGTTGAATGAGACAAAATTACATAATTATTTATGGGCAAAGCCTGTATCTAGAGCTAAACAGGCTTCCATCCAAATCAGTGGATGGTATGATACCATATGAAGCATGGAATGGCAAGAGACCATCATTGGATCATTGCAAAATATTTAGGTGCATTGCCTAAGCACACATCCGATCACAAATCAGAGGGAATCTTGACCCTAAGGCTGAGAAATGTATATTTATTGGGTATGATTAGAATCCAAAATGATATAGACTTTATAATCCCACTAACAAGGCATTCATTGTTAGTAGGGATGTAGTTTTTTATGAGAATAATTCTTGGTTTGACGATGATTGCAGGAATGTTAGATTACCATATGATTTGGAAAATGATTTTCCAACACAAGAAGATCAACACCAAGCAAAAGATATCAACTCAAAAGATGACGAGCATATTGAGATCAAAGCTTGGAAGTCAAGAGGCAAGTGCAAATATAAGAAATTAGAGGATCTACCCAAGTCTTCCAATCAAGCTTTAAGAAGATCACAAAGAGAAAGTAAGAAGCCCATAAGATATTGATATGATACCTTGTTAGCCATAAATCACTCTGTGTACATCACTAAAGATTCAATGAAAGAGGAACCTTCTTCATTTGAGGAAGCTAAGAAGAAGAAAGAGTGGAGAGAAGCCATGCAGGAAGAAGTGGAAGCATTGCAGGAAAACCACACTTGGGATCTAGCTCCCAAGAAGTGAGATATGAAGGTAATTGGTTCAAGGTGGATATACAATGTTAAAAAGAACTATGATGGTTCTATAAATAGGTACAAGGAAAGGTTAGTGGCAAAAGGACTTGCCCAAACACATGGAGTAGACTATGAAGAAACATTTTCATATGTGACAAAGATGCCAACAATTAAGGTATTGGTAAGTTTTGCTGCATCAAAAAACTAGAAGTTGCATCAGTTAAATGTCAAGAATGCTTTTCTGAATGGTTGGATATCAGAGGAAGTGTATATGGCACAACCACCAGGTTATGAAGATGAAGAAAAAGTAGGGTATGTATGCAAGCTTAGAAAAGCACTCTATGGTCTCAAGCAAGCTCCTAGAGCTTGGAACCATAGGCTAGTAACCTATTTGTAGGATCAAGGCTTTATCACAAGCAAGGTAGACTCTTCTTTATTTTTTAAGAAGAATAAGTCAGAGGTCATCTACTTATGTGTTTATGTAGATGATATCATTATTACATGCAATGATTCTGATGCTATCAAGCAAATCAAGGCTCAATTAATGAAGGAGTTCAAAATCAGTGATCTAGGGTTGTTAACCTGTTTCCTTTGCTTAGAACTTGTGTATAGAGATTCAGGTATATTCATCACACAAAGGAATTACATACATGACATGTTGGTAAAATTTAATATGGAAAACACTAAGGTTGCAGGTATTTCTATGGAGATCAATCATAAGCTAAGTTCACATTGAAGATGTCACAAGCTATCAACAACTTGTGGGTACTCTTAATTATGCCACTTTGACAAGATGTCACATGAACTACTTGAAGATGTCACAGGCTATCAACAACTTGTGGGTAGTCTTAATTATGCTACTTTGACAAGAGTAGATATTGTATATGCAGTAAGTACATTAAGTCAATTCATGCATGTACCAAGGAAACCACACATGGAAGCTCCAAAGAGGGTGCTTAAGTATCTTAAGGGAACCAAGTATGAGGGATTGTTCTATCCCTTTACTTTTGACATAGATATAAAGTTATATTCTGATTTAGATAGGGCTGGCTCCAAGGATGATAGAAGGAGCACTTCAGGGTACCTATTTTTTGTAGGTTCAAAGCTCATATCTTGGTTATCCAAGAAGCAACCAACTGTGGACTTATCTTCCACAGAAGAAAAATATAGAGGCTTGGCAAAGTCAACTCAGGAAGTTATGTGGCTTAAGCAATTGTATGCAGGTTTGGAGATACATTCCTACACTCCAATTATCTTTGAAGATAACACTTGTTCACTTGATTTGGCTGCAAATCATGTGTACCATGCCAGGACTAAGCACATTGAAGTGCACTATCATTATGTTAGGGAAAAACTACTTAGCAAGGATATTCAATTATCCTATGTATCAACTCATTTGCAATGTGCAGATTTACTCACCAAAGCATTGGATGGAACAAAGATGGACATGTTCAAATTGATGATTGGGCTATAAGAGATCAAGGAGAAATGAAGATCAATAATGTTGGGCTTGAGGGGGAGCTGTTGGTGCAATTAAGCCCAAGCCTACACACTTGATCACTTCACATAATCTTGATGTACTAGCATATCATTTGGAAGGATTCATATGTATAACCTCTTGTAACTTTGAGTTATAATTACTCATTGCAAAATTGTAATAAATCCACAAGGAGTTAGGAAGCATATAATCTCATGATTCTTGGTAGTTGAGTCAAGAGATAATGAATCCTATACTTTAGGATACACTTTATTGGTAGAGATTTGAATTTGAATTGAAATCCTTGGCTCCAAAAAATGCTATAAATGAGGACATGAAATGCCCGCGTGTATCTTGAGGTTCATAGATCATATTCATGTACTTTCATTGAGAACAAGAGCTCACCTCATAGAGAGGACATGAAATGCCCGCGTGTATCTTGAGGTTCATAGATCATATTCATGTACTTTCATTGAGAACAAGAGCTCACCTCATAGCTCTCCACCCATCTCACTTTCTCATCGCTCTCTGCTTCGGAACTTTTCTTGTAAATTCATCCATCTCCATGAGTAGTTGATTACGAGCATTTTCTCTCCTCCTTTTTCACATGGGAAACCTCAGTAACCCCTTTAAGTTAATGTACTCGCCCCCTTTATAATGTAAAAATTACATGTTTTTCCTCTTCTAAGTCCATATTCAACCTCAACTTTCAGCCTCTCATAGCTGCGATCTTTGAACACTATACTTGGAGTAGCCTTTCTTGCTTGAGCACACAAACCCCAAGCTTGCATGTCAACAAGCATTCTGGACATGAACAAAAGTGCCAGAATTTGTATGGATTCCCTCAGGCATACTTAATGTAAACATTTCTTTTTTCTTCTTTAATTCTTGTTATAAAAATAGAATGTTATAGTGTTATAAATAGGGAAAGGTATTCGTTATTATTTTCATAAACCCTACAACTAATCGACATAAACTAAAATAAAAGAACAGTTTACGGGTAATTGCAAAATGATTTTCATACAGAAAAATATAGAATAACTAAAGCAGGAACGAACTAAAACAAAAACACAGTTTACGAGTGAATGGGACTAGTGCCCAAGGGACACTAAATCCATTCACTTTTAACTTTTTCTTCCGTTTCAATTAATGTCCTGGAGAGAAGGCCAAGGCCGAACTTTCTTTTATTTAAAAGAAAAGGACACAGAATAACTCACCTTGTAACAACACCTTTAATAACAAGCCATAAGCTGAATGCCACATACATCACTTATTTCAAATCTCTGTGTAAAACATAAACATGTAATCAACATCAATATGGACTACCATGCTTTTGAATCGTCGTAATTCTTCAATTGGTACTGAAGAAAAGAAGAAATTATGATGAGATCTTAAACGGGTTTCCCAAACCATGTCGCTTCCTACAAGAGTCACTCATTTTGATGTAGGTTTCACGAAGGGGCTTGCGACTTTCATTGTTTTTTCGCTAAAAGAGAAAAACTATGGAAAAATCAAAATAGAAGAAATAGTGTGATCTTAGGGAATTCTTAACGTGTGTGATGCTAGCACCGTTCGCAATGGCTTACAGTGCATACTTGAGAATTCTCGATGTCCGAATTCCATCTTTTGTCTTTGATTCCAATGTTGTAACTGGAGAAGAAGTGAATCATATTTATTTTCACAAAACGATTTCAGATAATTCACATAAACGAAAATAGAAATTCAATTAACTGGTGATTGCAAGCCGAACTTCATAGACGGACATACAGAGTAAATCAAAGTTCAAATCACTCACAACAACAAATGAATATTCTCTAACTAGACAGTAAAGAAAAGATAAATGCATTGTTTCTTTTCCTCTACTTTTCATTTCAGATGTTTACGCAAAAACATTAGTGACGTCCAAGCCCGCATAGCCTAGTGGTTGATGCTTTGAATCTCAAGGAAGAAGCCTTGAGTTCCGATCCTGGCTGGACATATCATGAGTTCCCAAAGATGGGTGTCCATGAAGTTCCCCAAGATTGGTGCCTCTATCTTACAAGATCAGGTGTGTGCGTCTTTCCAATTCATTGTACTCTCAAAAAAAAACGTAACTGATAGTCAGAGTTCACTTAAAACAGATTATAATGGAAAACAGTTTGAAGGCACGGATTGAAAACATGCTTACAAGTCCATGCTACTCGATTCTCTCCCGAAAGGCTTGATATAAGATGGGGAAAAACGCTCCACCACTTTGCTCGCTCCCATTGCGGATTGCAGATTGCGGATTTGAACATCGTTCCTCGAAATAAACATAGGCCTCAAAGGTAAAGGTCATAATACATCAAGTATTTCATCATACGCCATAACAGAATGCTCCATACATCAAGTATTACAGAGCTCTCTCAGCGCAGAACAGAAACAGAACGCACAATCAGCATCAACGTGAAAGTGACCATGCTTTGAATCGTCATAATTCTGTGGCGCAAAACAGAAACGGAAAAGCACAATCAGAATCAACGTGAAAGTGACCATGCTTTGAATCGTCATAATTCTGTGACCGCTTTACCACGTTGCTTCTGTCTGGAAAAGTCACACGTTTTGCTAATTTCCAGACACGAAGGGAGAAAAACTATGGGAAGTTCTGAATGTACAAAATAGTTTTGATTTATTTTGAGCTTATTGATAGTGCATCTTTCACTGAATACTGCAAAGTAAGAAGTGATCATACAACGTAGTGGGCTTTTGATTGATTTTGAGCTTTTGATTTATAAAGCTTTTGATTTATTTTGAGCTTATTGATAGTGCATCTTTCACTGAACACTGCAAAGTATGAAGTGATCATAGAACATAGTGGGATAGTCTATTGAAGAAAATTCAAAGTAAGAAGTGACCATTAACGTAGTGGGATAGTGTATTGAAGAAAAATTATAAAGGTGATCGTAATGAATGAGAACAGACAATGTCAAGGTTATCCAAAGGTAACAAAGCTTTGACATGACCATTGAAAGCATAAAAGCATCAATGTTATTGAAGTTATAGAAAAGTGGGTACAGTAAGCAAGAACTCTGAATCTTCAAGGAAAAAGTAAAAGCTTTGGAAATGACATTGGTACGCTGTGTTTCTTCTAGAGGTGACTACTTTGAACCATTTCACATAAAAAAGAAAGTAATCAAACTTTTTGAAAGATAGCTTCAAGATATCTTGGATCACTCCACAATAATAAAGCTGGCCTTCTTGAGCATTATCGTCTCTTGCATTAGCTCTACTTTTTTGGAAAAAAGTTCACCATCATCCCACTATCAAAAGTAGACCTGTTTTCATCGATTCGTGCGATCCAAAAGTGTCATCCATGAGATCATAGTGCACCATATTTAAAATAATCCCAATCACATCCTTTTGTGAGTTCCTCCTCTTCTTCAAACATATCCGCACCCACTACCTTTGCTTGTGAAACTACTCTATCTAGCCATCTGCTCATTAGAAAGGGTGAAAGAGATCAAAGACTTTTTGGAAGAGGCAATAATCGAGTGGAACGATTCTTTCGAAACTGAGCTCTTTCCTTTACATTTGTCTCCTTGGCAAGCTCACACCTCTCTAACCGCTTCTCCATAGGCTTAGAGTTAACGATGCAAAACTTCATTGCTATTTCTCTGAAAGCTGCATCCATTTTTCTTTGCATCCCTTTACCTTGAGGTTCATTGCCTAGGAGATGAACATCTTCACCATCGTTCCATAAGCAAGGTAGTTCTAAGTCCGACATGTATAGAAACTTTATCATGAATACAATAGACTCTTGTTGGAGCCATCCCTCTGCCATGCTATCCTCTCGACGTGCTCTCTATCGAACAAACCCTTTTAATGTCTTAATGAAGCGCTCTAAGAAGAACATCCATCAACTATGGACAGTTCCTACTATTGCAACTTCATCTACCACATGAACCAATAAATGAAGCTGAATTGTGAGAATACTTGTGGGAAAGTATTTCTCTACCATACAAATAGCCTCTATAACATTGAGCTTTGCACTCTCTATCCTATCTGTATTTATCTCTTTAGAAGAGATCCACCGTATCAAGGAACTACTTTTATAAATGGTTGTTCGCACATCCTCCAAAACACAGTCTTTTAAAGCTACAAGGAGCAGAAACTGTAAAAACTTATGCCAATCATGAGACTTGAGCCTTCTGAGATTGTCATTTTGTGTGAAGTTTGTCTTTAGATACCTCATGCAGTGAGTAGGTGTCCAAAACTTTGAAATCACCTTCTTCACTTGTTACTCTTCCATCTTGTGAAGCACCCAAGGAGCTCTTGGTAGCGACACTATTTCGTTGGGCTTAGTAATTTCCCACAACTCTTGCATACGGCCTTGCTCTTCCAATTTCTCCCTTTGTGCTTTGCTTTCGTTATGTTCGATCAAAGTCTTCCAGAGAATCTCTCCCACATTCTTTAAAATATGCATCGGATCTACCAAAAGATTGATCAATAACCCACTCCAATAAGGGAGCTAGTCAAAGATCAAAAACTGTTTCATACAAGTGACTGGTATTTTTGAATCCCATAACTGCCTCCAATCGCTTGATTTCATTTGGTGTTGCGCTTGTTGGCCAATTTGCCCTTCATGTAAAACATGTCCATCAGGCAAATATCTATGATGTCCTGCATAGACATTTTTTCAAAGTGCTTTGGAGTAGCGTGTTTCGAGTCGTGGTCGGCATGGGGGACACGTATGGTAACATGAAATTGGTAAACCTAAACATTCACCATAACTGGGCTAATCATGCATCCTCTACATAAGTATACCTTACACTCATACGTCTCGTCTTCTTATAGGTTGAGACATGTCACGCGGATTAATCCCATCCCATAAAGTGTGGAGCTCTTCCACAACTGGCGCAAGGAATATATCCATGTTTTTTACCTTATACTTACCTCGCACAATAAGGACTAGTAATAAATGAGCCTTTTTTATGGCTAGCCATGGTGGGATGTGATGGTTGACCAAACATACAGGCCATGTGCTCCATGAAGATTTGCTTAAACCAAATGGATTTACTCCATATATAACTAGGCCTAGAGGACAATTTTGAGGTTCACTAGCAAACTCTGGTCACTTACTATATATGTGTTTCCACACATCAGAGTCAACAAGCAGTCACATTATACCATTTGTAGACCTGTTTTTTACATACCATGATATTAACTCAGCTATGGATTTGCATTTGAACATGATCTTAATTCTTATTATGATAGGAAAGTGGCAAAGAACCTTTGCGGGGATTGCTTCCCCTACAAGGTCTTCACTAAACCTGTTTTCTTCACACTTTGGATATATGTGGAGATGCTCCTACTCATTCTGAAAGAGAATGCAATCATTCAGATAAGCATGAATCTTGGTGTAGTCCATTTCAATGGATTGTAAAAGTGTTTTTTTGGATCTCCACATGCTGGAGGCATGTCATTGCCATGTGGAAGAAATTGATCTTTAAGAAGCCTATAATAAACAATTAGACCGATATTAGGAAATAAAGTTATTTTGATACAACAATGAAAGTTTATTTCAAATCCATTTACCTAAATAATTCGGAGATATTACTATCTCGCCATCCATAAATGGATTGAAGATTGAGCATCGTGAGTGATGCACGTAGTATAGATATCTTTTCCTTGTTGTACGGTGGTAAATGGGCTACTCTTCGCATGTTCTTGTATTCTTCATTGACTTTTGATCGTGGAAATCCTATTGTTTCCATGGAACCTACGATATCTTCTCCACCATCATGATCTTCATCATGCATATGTTTGTGTATGTATATGTGTATGTATGTGTATATTTATGTATGTACATGTGTATGTATGTGTGTGTACGTATGTGTGTGAATATATGTTTGTATATGTATTGTGTGTATATGTGTATATACGTATAAGTATGTATGTGTGTGTACATGTATGTATATATATGTATGTATGCATATGTGTGTGTATGTATGTATGCATATGCATGTGTGTATGCATATGTGTGTATATGTATATGCATGTGTGTATTTAATATGTATGTGAGTGTGTGTGTATAGGTGTGAGTGTGTATGTATATATGTATGTGTGTGTATATGTATGTGAGTTTGTATGTCTATGTGTGTATACATGCATGCATATATATGAATATGCATCTGTGTAGGTAATATGTATGTGAGAATATAATATGCATGTGTGGATGTAATATATTCATGTGTGTATGTAATATTGAGTGTGTATGTATATGTGTATGTATGTGTGTGTATGTATGTGTGTGTATGTATGTGTGTGAATGTGTGTGTATGTGTGTGTACGTATGTGTGTGAATGTGTGTGTATGTGTGTGAATGTGTGAATGTGTGAATGTGCGTGTATGTGTGTGTATGTGTGTGTGTGTGTCTGTGTGTGTGTATGTATGTGTGTGTATGTATGTGTGCATACGTATGTGTGTGTATGTATGTGTGTGAATGTATGTATGCATATGTTTATGTATGTATGTGTGTGAATGTATGTATGCATATGTTTATCTATGTATATGTGTATGTATGTGTGTGTTCATGTGTGTGAATGTATGTATGCATATGTACGTGTATGCATGTGTATGTGTGTGTACGTATGCATACATACATTCACACACATGAACACACACACACATACACATGCATACACGTACATATGCATATGCATGTGTGTTTATGAGTGTGTGTATGTATGCATGTGGATATGTGTGTGTATGTATGCATGTGTTTGTATGTATGCATTTGTCTATATGTGTGTGTGTATGTATGCATGCATATGTATGTATATGCATGTGAATATCTGTGTGTATGTATGCATGTGTCTATATGTGTCTGTGTATGTATGCATGCATATACATGAGCATGTGTGTGTTTATGTATCTTGATCTCTCTCTCTTTCTCTCTCTTTATCTCTCTCTCTCTCTTTCTCTGTCTCTTTCTCTTTCTCTTTCATCTCTCTCTCTCTTTCTCTCTCTCTTGTTCTCTCTCTTTAATCTCTCTCTCTCTATCAATAGAAAAGAAAACAATCATTTACATTGATATAATCTTTTGGATCGTTTTCTTAAAAGGCTAATGAATTCCGTCTCTCGTCAAATTCCAAAGAATCGATGCCAAAAACTCTTGTGAAACCAAAGAGAATAGAAATTAGATGACAGAAAACATAGAGAAAGGGTGAAAGAGTATGCACATCACTTACCAAGATGTGAGATCTAGAGGGAGAGAGACTGTGTGTGTGTGTGTGTAGAGAAAGAGATATCTATTTGTGTGTGTATGCACAAGACAATGCAGGTCACAATTCAATTTGTGCATGCAAGTTCGACATCGGTATGGGCATCCATATGAGTATCAGTAATCTCCTTGAGATTACCAACACTCATAGCGATGCCCATACCAATGCCCATATTGACACCTATACCGACGGTGACAACGTATACCAAAGGTCAATTTCAAACAATCATACCGACGGTTTAGTGACCATCGGTATGCCTTGCGTGAACCTTCCAAAAATCTTCACCGTTGATACCAATGCCGGGGATGGACTCTCGATATGGGCAATGTTGGTATGCCCCTAATATGTTCTAGTGGGAGAAGCTTGTAGGAAGTAGAACAAATGAGTTGCAAAGCAACGAAGTTTGGTCCAGCCAACCGGCACAAGACCAGCCCTTGAGCTTATGGAGACTCAAAAAGACCTTTTAGGCATGTGCTAAGTGAAATAAAATGCACTATTTACTTTTGAGCATCAAGGAGAAAGAGTCGATACAAAATAGATAGGTTTGCACATTGACAAGCTCAAAAAACTTACTATCTTTGGATGAGACAATCAACTTCAAATGCTCATAGCAGCCAACATGATTAGAATTGGAGAAACTCCTTTTGTAGGAGTGATACACATGGGGTTGCATGTATAGAATGCACAAGAGTATAAGAAATAAGAAAAATATGATTTTGGAATGAACCTGATACTCAACAGTGGTACCTCCTAATTTTTAGAGATGCATAGAGATAGACCCCAACACACCAAAACTGTGATTTATCTCAATCAAATGAACCAAATCCTTTGCAAACTTTATACACATAAACTAGACACTAATATTTTTCCAATGAGTGCTCAAGCGTCCAGTTTGAAGCTCTCCAAAGAGAGCATCATCCTCTCCAAGCTTATTGTTGTTGAAGAAGATGATGCAAAAAAATGAAGGAGCAAAACAATGATGGCCACAAGTGTATGTATATTGATTCCATGTAATTTACAAGTGATTTGAAGTCTTTATATAGAATCTTGAAGTGATCCGCAATTTCTACAAGTGAATTTTGAATTCAAATGAAGTTAGGATTAGATGTTGGAGGGAATCAATTCACTTTCCTACATTCTAGGAAAAGTGAAGATCTAGTTTGATCTACTCTTAGGTGATTGATTGATTCATTGATTGCAACTCAACAACCTCAAATTCGTGGAAAGTTAGCTCTCTTTTGACATGTGCAAAGCTCTAGGCTTTTATAAAGGTAAATGATCCATAAAAGTTCTTTTTAAAAAATACAATAAATGAGCATAGGTAAAAGAATGCTTCAATGGATATTTTGGCATAATCCAAACCATAGCTTTTTTTATGTAGAACAAATCCACCTCAAGCATAGTAGAATCTTGATGTTCCAAGAGATCCCCCTCAAGCTATAGTATGCTTGAGTCTTCATTCTCTAATAGGTTGAGTAGCTGCCATTAATATAAATTTCCAAAGCTTTATTACATCAAGAGCCTTCTTCATCATATTTGCTACTTGCTTTTCATTTGGAACGAAAGAAATATCAATCTCCTTTTACATAAGCTTCTCCATGAAGGAGTGTTAATGAACCTCTATGTGTTTGTTCTTTCATGGAAAATAGGGTTTACTGCTAGATGCATGGAACTTACATTATCTCCAAATATGTGAGGTTTGGAACTCAGAAGTCCCAAATCTGTATATAATGCTTGTAACCGTATTGCCTCGAGTTGCTATGGTCAAACCTATGTACCCTGCTTCAGTTGAGGATAAAGCAATTATTGGTTGCTTCTTGGAACTCCATGAAACTAGCTTTGAACCTACAAATGGTAAGTAACGAGAGGTACTTCTTCTATCATCCTTAGCTCCTATCCAATTGGCATCTGAATAGCCTTTGATATCCAAATCTAAAGAGTAAGGATAGAATATACCTTCACTGATTTTACTTTTGAGATACTTAAGTACTCTCTTAGCTACATCCATGTGTGGTCTTCTTGGAGAGTGCATGAGTTGGCTTAGTACTCCTACGCTATATGAGATGCCTACCCTTCTATGCGTAGCCTATATCAAGCTACCTACCAAGCTTTGATATTCTTTAATGTCTTCAATTTTCTCTCCTTCATAAACACTAAGTTTATGATTCATCTCCAAAGGTGTACTTGCAGGCTTTGTTTTCTTCATTTTTAACTTGACAAGTAGGTCTTCAATGTATCTTCTATGAGTTTGATACATCCCTTCATCTGTATAAATCACTTGCATACCTAGGAAATATGTGAAATCACCTAAGTCATTGACTTTGATCTCCTCTTCCATGTGTCTCTTGATCCTTTGAATATCATTCGAACCATCACCTTTCATAATAATATCATCTACATATACACATAGATAGATAACCTCATTGTGATCCCTTTTGATGATTAAAGAAGGATCTCAGTGGCTAGGTTGGAACCCTTGACCTCAAAGGTATGTAACCAACTTGTATCTCCAAGCTCCAGGAGGTTCTTTCAATCCATAAAATGCTTTCTTAAGTCTACAAACATAAGATATATGATTAGGGCCTTGAAAACTTGGTGGTTGTGACATGTAAACCTCTTCACTTATCCAACCCTTTAGGAATGCCTTTTTCACATCAAGTTGGAAGAGTATCCAATTTCTTGTAGTAGCTACACTTATCAATTTTCTTATTGTAGTCATCTATGCAACTCATGAGAATGTTTCCTCATAGCCTATACCATGAGTTTTTGAGCATCCTTTGGCAACTAATCTTGCTTTGTACTTACAAAATGATCCATCTGAGTTTCTTTTAACAATATATACCCATCTGCACCCAATTACATTTTGATTGTGTGACATTGGAACCAAATCCCAAGTGTCCATCTCCTTCAATGCATCTATTTCTTCTTTCATGGCGTTTTCCCAATTAGGGTTTTCCTTTGCCTCTTCATAGGTAAAGAGTTCCTCTGAAATTGAGTCCTTTTCCAAGTAGATTGAATGCTTCATAACAAATGTGGAATCATATCCATACCATTCTGGTTGTTTTTTCTCCCTTATTGACTTTCTAGGTGCTTGTTTGGAGCATTCTACAAACTCTTCCATCTTTGCTTTGCCTCTTTACTTCCAAAGCTTGTAATCATTTTCCCTTTCATCTTGTTCATCATCAATATCACTTCTTGGTTCCTGGATCTATGTATCATGCTTGCTTCCTAATTGATGAGAATGAGAATCAAGATCATATGCTAGAGTTACCTTTTGTTTGTCTTCATCATACCAAGACTTCTGTTCTTCAAGTGGTGTGGTTAGTCTTATCACACATGGCACAAGGTTGAACATTTTTTTTCATGCTTTGTTCCTTTCTTCTTCCTTTTCACTTGCTCTTGTCTACAAAGTTTTCTTGGGAAGTCTTCTCTTCATCTTCTTCCCTCTTCTTGCCTTTCAGCTTCTTGTCCTTCTTATTTGCATATAGAGCACTAGTTGAATTCCCATGGTAGGAGTTACCTTCCTTTATGCCATTGTTGGCCTCTTGATTGGAGAGTTGTCCAAGAAAGATGTTGAATTATGGATTTTGCGTATCCATGATGAAGTCATAAGCCGTTGTGAAGGATTTCCATTGCTTATCACTTTGAATTGCATTGAGAATTTGCCTCATGATAGCCTCTTTGTCGATCATCTCTCCATTGGATGCTAACTTATCTACAACCTCCTTCACCTTGGTAACAAACTCTGTGATGGTTTGTTTAGGTGTCTTCTACATTAGGTTGAAATCGTTCCAAAGATGATTCTGTCTTGCTTTCACACTAGCAGAAAAGAAAGTCTCTAGGGCATCCCAAGTCTCTTGAGATGTCTTGCATCCTCTAATATGTGGTAATAGAAATTCAGAGATAGATTTTATTATGTACAAACTTGCTTGAGCATCCCTTGCACACCAAAGTGTGAGCTTATCTGTCTCCTCTTGTGTTGGTCCTCTTTTGGATCCTAGAATAGGCATAGCTTCATCACGTCCTATAATTACATAAAGATTTCTACCTTGCAAATAAGCCTCCATTCTGATTTTCCATGCTGCATAGTTGTGTTGATCAAGATTCTCAATCATTGAGGGAAAGTTGTCACCCATCTTGATCTAGCTTTGATACCACTCAAAGAACTTGAAGAAGCTTGTAGATGGTAGAAAAGTGAGTTGGGAGGTAGCAAAATTCAATCTAGCCAACCTGCACAAGACCACCTCTTGAGCTTATGGAGACTCAAATAGACCTTATAGGCATGCGATAAGTGCAATAAAAGGCACTATATACTTTGGAGCATCAACAAGAAAGAGTCAATACAAAATAGATAAGTTTGCACATTGTGTAGCTCAAAAAATTTATTATCTTTGGATGAAACAATCAACTTGAAATGCTCATAGCAGCCAACTGATGGAGAGTGTTAATCTCCAAAAGAACAAGCTATCCTTGATGCTAGAACACTTATATATCAAGAATAACTCAAAACCTTTACCAATTTGGAGAATCAATACCAGATTATCAAAATTTTGAACTAACTGTGAAGAGAGTCACTACTCAGAAAATCTATTGCACATAACTCACTCATTGATTGATCAAATGTGTGACGTTTCTGATGAAACTTTGTGGAGGATGTTGGCTATGGATTATGCACCTTCTCCAAATTAAATCATCTCAAAAGATTTAGCAGATCTTGAGAAATGATTCAAACAATCTACCTATGTTTGAAACTGTCCTCCTATATAGTCAACTTTCACACCTGCAACTTCTAATGCATGGTTCTTCCAAAGTACAACCCATTTAATAAAATGCTTTGAGCCATAGATGGATTACCTTCCAAATTAGATTTTGACTCCTCATTTGTGCAAAACGTTACACTGTGCAGTGAGTACTGATCAATTTTTTGACCATCGAGATTGCGCCTATTTCAGAAGACACTCACCACTTATTCACATACAAATGTTCCTACACAAAATTTTCTCAGCGTGTTTACAATTAGGCTCTCAAATCTTAACCATAGAACCATTAACTATGGAATTAGACATGTACAAAAGGATTCTTGAAATGATCAAACACAGAAGGAGAACACAACAAAATATCGGGTGCAATTTTTTCTTCTATGGAGAAAATTTTACTATTGAATGATGAGAGAGATCTCCTTCACTTCTAAAGTTTCTAATAACTCTTCCAACATCTAATTCTTCTTATCTCATGCTCTCTCATACTTTTCGCGATTTTTTACTTGTATATATAGGCATATATGTACAAGATCATGACAATTACAAAAGGTATATATGAGCTAACTACAAGTTTAATGTACATATGTATACAAGTCTTCATTTCCTGAATGTGCACTGTTTTCAACCTTCATAGGTTAATCTTTTCTTGAATCTTTTACTTCAATCCTTTATCCAAAACATCAATTGGTGGTTGACTTGCACCAACAGCTACCGCTCAATCATCAATTGAGGTTTTCTCTATCTTCTTTATACCTGCCATGTCTTTAAATCTTTGTAGCTTTGGTCCATCCAAGGTTTTTGTTAGCATATCTCCAATCTGATCTTTTGTTGAAGTATGTATGACTTCAATCTCCTTATCAATCACCTTCTCTCTTAAGAAGTGATATTGAATCTCAATGTGTTTAGTCCTCGCATGAAAAACAGAGTTAGTAGCTAGATACAATGAACTCATGTTATCTCCATGAATAGTGGGTGTACTCTAAATGATGTCAAACTCTTCATGAGAGTCTTCAACCATATGACTTCCTTTGCAGCTTCAACCATACCTTTATACTCTACCTCTTTAGATGATAAAACAACCGTATGTTGCTTCTTAGAACACCAAGAGATTAACTTATCTCCCACATAACACAAGTATCCATATGTTGATCTCCTATCATCAGGATTACCTACCCAATCTGTATCACTGTACATCTTGATGTTTGTATCTGATGTAAAACAATAATACAAAACTTCCTTGAGTGTACCCTTAATGTATCTCAATACTCTTTGTCCTGCAACCCAACGTTCTTTCCTAGAACAATGCATGAATTGAGACAACACTCCAACTGCATATGACAAATCAAGCCTAGTTAATGTAGCATAAATTAAACTACCAAACAAACTTTGATATAGCTTCATGTCCTTAAATTCTTCTCCTCCATATCTGCTCAATTTGTGATTCATCTCCATTGGAGTAGGTGCTACCTTGCAATCTTCCATTTTAAACTTGATCAACAAGTTCTTCGAATACCTTTCTTGAGTTACATACACTCCATCTTGAGTATATGAGATCTCCATGCCCAAGAAATATGACAAGTATCCCAGGTCACTAATCTTGAACTTTTTCTCCATTTGTTTCTTGAGGCTTTGTATGCCATTCTCATCTGTACCTGTAAGGATTCTATCATCAACATATATGCACATGTAAATGAACCCATCATCACTTGCTTTGACAAGCAAGCTACTATTAGATTTAGATACTTGGAAACCAAGTTCCTTTAGGAACTCTACAAGTCTATGATTTGATGCCCTTGGGCCCTGCTTCAAACCATACAAAGCTCTCTTGAGCTTACATACATATTCTAAATAGCTTTTATCTTTGAACCCTTCTGGTTGCTCCATGAAAACATCATCTGAAATATAACCATTAAGAAAAGCATTCTTCACATCTAATTGATATAATCTCCAACCTTTACATGCAGCAATGGCTATGAGTGTCCTGATGGTTGTCATCTTTGCCATAGGACTATAGGTCTTATCATAATCTATACCATATGTCTGAGCAAACCCTTTCACAACAAGTCTAGCTTTATACCTAGACACACTTCCATCTGCATATCTCTTTGTCTTGTAGACCCACTTGCATCCAATCATCTTCTGACTATTTGGTTTAGGAACCAAATCCCATGTCCCATTCTCCATCAATGCATCATACTCTTCATGCATAGATTTCTCCCAATTTTCCTTACCTTTTGCCTCTTCATATGTAGAAGGGTCTTCATCTGCTTTCACCATGTAAGCATAGTCTTTAGTAGTCAAAAAAGAAGTGTCATAGCTATACATTGTGGGTCGTCATTTATGTCTTGATGACCTTCTGATTTCTCCACTTCTTGAAGTTTTTGGTTCATCACATTCTGGATCAAACCTTGGCACTTGTTCAACTTTAAATTGTACTTCATTGTTCTCTTCTTCATCAAATATCTGAACCTTTGTTTTACCTTTGTTTTACGTTTTTTTTAATTGAAAACTTATTCATCACCTGCATGATTATTGATTGTTCCTGCATAGCAAGTACCTTGTTCATCAAATGTAACATCCTTTGATACAAGGAATTGTTTTGTGGATGGACTCCACAAGCTATAACCCATCTGTTTATCATCATATCCAATTAACACATACTTTTCTCAGCTTTAGGTTCCAATTTATGGCTCAACTGAGATGGCACATATGCATAGGCCAAACATCCAAACACTTTGCAATGATCTAAGGTAGGTCTCTTACCCCACCAGGCTTCATATGGTGTCATTCCCTGCAAAGCTCTACATGGTAACCTATTAACCAAGTATGTGGCTGTATTTACAGCCTCAGCTCACAAATAATTTGGACAATTTTTCTCCTTCATCATTGATCTTGCAAACTCAACAAGAGTTCTATTTCTCCTTTCTGCTACACCATTTTGTTGAGGAGAGACCTACAAGTAACTTCCCTTTTTATACCTGCATTCCATAAGTAATCATTGAACTCATTAGAGAAATACTCTCCCCCTGCATCTCACCTTAGTCTCTTCAACTTTTGACTTGTAATTCTTTCTGCATACACATGATCATGTTTGAATGTATTAAATACATCTGATTTATCTTTGATCACATAGACAATGATCCACCTGGTAGCATCATCAACATAAATCACATAATATCTTGAACCATTTATACTGAAATCCTTTGATGGTCCCCACACATCTGTGTCTAAAAATTCAAGCTTCTTTGAATACATAAATCCATGCTTAGAATATGATTGCTTATGAGCCTTACCTAATTGACATGCCTCACATTTGTATGTCATATGTTGACCTGCACATTAGGCAATCCAAGCACTGAACCATTGTTAACCATATCCTTACTACCTCTTTCATTGAAATGTTGAAGCCTTTTATGCCAAAGATCTAACTTAGAGATCTTATGTCCTCCATAAGTGAACAAGGCATGACCAACATTACCTTGAATATTCAATGTAATCTTCCTTCTTTCTTCCCTGAAACAATTTGTGTATACCCATTGCTAGGGTCTTCCACAAAAACTTCATCATTAGTGAACCTTACTTCATAACCTTTTTCAACAATTTTCCCTACACTTATCAAATTCTTTGGAATTGTAGGAACATACAAGACCGTACTCAGAAAAGTACTTCCATCCTTGGCTTTTACTGATCCAATTGACTTCACATTATGCTTTGTATTATCACTTGTATTCTCCAAATCAGTCATCAAAGCTATGTTACCACTCAGGTGATTGCTACCTGTATTCACATTATGATTAGTTACCTTATTCTCCAAATCAGTCATCAAAGCTATGTTACCACTCAGGTGATTGCTACACCCTAAGTCAATGTAGAAGACTCTTTGATCTTCACTTTGTCTTTCACAAGTTGCATTCATGATTAAGGTTGAATCTTCTTTCTTATCTGAAGCATAATTATAGTAGGTATTGTTGTAGGATTGTCTTTGGAAACCTCTACCTGCATTTCTTCCAAAGTAACCTCTACTACCTCTACCTCTGAAATTACATCTTTGGTTTCTACCACCTCTTCCTCTTGAATTAAAGTTCTGACTATATCCTCCATTATTCTAATTATTATGCCAACAATCATGAGCTAAATGATTTGTCTTACAAAAATCTAGCAAGCTTTGGCTCCATCTTTATTGGTTCTGCCTCTTCCTCTACCTTTGCCACCTCCTCTTCCTCCTAGGAAGTTGGCTTGGCTAGTTGTACCTTCTTCTTCATTTACTTTTTGTTTGCCTTTGCTATTCTTCTTCTTATCCTTTGAATACATTTCTTGGCCTGCACTCTTATCACCATCACCTTTGACATCCTGCTCAAAAGTTAACATGTGTCCTAGTAACTGATTTAAATCAGGAGTGAAATGATCTAGTGACAATTCAGTAGACACAATGAATGGCTTCCATTTCTCATCTCCTCTCAAACCTGTGAGGATTTGCCTTACCAAATTATCCTCCTCTTTATCTTCATCAACTTCTCCTAATGCATCTGCAATGTCCTTCATCCTTGTTACATAATCAGAAATGGATTGAGAAGCTTTCTTTTTGAACGTAGTGAACTCTACCCATAAGGATGCCTTCCTTGACTTTGTAGTATTTTGGAAATGCTCCTCCAAAGCATTCCATATGTCACTAGCACTTTTAAGTCCTCTAATATGAGGTAGCAAGTAATCATTAACTCCCATGTCGATAATGCTCCTTGCTTGAGCATCCTTCTTCATCCAAGCCTTCAAATTTGACAATTCATCCCTAGTTGGAACACTAGGATCTCTGAATTGTGGTTTTTCCTCTTTATCTGTGATGTAACCTATTCGATCTTTGCTCATGAGATGAGCTTCCATCCTCATTGACCAAGCTAGATAGTTTTATCTATCCAGTTCCTCTATGTGAAGAGAATATCCCATCGTTTCTTCACATGTGTATTAAATTCTTCAAGCTTTATGAGAAATGAGTGTACCTTTACTTCAAATGAAGTTCCTATTGATCTTCTTGATAGCTTTAGACATGCTTCTCAATCTTTCTCTTCAAACGTTCACCTTTTGAACATTCAAGTGTTGATTTCTGTATGACTGCAGCACTTGAGGTCCTCCTTTCTTCTATTTTAATGATTCTTGCTCTGATACCACTGATGAAGAGTCTTAATCTCCAAAGGAATAAGCTATCCTTGTTGTTAGAACACTTCTATATCAAGAATAACTCAAAACCTTTACCAATGTGGAGAATCAATACCAAATTATCAAAATTTTGAACTAACTGTGAAGAGAGTCACTACTCAGAAAGTCTCTTGCACATAACTCACTCATTGATTGATCAAATGTGTAAAGTTTTCTATGAAACTTTGTATAAGGTGTCGCCTATAGATTATGAACCTTCTCCAAGTTAAATCATCTCAAAAGATTTAGTAGATCTTGAGAAATGATTCAAACAATCTACCTATGTCTTAAAATGTCCTCCTATATAGTCGACTTTGACACCTGCAACTTCTAATGCATGGTTCTCCCAAAGTACAACCCGTTGAATCAGATGCTTTTAGCCATAGATGGCTTACCTTCCAACTTAGATTTTGACTCCTCATTTGTGCAAAACTTTACACGGTGCACTGAGTACTGATCAATTCTTGGACCATCGAGATTGCACTTGTTTCAGAAGACACTCACCACTTCTTCACATACAAATGTTCCTACACATAATTCTCTCAGTCCGTTTACAATTAGGCTCTCAAATCTTAATCATAGAAGCATTAACTATGGAGTTAGACATATACAAAAGGATTCTTGAAATGATCAAACACAGAAGGAGAACATATCAAAATATCATGTGGAATTTTTTCTTCTATTTAAAACATTTTACAATTGAATGATGAGAGAGCTATCCTTCACTTCTAAAGTGTCTAATAACTCTTCCAACATCTAATTCTTCTTATCTCATGCTCTCTCATACTTGCCCTAACTTTTTACTTGTATATATAGGCATATATGTACAAGCTCATGACAATTACAAAAGGTATATGTGAGCTAACTACAAGTTTAATGTACATATGTATACAAGTCTTCATTTTCTGAATTGGAACTATTTTTAAGCTTCATAGGTTCATCTTTTCTTCAATTTGTGACTTCAATCCTTCATCCAAAACATAAATTGGTGGTTGACTTGCAGCAACACCAACATGATTACAATTGGAAAAAAATACTTTTGGAGGATTGGTACACATAGACTTGAGTGTATATAATGCACAAGATTCAAAGAAATAAGCAAAATATGCTTTTGGAATGAACCTCATACTCAACATTGGTAGCTCCTATTTTTCAAGGATGCGTAGAGATAGACTCCGAGACAAAAAAACTAAGATTTCTCCAATCTATTGAACTAAATGCTTTAAATATTTATACACATAAATTAGACACTAATAGATTTCCAATTAGTGCTCACTCACCTGATGTGGAGCTCGGTAGAGAGAGCAGCAGCCTCTACAAGCTTACTCTTGTTGAAGAAGATGATGCAAAAAAATGAAGGAGCAAGACAATGATGGCCACAATTGTATGTATATTGCTTCCGTGTAATGTACAAGTGATTTGAAGTCTTCATATAGACTCTTGAAGTGCTCCATGACTTCTACAAGTGGATTTTGAAATCAAATGAAGGTGGGATTACTTGTTGGAGGGAATCAATTCAGTCTCCTACAATCTAGGGAAAGCAAAAGACACATCTTGTTCCTCCTTTGGGCACTCATGCAAGCCATTACTCCGCATCTTAATGAAGTTGACTTGGGCTTCATCCTTCTCTACAACTATGCAGTGCGTGAACATTTTGAACACATAGGTGAGTGTCATCACTGAAAACAAACAGATCATTTAGAGGTGATGGCAAAAGAGTGTTGATGAGCTACATTGCAATTATGGTTTAACAAATATGTAGCATTTTTGGAGGATCCCCAACATGGATTCAAGAGAATTTCCAAAGGGGAAAAGAGAGGTAGATTATTTACATTTGAGCTTGAAGATACAAGGAATATTGCACTTTCTAATTACAAGGATCAAACATTATCAGAGCTTGAGATTTCGCATGAAAGATTAGGGCATATTGGTGAGAGAACTTTAAAGAAAATATGTAGAGATCAATGTGTGCTTGGGATACCTAACGTATTCAAGCAACACATGATCTATAAATATGGTACATGTCAGTTTGGAAAATCTCACACGTTACCCTTCTCAAAGAAAGGATACACGCATGAGAATTAGTTGGAGCTTGTCCACACAGATGTTTGGGGACCAAGTAAAGACCCTTCACCTTTTGGATCAAGGTATTATGTATCTTTCATTGATGATTTTAGTAGGTGGACTATCTTATATTTTATGAAGCATAAAGATGGAGTGTTTAGTTGCTTTAAGAAGTATCTTGCACTTGTGGAAAACCAAACAGAAGAAGCCTAAAAAGACAAAGGTTAGATGGAGGAGGTGAGTACTTCTCAAATGAATTTGATGCATTCTTGCAGGACATAGGAATCAAAAGGGAAATTACAACAAGGTATACCCCTAAGCAAAATGAGGTAGCAGAGAGGAGAAATAGGTTGATTGTTGATACAGCTAGGTCAATGCTAAATGAGAAAAAGTTACCTAATTATTTGTGGGCAGAGAGTGTATCTACTACCACTTATCTTGTTAACATTTTTGCATCTAAATCACTTGATGGGATGACCGCATACGAAGCATGGCATGGTAGGAGTCCATCATTTGATCACTGAAGGATCTTTGGATGTGTTTCATATGTGCATATCCCATCTCAAATCATAGGTAAGGTAGACCCTAAGGTAGGGAAGTGCCTCTTCATAGGGTATGATTTAAATCAGAAATGATATAGATTCTATAATCCATCAAAAAAGGTTTTATGATAACTAGAGATGTTGTATTTGATGAGAATGATTCTTGGTTTGAAAGTGAATGCAGGAAAGTAAAGTTGCCTTATGACTTGGAGGAGGAGTTTCCAAGCCTCACCAAGGAAGAGACAAATTACAAGATTGAAGATACCAAATCAGATGAAGAAGACATCATCAACCTACAAAAATTCAAAGCATGGAAATCAAAAGGCAAGGTCAAGATTAAGAAGTTGGAGGACATACTTGAATCATCAAACTAAGCAATTAGAAGATAAAAAAAAGAGAGCAAGAAGTCAATCAGATATGGGTATGACACATCTCTACTTACCAAGCATTCCATTTATTTTGCTGAAGATTTACCACTTGAAGAGCCTTCATCATATGAAGAGGCAAAGATCAAGGCAGAATGGAAGGAAGCTATGGATGAACAAATTCAAGCACTCAAGGAGAATGACACTTAGAAGCTAGTGCCAAAAAAAGAGTCTATGAAGGTAATTGGTTCTAGATGGATTTACAAAATCAAGAGAAATTCAGATGGATCAATAAATAGGTATAAAGCTAGACTTGTGGCTAAGGGTTTTGCACAAACCCAAGGAGTTGATTATGAAGAGACTTTCTCACCTCTGGCCAAAATGCCAACCACGAGGGTATTGGTAAGTGGGGCTGCATCAAGGAATTGGAATATGTACCAATTGGATGTAAAAAAAGAAATTTCTTAATGGTTGGATTTCAGAGGAGGTATACATGGCTCAACCACCTAGCTATGTGGACCCAAGCAAGGTAACATATCTATGCAAACTAAACAAAGCTCTTTATTGATTGAAGCAAGCACCTAGGGCATGGAGCCATAGGTTGACTATCAAACCAAGGATTCATCATGAGTAAAGTAGATACTTCTTTGTTTGTCAAGAGAAGTAATTTAGAGGTGATATACCTATGTGTATATATTGATGATATCATACTTACAAGTAGTAATGCCAATGGTATCAAGCAGATCAGGAATGAAATGATGCAGGAGTTCAAAATTAGTGATCTAGGGTCACTAAAGTATTTTCTTGGACTTGAATTGGTATACACTAATTCTGGAATTTATATTACTCAAAGAAAGTATGTGTAGGACATGTTGAAGAAGTTTCACTTGGAGGATTCCAAGATAGCGTGCACTCCTATGGAGGTAAACCAAAAGTTGAGTGCTCATGAAGGTGATGTGCTTCATAATATTGCAGGATAACAAAGCACAGTAGGAAGCCTAAACTATGCTACATTGACAAGGATTGATATTTCTTATGGAGTAAGTCTCTTAAGTCAATTTATGCACAAACCTAGAGCACCTCACTTGCAAGCTGCCAAGAGAATTTTGAAGTATCTTAAGGGTACTCAAAATCAAGGTTTATACTTTCCTTATAATTCAGACTTGGATATCAAAATATACTCAGAATATGCAAATTGGGCAGGTTGTAAGGATTACAAGAGGAGTACCTCAGATTATCTCTCTTTGAAAAGTGACAAGCCCATTTCATGGTCTTCCAAGAAGCAACCTACTATTGCTTTATCTTTAACAGAGGTTGAATACAAAGGGTTAGCTAATGCTACTCAACAAGCCATATGGATCAGATTGCTATATTCACAGTGGAATTACATTCTAACTCACCAATGATTTTTGGTGACAATATGTGAAGAGATGGATAAGTATGTGTTTGAAGATGAAGAGGTGTTGCAAAATCCTTGATGTACACCAACCAAATGAACTCCAGGAGTAGATGGTGGGCCCTTTTAGCTTGCCAATGGATGTATTAGACACCCTATGTACCTTGGAAGATCACTCTCAAAAAGATAGATCAAAACAGATAAGTTGGAGTTAGCTCAGAGGTGAAAACTTGTTATTCTTGGTTCATACACATGTCCAGTGTTTTACATAATTCTCTGAGCACAGGCAGCAATTAGCTTGATTCCTCTTGGGGAAGTCTAGGTAACTTAAAGAGCTAACTTTCAAGAGTAATATCATCAAAAAAAATGAACCACACACTGAGAACGAGTTTTAACAACTGATGACATCATCCCGATTTTCATGGGCTGCTACAGTTTGAGACCAGTGAGCAGACAAATCCGACTAACTCACAATGTAGGACTTCAATGATTATGAAAATTTGTATGGTTATACTAGACAGTAAGCTGAATCCAAAAAGCTTTAAATCACTAAATTTGAATAAGTAACCACTGAGAAATCACTCTGACAAGATGAGTGAAAAAGTCGCGTACCTGACAGAGAAGTGAAGATGAACAGACCCTGTTGACTTCAAATGAACATAACTGACGGTTGCAACATCCAAATGACATGCAAATTTGTGAGCATATAGTAGACTTATAGAGCTAACTTTACCAAGTTAAATCACTGAAAATGATGCACCAAGCTCAGAGAAAACATCTCTACAAGCTGACTGAGAAAACTGAGAGTAATGGCAGTGAGTAGTACACTTCACAAGAACATGGAAAGATGAGCTCAAATAATCATGAAAATGAAAGTATATTTCTTGTACAATACAATGACTTACTGATACATATGTGTGCCTTGTAATCACACCTTGATAGGGCATAAAGCTCAGCTCTTGGAGGTCTTCACATAGGTCTCTCTAACCACGACTAAAACTACCATCTATTTATAGTTGAGTTTGGGAGGCTAACTTCCCTCAATCACTCTCCAATCAATCAATGATTGATTTGATTCTCTCTACCACAAATCATGAATTCGTGGCTCCTCTTTCCATTCTTGATCAAGTGGACTCAACCACTTAAGATTCTTTCACTTTTACATTAAGTAAACTCTTCAAAAGTTACAAGAGGTAGTTCACAAGTGAACTTTACATAGTCTTCATTTTAAGGTTTTTTCTATGACTTTGTGGGACTCAAGCCAATACTTAGGCTTGTCATAGACTTGCTCCAACAGCTCCCCCTCAAGCCAAGTATGCTTGAGGTCTTCAATCTTCCAAGATTACCTGCAAACCAATCATAGCCTTGAATTTACAAAGCTTTGTACCATCCAATGCTTTGGTTAGAATATCTGCACATTGTTGATGAGTGGACACATATGATATTTGAATCTCTTTGCTTAGAACCTTTTCTCATACATAGTGATAATGAACTTCAACATGTTTAGTCCTTGCATGAAAAATAGGATTAGCAGCCAAATGAATAGAACTCATATTATCACTGAAAATAGTTGGAGTTCCAAACTCCAATCCAAGATCTTTGAATAATGTCTTCATCCACATAGCTTCTTGTGTAGCTATGGCAAGACCTCTATATTCAGCTTCAGTAGAAGAGAGAGCAACTGTGGGTTGCTTCTTGGATGACAATGAAATAAGCTTTGAACCTGCAAAGGTAAGATAACCTGAAGTGCTCCTTCTATCTTCCTTGGAGCCATCCCAATCTGCATCAGAAAATAGCTTCAAACCTAAATCAGATACATAAGGATAATAAAGTCCTTCATTTATGGTTCCTTTGAGATACTTGAGAATCCTTTTGGCAGCATCCATATGTGGTTTCCTTGGTGTGTGCATAAATTGGCTTAGCACACTCACAATGTAACATATATCTACTCTTGTCAATGTGGCATAGTTGAGACTACCCACTAGACTTTGATATGATGTGATGTCCTCTATGAGTTCACCATCATGTGAGCTCAATTTGTGATTGACCTCCATTGGAGTACCTGCAATCTTACAATCTTGCATCTTGAATTTTGCCAACATGTCCTTAATGTACTTTCTTTGAGTGAGAAACAAACCATGATCTTTGTAGACAACTTCCAAACCTAGGAAGTAGGTAAGTGAACCCAAATCACTTATCTTGAACTCTTCTCTCATCTGATCTTTGATCTTCTTCATACCATCTGCAACATTTCCTGTCAATATAATATCATCTACATATACACATAGGTAGATGACCTCAGAGTTACTCTTTTAATAAAGAGTGAAGGATCTGCCTTGCTTGGTTGAAAGCCTTTGTCCTGCAAGAATGAAACAAGCCTGAAATTCCAAGCACTTGGAGCTTGCTTGAGACCATACAATGCTTTGTTAAGTTTACACACATAATCAAGATAAACTTGATTCTCAAAACTAGGTGGTTGTGCCATATATACCTCTTCTGTTATCCAACCATTCAAAAATGCATTCTTACATCTAGTTGAAGTATCTTCCAATTTTTGGAAGAGGCAATACTAAGCAAAACCCTAATAGTAGGCATCTTTGCCACAGGAGAGAAGGTCTCCTCATAATCAATTCCTTGAGTTTGTGCAAAGCCTTTTGCTACAAGCCTTGCCTTATACCTGTTAATGGAACCATCAGAATTCTTCTTGAGTTTATAGACCCATCTTGAGCCTATTACCTTCATGGATGAAGTCTTGGGCACCAAATCCCAGGTGTTGTTTTCCTCAAGTGCTTCAATCTCTTCCTTCATTGCATGCTTCCATTCTGTTTTTGCTTTGGCCTCTTCAAATGATGATGGCTCCTCTTGGTTTATGTCCTGTGCTATGTAGATAGAATGTTTAGTTACTAATGAGGTGTCAAACCCATACCTTTCTGGTTTTTTCTTTTCCCTCATAGATCTTCTTAGGCCATGATGTGATGATTCTGCCTCATGTCCAAGTTCCTGCAATTTTGCTTTACCTTTAGACTTCCATGCTTTGACCTTTTCCATGTGAGATTCTTCATCATCCTCCGAGGTGTCTTGTTCTTCAATCTTTGATTGTTCTCTACCAAGCTTTGGAAAATCTTCTTCAAGATCATATGGTAAATTGATCTTCCTACATGAATCTTCATACCATGAATTGTTCTCATCAAAAACTACATCTCTGCTTACCAAGAATCCTTTGTTGGTAGGGTTGTATAACCTGTAGCCCTTTTGATTGTTGTCATATCCAATAAATACACACCTTTCTGCCTTTGGATCCATCTTGCCTCTAACCTGTGAAGGAACATGAGCAAAAGCAATACATCCAAAAATTTTACAATGATCTAAGATTGGTCTTCTTCCATTCCAAGCCTCATATGGAGTCATCCCATCAAGGGATTTTGAAGGCAACCTGTTAATCAAGTAAGTGGCTGTAGATACAGCCTCAGCCCATAAGTAATTAGGTAAATGCTTTTCATTTAACATAGACCTCGCAGCTTCAACAATTATCCTATTCCTCCTTTCTGCCACTCCATTTTGCTCAGGAGTGTACCTTGTAGTTACCTCTCTTTTGATTCCTCTTTCTTGAAGAAAAGGATCAAACTCATGGGAGAAGTATTCTCCCCCTCCATCTGACCTTAGCCTTTTTAGTGATTTACCTGTTTGATTCTCCAGAAGAGCCAAATATCTTTTGAAACATGAAAAAACTTCATCTTTGTGTTTCATAAAGAATAGGATAGTCCATCTGCTGCAATCATCAATAAAGGAAACATAATACCTTGATCCAGATATTGAAGCTTCCTTGCTAGGTCCCCATACATCTGTATGAACCAACTCCAAGAGATCTCCATGCATATAACCTTTCTTCATGAATGGTAACCTGTGAGACTTTCCAAATTGACATGCACTACACTTATAAATCATATGTTGTTTTGACAAATTAGGAAGTCCAAGTACACTTTGGTCCCTGCAGATTTGCTTTAATGACCTTTCACCAATATGTGCTAACCTTTTGTGCCATACTTCCAATTCTGTGAGTGTCTGACTACCATAATTAAAGAGAGCAATGTTTCTAGTGTCCTGTAATTCAAATGTGAACAATCTACCTGTCTTTTCACCTTTTGCAATTCTTTTGAATCCTTGACTTGGATCTTCAACAAATGCTCCTGCTTTTGTGAACCTGACTTGCAACCCTTTCTCTACTATCTGCCCAACACTTATCAAATTCTTTGTAATGGTAGGGACATAGAGTACCTTACTGAGTAGGTTGATGTTTCCATCAGGTGCTTTGACATTGCCTATTTTCTCCACATGATGTTTTGTATCATCTCCTGTTTGTACCTCATGATTATTCCTTGGATCTTCTAAATCTGATAGGAGTGCCACATTTCCTGCCACATGATTTGAACAACCTGAATCTATGTAGAAAACATGCTCATCAGATTTACCTTTTGGCATAGCCATGTTCATGATCAATAATGAATCCTCTTTGTTTGAGTCTTCTGTGTAGTTATTGTAGTCTCTCCTTCCTTTGTAGCCTCCTTGATAGTTTGAATGATTGTAGTTGTTGTAGTTGCCATGATAGTTGTTGAACCTTCCTCTTGAGTAGCCATAACTTCCTCTATTGCATCCTCTACCTCTTTGATTCCTGGAATTCCTAAAGCAATTTTCAGTTGTATGATTAGTTAATCCACAAATAGAACATGATTGGAGTCTTGGGATCTCCCCCTGCCTTGTCTACCTCCTCTTCCTCTACCTCTGCCATGTCTTCCTCTACCTGCATAGTTAGCTTGATATGTACCTGCTTCATCATCCACTTTCTTTGCCTTTCCTTTGTTATCTTTAGACTTGCTTTTATCTGTGTATAAAGCTGAAGATTGATTACCTTTAGAGATTTCTCCATTTTTTATAAGCTTTGCCTCTTGAGTAAGTAGTTGTCCAATGAGTGTGTTGAAATCAGGTACATGCATGTCCATGTACAAATCCATAGCTGTGGTGAATGCTTCCCACTTGTCATCTGCCTTCAAGCCATTGATAACCTGCCTTATAATTTGTTCTTCATCTATTACCTCTCCAATGCTTCCCAACTGATCCATTATGTCCTTGAGCTTTGTGACAAAATAAGTCACATTTTGTTTGGGAGCCTTCTTGAGAGTTGTGAAATCCAACCATAGTTGATGCTTTCTAGCTTTAGTACTTGAAGAAAAGAAAGCTTCAAGTGCATCCCACACTTCCTGAGATTTCTTACAACTTCTAATGTGAGGCAACAAAAGATCTGAGATAGAGTTGAGGAGATAAGACCTTGCAAGTGCATCCTTGGAGCACCATGTCCTCAATCTTTCGTGCTCTTCTTGTGTTGGTTGACTTTTGTTCCTGAAACTTGGCATAACTTCATCTCCAGCCACATAACCATATAAACTTCTACCTCGTAGATAAGCTTCCATTCTTAATGACCAAGCTGAGTAGTTACCTCTGTCCAATTTGTCAATTGATGAAGGAAATCCATCTGCCATGTTGTCCAACCTTGCTCTGATACCACTGTGAAGAGATGGATAAGTATGTGTTTGAAGATGAAGAGGTGTTGCAAAATCCTTGATCTACACCAGCCAAATGAACTCCAGGAGTAGATGGTGGGCCCTTTTAGCTTGCCAATGGATGTATTAGACACCCTATGTACCTTGGAAGATCACTCTCAAAAAGATAGATCAAAACAGATAAGTTGGAGTTAGCTCAGAGGTGAAAACTTGTTATTCTTGGTTCATACACCTGTCCAGTGTTTTACATAATTCTCTGAGCACAGCAGCAATTAGCTTGATTCCTCTTGGGGAAGTCTAGGTAACTTAAAGAGCTAACTTTCAAGAGTAATCACATCAAAAATAATGAACCACACACTAAGAATGAGTTTTAACAACTGATGACATCATCCCAATTTTCACGGGCTGCTACAGTTTGAGACCAGTGAGCAGAAACATCAACATAACTCAAAATGTAGGAATTCAATGATTATGCAAAATTTGTATGGTTATACTAGACAGTAAGTTGAATCCAACAAGCTTTAAATCATGGAATTTGGGTAAGTAACCACTGCGAAATGACTCTGACAAGATGAGTGAAAAAGTCGGGTACCTGACAGAGAAGTGAAGATGAACAGACCCTGTTGACTTCAAATGAACATAACTGAAGGTTGCAACATCCAAATGACATGAAAATTTGTGAGCATATAGTAGACTTATAGAGATAACTTTACCAAGTTAAATCACTGAAAATGATGCACCAAGCTCAGAGAAACATCTCTGCAAGCTGACTGAGAAAACTGAGAGTAATGGGAGTGAGTAGTACACTTCACAAGAACATGGAAAGATGAACTCAAATAATCATGAAAATGAAAGTATATTGCTTGTACAATACAATGACTTACTGATACATATGTTTGCCTTGTAATCACACCTTGATATGGCATAAAGCTCAGCTCTTGGAGGTCTTCACATAGGTCTCTCTAACCACGACTAAAACTGCCATCTATTTATAGTTGAGTTTGGGAGGCTAACTTCCCTCAATCACTCTCCAATCAATCAATGATTGATTTTATTCTCTACCTACCACAAATCACAAATTCGTGGCTCCTCTTTCCATTCTTGATCAAGTGGTTTCAAACACTTAAGATTCTTTCACTTTTACATTAAGTAAACTCTTCAAAAGTTACAAGAGGTAGTTCACAAGTGAACGTTACATAGTCTTCATTTTAAGGTTTTTTCTATAACTTTGTGGGACTCAAGCCAATACTTAGGCTTGTCATAGACTTGATCCAACACAATACAAGTTCTTTACATCTTGCAGCAGATCATATCTATCATGCGAGGACCAAGCATATGGAGGTTCACTATGATTATGTGAGAGAGAAGCTATTGATCAAGGAAATTCAATTGGCATATGTATCAACTAACATGCAATGTGCAGACTTATTGAAAAAGGCACTTGATGCCACTAAACTTTGCAGATTTAAAGCTATGATTGGATTGCAGGACATTCAAGAGCATTGATGAAGAAGTACAAGCCAAGATGTTTGGCTTGAGGGGGTGTTGTTGGTGCAAATGCCAAGCCTTCACACTTGGCTAGGCATTGGAAGAATTTATGTGCAACTCCTTGAAGAACCACATGAACCGTTGCTTATCATTTTTACCATTAACTTTTGTGAAAGTCATTTGACTTAGAAGAACCTTGTAAATGCCACTAAATCCGTGGAGTTAGGAGAACTTTATGGTACGAATTTCCTTGGGGGAATATCTCCTTAGTTAGTGGAAGAACTTTTAGGTGGAAGTGCATTTGAATTTCAAAATTCAAATTTGAAGAGAGTCACTATAAAAGTCACTTGAAATCTCCTAGCCATAGTGCCCCAATTACTGAGCTTAGTATTTATCATTTAATTTAATTGAGAGGCTCACACTATAGCCTACTACTATCACAATCATTGGGCATCATATTCATGCCAATTATCATGTACAACATTGTTACATAATACATTACATTTATGATTTCATCTACATTCATCTCTGTCATTGTCACTCAGAACAGTGAACATGTCTTGCTCATATCTAAATTTTGCATAGTACTTTATGCACTGTGTAGCATGCCCATCCGGTGACAGGTATAGTTTGTATACCTACACTCATGTATCCTTTGTCATTCAATATGTTTTATATCATAGTTCATTTCGATCACATTGGCCTTTAGTGGGAGATTGTTCTTGTAAGTGTCCATGTGAAAGGCCAAACAACCGCTGAACACTTTTGTAATGTACTTTAATAAAACATGTAGTTGCCTCTTTGCCTTATAAGTTGGATCACATATGTAGAACCTAGGAAATTTGAGTTTAGGATCATTGTGTATATTTTGGTTTTTGCTTATTTTACAGGTATTTGTGGAGTACCATGCATGTAATGTGGAGCTTAATTTCTACTTATAGAGCATTGTCTTGAAGCACTCTTAAAGGGAGAACCATTGTGGTACATCACCATTGCACCACTTCAACAAAATGCATTCATCATGTGCTACCTTTGCACTAGGGATCCCCACTAAAGAGGGAGAATGAGTATTCCTAAAAATAAGCTCGACCCAAGAAGATGCAACACTAGTGAAGCCTTTAATCATCCATTTTGTGACTATCGTGTTGGGGATGGCTTCCACAACTAGCGTACATAACCTTCCCTTGTCCTTCGAGCTAGCACAAATGTCTTGTTTGTTCTTTGACACCCGACTATTATTAGTATCCCCCATACAAAAGAAATTTATCTAGTTCTTTTCCAATGTAAGCAACTCCTTGTTGCATGGCCTTCAAAAAGCTAAAAGAATACATGATAGAAGAGATAATGAATATGTTGACCACCATTGTCTCCACCATTTCCAATGTTCCATCGCTCATTAGAACACGCCAAGGTCTAGTACATGTTGTCAAAGTTTGAAGAAGTTTCATTCAGCCAATTGGGAGAAAATCATCTTGAAGTGGTCACTTTCATCCAATTGGAAGAAAACCGTCTTGAAGTGGTCACAGGTCATTCTCTGCCGAGTACTTCCTAACAAGTCGGGGGTAAGCTTCTATTTGTTAAAGTGATTTAGTATAGTCTATCATTTTAAGTGATTCTAGTTGGAATCATTATCTCTCTAAGCTAATTAGATACCCTCATAAGGAATTTTTCTAATTGCTACTGTAATGTGAGTATTGAGCAAAACTTCCAACAGGTATCAAGACCAAAATAACAACTTTTTGGTCATAAGCTAGTTGCAAACTTATCTATTTCGATCAAAGTGTCCAAAGAAGCATCTCCAAAATACACAAGCACTTATTTAGTGTCATTGGAAAGCTAAAAGAACCTTCAACTTAACTCTGAAGCGAAATCAGGCTGGTACAAAGCGGGAATTAGCAGTACCTACTTATTTCTTGAGGTGTCCATCCATCTTTCCCAACAGAAAATGATTTCGCTAAGGCTCTACCATAGGATAGGTTTCGAGAGTGTTGTTGCATGATGGAAGTTACTTCCTACACAATTTTGCATAGTACTTTATTCACTATGTAGCATGCCCATCCGGTGACAGGTATAGTTTGTATACCTACTCTCATGTATCCTTTGTCATTCAATATGTTTTATATCATAGTTCATTTCGATCACATTGGCCTTTAGTGGGAGATTGTTCTTGTAAGTGTCCATGTGAAAGGCCAAACAACCGCTGAACACTTTTGTAATGTACTTTAATAAAACATGTAGTTGCCTCTTTGCCTTATAAGTTGGATCACATATGTAGAACCTAGGAAATTTGAGTTTAGGGTCATTGTGTATATTTTGGTTTTTGCTTATTTTACAGGTATTTGTGGAGTACCATGCATGTAATGTGGAGCTTAATTTCTACTTATAGAGCATTGTCTTGAAGCACTCTTAAAGGGAGAACCATTGTGGTACATCACCATTGCACCACTTCAACAAAATGCATTCATCATGTGCTACCTTTCCACTAGGGATCCCCACTAAAGAGGGAGAATGAGTATTCCTGAAAATAAGCTCGACCCAAGAAGATGCAACACTAGTGAAGCCTTTAATCATCCATTTTGTGACTATCGTGTTGGGGATGGCTTCCACAACTAGGGTACATAACCTTCCCTTGTCCTTCGAGCTAGCACAAATGTCTTGTTTGTTCTTTGACACCCGACTATTATTAGTATCCCCCATACAAAAGAAATTTATCTAGTTCTTTTCCAATGTAAGCAACTCCTTGTTGCATGGCCTTCAAAAAGCTAAAAGAATACATGATAGAAGAGATAATGAATATGTTGACCACCATTGTCTGCCCCAAAACATTAATCTGCATACCATTATAATATGAAGCTTGTTCTCAAGCTTGGAAACCACCCAATCCAATCGTTGTCTCATGCATACGTCAAAGCCCATGTAGATGGCTAGCAAATGAAAGACATGGCCACTATGAAGCTCTTAAAATACTATGAAGCATATATTGAAGTAGGAAACATTGCCTAATGGAGCCTTTGAGGTAGAAAGTCGGGGAATGATGACCGTTATTGATAATTCTGGGAGAAGCGTTTCCAAATACATGAAAAGCATTCTTATAAATTTAGAGCCAAAAGCAACATCCTTGAGAAATTGAAGAATAAAATTCCATTCCAGCCTGTCATACTCTTAAATCATTATAAATTTGCAATCTTAAATCATTATTCAAGCACATACTTAATGACGGCACAGACGATGAGATAATTGTTTTTTCTTTTACAATATAATGTGCCGCGTCATCAATACTCAATGACGGCACAGACCACCGACAAAATAATTTCAAGGGGCGTAACTGTGGCGCACGATTACAACGGGGAGAGTGAATGAGTTGAGAGAGAGAGAGAGAGAGAGAGAGAGAGAGAGAGAGAGAGAGAGAGAGATACGTCGATTCATAAAATGATACGTGCAGAGTATATATTAGAAATGATACGTAGATTCATATCCCGTGCCACCATAAAATGGGAAGTTCTGATAACAATGGTTACCACGTTGTGTGTGTGTGTGTGTGAGAGAGAGAGAGAGCAAAGCAATGCACACTCCAATGAGTAAAAAAAATGCACATATTGTTTAAAGCAAGTCGGACTGTGGTTTTCTTGAGGCTTGCCGTTCTGAGTATCTTCCAGTTGAAGAAACGCTCTGAGTAGCTCCTTTGTTGAGAGACTGAGAATGCGGCATAGTCGTAGAGCAAAATCAGAAAAGGCAAGAGTCCGGAACGACACTCTAAATCGTATAGAACAGTGTTGGAGTTGCAAATAAAGGACAGTGAAAATTATAAACGATATGAAGACAAGGGATGCCGACTACATCTGCTCCAACCGATCGGAGAGATCAAGTTTAGATCCGCATATTGAATGGGATAGGGACACACTTAAAGATAAAGACAAATGCTGAACGAAAAATCTGCAAGATACATTCATACACATGTTGATCTTCCCAAAACATTGTCGAGTGACCAATCGCAAATCCATTGAATTGAACGCAATTTCCCATAATGGGTAATTGGTTCCATCCAACTTATCCTCAACCGCCAACACAAGGAATACATCATTACTTTTAGCCATGGCCACTAACTAAAATACCCTGATGCAAAAAAATGAGTGTATCTCAAAACATTGAATAGAACTACTCTCTCAAGCTCTCCTAAACCTGTAGCAGACTTTGACATGCTTGTACGGACGAACAAAAATTTGTATATATGTTTAACACAAAATGATGAGATTGCCTACATAGGTGCTACAATGGTTGCATTTGGAGGCGAAAGGAAGCTCAAATCTAAATTTAGACACCATGGAGCGAAACAGTTTGGAGCTCCTAATTACCTTGAGTATTCTCACCAAATTTTGCGCCATTCTAAGACTATGACCGGAGGGATGTCGATGACACCCCAGATGAAGCAGCAGCATGCTCTGATAGCAATTGTTGGAGTTTGAGATATGTAGAAGCATGCAAACAACACAAGGAAGAAGAAGAAGTTTGGAGCACATTACACAAGAGTGAATGTATTACAAAGTGAATGTCCAAAGATAATTCATTTGTTAAGGTTATAGGCATATACACAAACCAAGGAAAAAAACCTCGTAAAGAGGGAAAAAAGTGCCCAAATCATCCTAAGTGTGCTCATCACACATCACTACTAAAATATATCAACAATGATGTTGGCACCATACCACCCACATGCAAATAGAAAAGCAGAGAGTACCATCAAGATTTTTTGTAATGTACTCACTACTCTCATAAATAATAAACGCTAAGATTGGGACAAACAACCACATCACGTTGTTTGGGAATATTGAGTGGCCTATAAAACGATACTCCATTCCACTCCCTTTCAAATGCTATTGGGTCAAAATTTTGTGCTTTCGTTAGTTTTCTTCATACTCACTCTCAAGGTTGCACAAGAGCATTAACTGACAAAACATGAGCTATCATCTATGATCATGGGCTTAGAATTCTTAGGACACAAGAAGCTTATTTTCGTGCACATATTAAAGATAAAGGCTTGAAATTTGGTGACCTACTGCAAGTATATACATTGAAGAAACTTGCTAATAATCAGAGAAATTTGGCTATATGCCCATGATCATGAATAGAATATTTACAAGCAGAGCTATACAATGCGCCACTCTAGAAGGAGAGGTATTGCTTAATTACATAAGTCACTCACGAGTCAAGCTCTGTCAACAACCATTGATGGAGAAAATGCTTAAATTACTAAAGAAGTGTGAGGAGGAAGAGAAGAGAATATGAGAAGAGGATTAGGCTGATGCTTTAGAATACATTAAAAGAATGAAGTTAAGATGACAATGGTTGTGCCAATTGAGAAGCAACAATATGGAGAGGACTCATCTTATGATTGTCCTTCCCCATTTGGATGCCAATGGATATCACATGGTAATGTGCAAAACTAAGCGGAATACCTCTCTTACCATAATTGATAGGGAAACATTCATTTTCGTTGAGATAGAAACGTGCACTACAATCAAGATGATGTGATCTCTCATTGATTTCAAAGCTAGTACTAGTTCCATTAGTTATTCTTCCAGTCAAGAAATGAGTTTGCACATGAATCTAATCAAGGCATACCTCATAGGATTAGGAGGTGTAAAATCCACTTGCATTTGCAAGGTGGAAGTTCCCATATCGATTCAATATGTTTCCTTGGTAGTAAAGTTATTAGTGTTCCATAAAGTTATTAGTTTCCTTGGTAGGAACACATTACGATAGAACTAGAAAGTAGGACGATCAATGATCACATTTTTGTAGAGGCTCTTCGTTCCTCTAAATTGAATCATTAAGAGAATAATGTTCCATGTACCCCTAGAAATATTGTGCACAATGTCTTGCACTATCATGAATAGGTAAGACAACCTATGGAACAACTTTCTTTTTCAATATAAGTGTTTTGTTAAAAACTCCACCAAGGAGGCATAGAAACTGACAAAAAAAATCATGAATGAGGAAGCAGATATGGATGCAAAAGGGTGAGAAACTAATTGCTCTACTAGATTAAAAGCCATCATACGAGAAGCAAAATAACAAGTGCGGGAGACAATTAGTAAAGGGAGACATCAACCACGAAAATTACTTCAAATTCAAATATCAAAGCAGTCAATGAAGGATGACCCACATAACTTGCAAAGTTGGGTGCCCACACACTACTTGAGAGCCCAAATTTCCCTTGTACTCTCATCGTTTCTAGGAAAACTTAGTCCACTCCAAACCCTCATACATCTAGAAAAAAAACTCTTGTATTTGATGCATTATGTAATCTCATTCTTAGAACAACTTGGAAATGGGTACCTAAATAGTCCTAGGATCAAAACAAATCATCACCTCAAGATAAAGTATATAAGCTGTTAACCAACTCTTGTGATGAGAGTTGCAGCAAGCAGAACGTTTCACACTGAAGTTGAAGTTGGGGGTGACTGCTAAAGCGACAAGTGTGACAGATGCATCTCCAATTGTCGCGTCTGCTGCAACTTCCTCTCTCTCTCTCTCTCTCTCTCTCTCTCTTTCTCTCTCTCTCTTTCTCTCTCTCTCTGTCTCTCTCTCTCTCTCTCTCTCTCTCTCTCTCTTTCTCTCTCTCTCTCTCTCTCTCTCTCTCTCTCTTTGTCTCTCCCCCCTTGTAGCCCCCACCCCCCGCTCAGTCCTCCCACCCTCTGCCTCTCTCTCTCTCTCTCTCTCTCTCCCTCTCTATCTATCTATCTATCTATCTATCTATCTCTCTCCCTCTCTCTCTCTCTCCCTCTGTTGGAAGCAACCAGAGGCACAGACGACACGGAAGCATGTAACGACAGAGCAGGGAGCCATTCGAATCGTTTTTCAAAGAATTATGTTTTCAAATACTTTCCAAAAACCTCCAACAGTGATTTTTATCACTATTGTAACATATGTAACATAGAAAACCCCATTTTGTAATCCATAGCTCCATTTTTTGCAAGCCGAGGAGTCCTCGAGCTTGAGGAGCTTAGGTAGAACAAGCGTATCAATTTTCGTTATTTTTAGATACCTTTTACCCTTCCAAATAGCATCTAGGACCTAATTTTTAACTATGCCCGTCACTAGATGTGAAACCGGTCAAAACTAGTCTAGAAACTATAAAAAGAGCTAGAGAGCTCATTTTTGAGGTTAGTTAGTGTTAGCTTGTTTGAGGTTAGAGTTCTTTTGAGCTTGTAATAGTGTTCTTGAGTAATAGAGCTAATTTCACACCTTCCATTGTGTCTTGCTTGTCTCTTCGTAGTGTGTGTGTGTGTGTGTGTGCATTTCTATGCTTCTCACCTTCACTCTCACTTCATCTCACATTCACGATCTTCATATCACTCCTATCTCTTCTGCGGATTGACATTAAGGAGGTGAAGCTTCATAACGTGGTTCTCACCATTGTGCTAGAGCAACACCAAATTTGGCGCCGTTGCCGGGGATCGAGTCTAGGACGAATGTGTGATGGTAAGAGTATAGAAAGAAGTGGCGTTGGAAGGTAAAAATTTCAGTTTTTGTTGTTGTTTTTACTTAGTTTTTAGTGTTTTTCACCTTCCCCACACTCCATCTTCATCACCGCATCATCATTTTCATCTCCAAAAAAATCAGAAAATTCACCATATCCACCCATTCTCCTCATTTCCCCTCATTTGTGCATGCGAGAGAGTGAGAGAGAGCTTTTGTGCTTGTGTGTACTTTTGTTTTCTTGAGTTTTCTTGCAGGTACAGAGCTCCAGTGCATCAGGAAGGCTGCAAAAAGGTAAGAAAATCATCTTCTGTCAGAAATTTCCGAGTGTGTCAGACCATCGCGATGGTCTGCAACCTTCGGCATTTTTGGTAAGCGACCACACCAGCGTGTAGGCGACACCAGCGCCTCTACGAATCCACAGCTGCATTGCAAAAATTCATAGTTTGGTGGACCATCGCGACGGTCTCTGACCATCGCGATTGTGTCACACCATCGCGATTGGCTCACGCTGTTGGAAGTGAGGTAGGCCCTTAGCTCATGTCATAGGTCCATGGTTCCATAGTTCCAGTCATGTACAACATTAATTCCAGCAATCTTCCATATTGACAAAACATGAACATACCACAACTTAATCATACAAATGATGAGACAAAGATAGAGAAAGAATAGACAACATGTGTAAGGTGTTACGTAAGCCATCGCTTACTCGTAGTATCATATATACCAATGTTCAATGTACAATGTGGGAGCAAAACTCTCAACCACTCTATGTGATGAGAAATAGATGAGTGAGTGAATGTACAATGAAACAAACATATTCAGATGTATGGGCAGTAATCTGAATATACATGAGATGTGTGACCTTATAGGTTATAGAAGAGTGAATATGAGTGACTGAATAAGGAAGGATCAGTGTGAAACTGATGGTCAACAAACCTACATCTAAACTTAGGTTATGGAAGACCCTAAGTTAGATACGTGTGTGAAAAGATCACATACTTATAAAGTAGCATAGAATGCTAACAAGATTGTTGCCGGAAATCCTCAAACTCATGTGAACACACCTTCTCAAACACCTCATAAAATATGCATAAAGCATATAAGTACTGATTCTCTTGTACCTATGCCGAATAGGACTCCTCCTGATATGAACGCCACGACCTCCATAAACTTCAAGTAGTACCTGTGTGCATAAAGAGAATATGTACCTGAATACTTTAACATAAGATGTGAATCTTATGTTAAACTCCATCTAATGTCTTTGAAGTAGCCAGATATCTTCTTGTAGAAGATAATCTTCAACCTAATATCTTCCTGTAGAAGATAATCTTCAAAATCATGTAGATGGTCCCATCCAATGTCTTTGAAGTAGCTAGACATCTTCTTGTAGAAAATAATCTTCAACCTAATATCTTCCTGTGGAAGACAATCTTCAAATACATCTTGTAGATGGGCGATCCTCACCATCAAGCTGCTAATAATCAAGTCTTCTTGCCATGAACAAGAGATGACCTCCTCTCCATGAGCTAGAGTGTGAGCACACCCTTCATCTTCTCCAAGAAGAATCACCAAGAAGAACTCCATAGCTGCTCCTCAACATGCTTCAAGTTAGCACCATGGCTGCCCCATGTGCTAGAAGAAACACCACCTCTACTGAGGTCCAAGCTCTAGAAAGCTTGTGTTGATCCTAGGTGAAGGATGATTCAAGTGATCCCAAGCTTCTGTTTATATAGGATTTGATGATCCTTGAAAAGCAAATAATAAAGCACTTAATAAAGCAAAGTCATTACGATCGTAGCGATCGCTAAATCCATCGTAATCGAGAAATGCTAAACGCTGTCCGTTTTTGAGTTTCATAAAAATATGAAAAGCTTTCGCGCTGCCGGCTGGGGGATTTGAACTCAGGTCGACTGGATGAAAGTATCTTCGCCTATCCATGGCGCCCGTCGCTTTTGCTTGTACAAGGCATGAATTCAACTGCTATACATGCTGTAAACTGTGGTCAATTGAACCAATTAGGACATTTTTTTCCAACAATCCCCCCTACAATGGCATATTGGTACAATCTGAACTGTATCTGCAAACTATATAATCTGCAAATTACCACAAGCTTCAAGCTTGTACTCCCGCACTGACCTTCAAACCTGAATTTGACTTTACTTCAAAAAACTGAACTTGCTGAATATGAACCATAATACTTGAGAAAATATGCAAACTAGATATCCAATAGTGTACACATCAAGCAATCACTGCTTGACAACAAATGTAGCATGTACTGACTCTGAACCTGCTATCTCTTGTCTTCAAAAACCTGAAAACATACACTAGGATCCATATATTTGCATTTACCTTCCAAAAAAGGTTTCTCAACGTACTTTTGCTGCGTCATGTAAATACACTAAACAAAATCAGGAACTGAATCTTGGAACCTGTGACTGACAACTCACAACTTAGTGTATTATGAACACTGCTGGTTCATCTCTGACTGTACTCAACTCAATATGAGTCAAAAAATCTATGATATCATCATGTCTTCATCCTTTAAATCCTTCATACCTCTTTCCTTCAAAACTTGGTATAAACATATATGTGCGCATGTCTGAAATATACCTTTCTGAAATATCAAGCTTCTCTTCAATAGAACTTTGGAACCTTCTCCTGAACAGGAACATCCTAACAGGAACTTTCTCCAAACATTCTCCTTCTTCCTTCTTCTTTCAAAGATGGAACATAAAGAGAACCTGACAAAGGAAATATAGGAATACCTGAAATAGGAATACCTGTAGGTATGACTCTGTATTCTTTCACATATGGCTGAAAATAAGTCTTCATGTTTCATCACCCCCTGGATGATTTAACACTAGTATCCAGTATTCTTCAAATATATCAGACTTTATGAAATGTGGAACGTCTTCCTTCTTTCAATAAATCTGATCTTTAGTGATCAATACTTGTATCTGAAACAAAAGTTTAGGATCCATATTTTTCTGTAACATAACAAGTATCTTCTTTTTCTCTGCAACACAAATCTGATAGAATCTGAATCTTTGACTTACTTCTTCCAATGCTAAGAACCTTATCAAACAAAGGATAGACAATTGAATCATAAATACTCAAGATCATACAAGATCTATCCAAGATCAATGATCTCTCCTGTGTAGAATCTGCTCTTATCAAACCTTCATGTCTGAATGTTTGATTTGCTACCTGAATGTCTCCAAGTGTCCATGCTTCTCAAAAAGTTGTAAAACTTTTCTTCAAACAAATCCTTTAAGGAATCTGAAATTCCTACTTGAACCATAAGTGGACAAACTTCTCACCTTGAGAACTCCAAAAGCTGCAAGTTGATACTACATAACTTTCATATTTTACCCGAGTGAAATGTGATAGTACCTGCTTGATTTTCTTTTGGCTAACTCCACTTTTCAATCAAGTGATAGGATATGATGGAACACCTTTTTGAATACAAGCATGTATCCAAAAAATCAAGACAATCATAGAAAGTAGATTCTTCAACTGACTGGTACATCAACAAGATTCTGAATTTTCTGAAGTTTTCTGAAAATACTGAATATGAGGTAACCTTTTCCAAATATAAAACCTCAACCCAAGTCTTCAACATCTGCTACAAAAAACTCTTTTACCTCAAGAGTTAGATAAAGAAGAAATATACTTCTCTACAACTTGTCATATACCAAGTAGCTCTGTATTGACACTCCAAGAATTCTTTGAGGGAACATATAAGCTGCCTGCTTAAAAGCTTCAACTAAAACATAACTCATACATATATGAGTTAAAACATTTATCTGCTGCTTTTTTTTCTCTCAATGCAATTCTTTGTCAAATCTACTAAATCATGACCAAGTGTAATGCAAAACAAGAAACTGCTTCTTCTTTAAACAAGATGTTCTCATAGACTTGTCTTTGGATGTAGAGGATAAAATAGGAAAAGTATATGGAAAATATGAGGGAAAAGGAAGTCTTACTTTTCTTTTGGAAATGATGGACTTTCTTCTTCTGCATCTTTCTTCCACCTGATGATGTCAACATTTTCAAACTTCTCTTCCATACCTTTTGTTCTCTTCATTTTGAAGTAGCAAACACTCTTGACTTCTTCAAATGAACTTTTCTCTTCCTCTAATGTAAGAGTAAGAGATAAAACAAACATAGTATACAAATGGAAGTGAATATAGAATCATGTTTTATCATCTCCTCATATCAAAATTCTGCTTCAAATGTCTGAAATGACTAAATTCACCAATCGTTGTCTGAATGATGAATTGCCCTTCTAGAGTTACCTTCTCTAGATACATTTGTACCTTGATATCCAACCAACTTACAACAGAAAATTGGCTGAAAAACTCATCTCATCTCTGCACTTGTCTTCTTAGATGAACTTTCTTGCCATGAAAGAGATCTCTCAAAACTCTCTAGAAAAACCTCTAGATATCTGTTTCGATGTAGCCTTTAACTTTCAAATGATGAAAGCGTATAAAAGCACTCCTTGAATTTCTTCAAATCTCTTCATAACTGCTCTTCTAAGATATGACCTGCAAATGATAATCTGATAGTAGAAAGTGATACCTGTAATTTGATGTTGATCTGATTTCTTCATCTTCTCTAAACCATTGTTCTTCCTTGAATTTGAAGTAGTCTTCTCTTCATCAATTCTGGGTCTTCAAACAATACTTTTGTAAAGTATTTGCATACCCTTCCAAAAATATTCGGCTGCTAACAGATCATCAACTTCGTACTCCACACTGATGAATGTAACTGAAGTGTCTAATTCTCAAATCTCTACTCATCTAGATTAAGTGTGTATGTCAAATGTCAAATGTTAGAAGATTCTTTCAAATCATATGTTGTAACTCTGGAATTCTGGGAACCTGGGATTATGAATGAGCCTTAATGCATTGATGCCAAAGATTTAAGTTTTTTGAAACCAAAACCTTAGTGCTCTGATACCAAATGTTGGAAGTGAGGTAGGCCCTTAGCTCATGTCATAGGTCCATGGTTCCATAGTTCCAGTCATGTACAACATTAATTCCAGCAATCTTCCATATTGACAAAACATGAACATACCACAACTTAATCATACAAATGATGAGACAAAGATAGAGAAAGAATAGACAACATGTGTAAGGTGTTACGTAAGCCATCGCTTACTCATAGTATCATATATACCAATGTTCAATGTACAATGTGGGAGCAAAACTCTCAACCACTCTATGTGATGAGAAATAGATGAGTGAGTGAATGTACAATGTAACAAACATATTCAGATGTATGGGCAGTAATCTAAATATACATGAGATGTGTGACCTTATAGGTTATAGAAGAGTGAATATGAGTGACTGAATAAGGAAGGATCAGTGTGAAACTGATGGTCAACAAACCTACATCTAAACTTAGGTTATGGAAGACCCTAAGTTAGATACGTGTGTGAAAAGATCACATACTTATAAAGTAGCATAGAATGCTAACAAGATTGTTGCCGGAAATCCTCAAACTCATGTGAACACACCTTCTCAAACACCTCATAAAATATGCATAAAGCATATAAGTACTGATTCTCTTGTACCTATGCCGAATAGGACTCCTCCTGATATGAACGCCACGACCTCCATAAACTTCAAGTAGTACCTGTGTGCATAAAGAGAATATGTACCTGAATACTTTAACATAAGATGTGAATCTTATGTTAAACTCCATCTAATGTCTTTGAAGTAGCCAGATATCTTCTTGTAGAAGATAATCTTCAACCTAATATCTTCCTGTAGAAGATAATCTTCAAAATCATGTAGATGGTCCCATCCAATGTCTTTGAAGTAGCTAGACATCTTCTTGTAGAAAATAATCTTCAACCTAATATCTTCCTGTGGAAGACAATCTTCAAATACATCTTGTAGATGGGCGATCCTCACCATCAAGCTGCTAATAATCGAGTCTTCTTGCCATGAACAAGAGATGACCTCCTCTCCATGAGCTAGAGTGTGAGCACACCCTTCATCTTCTCCAAGAAGAATCACCAAGAAGAACTCCATAGCTGCTCCTCAACATGCTTCAAGTTAGCACCATGGCTGCCCCATGTGCTAGAAGAAACACCACCTCTACTGAGGTCCAAGCTCTAGAAAGCTTGTGTTGATCCTAGGTGAAGGATGATTCAAGTGATCCCAAGCTTCTGTTTATATAGGATTTGATGATCCTTGAAAAGCAAATAATAAAGCACTTAATAAAGCAAAATCATTACGATCGTAGCGATCACTAAATGCATCGTAATCGAGAAACGCTAAACGCTATCCGTTTTTGAGTTTCATAAAAATATGAAAAGCTTTCGCGCTGCCGGCTGGGGGATTTGAACTCAGGTCGACTGGATGAAAGTATCTTCGCCTATCCATGGCGCCCGTCGCTTTTGCTTGTACAAGGCATGAATTCAACTGCTATACATGCTGTAAACTGTGGTCAATTGAACCAATTAGGACATTGTTTTCCAACACACGCCATCGCGACGGCTTGGCCGGACCATCGCGACGGTCTCTGACCATCGGGATTGTGTCACGCCATCGCGATTGGCTCACGCCATCGCGCCGACCGTGCCACGTGGCAATCTAGACCATCGCGACGGTGCACTTCAGACCATCGCGACGACACCCTTACACCATCGCGACACTTCAAAAATCCAGACCATCGCGATTGGCTCACGCCATCGCGCTCAGACCATCGCGACGGTTCACTTTGGACCATCGCGATTGTGCACGTTGACCGTTGACTGACGCCATCGCGACGGTGCACTTTCACGCCATCGCGATTGTCCAAGTTCACGCCATCGCGATTGTGCAAATTCAGACCATCGCGATTGTGCAAATTCAGACCATCGCGATTGTGCAATTTCACGCCATCGCGACGGTGCACCCTCACGCCATCGCGACGGTCCCAGACCATCGCGATCATCTCAGACCATCGCGATTGTGCACCCCCATCGCAAATTTTAGGGTTTCATTTTTTGGCCAATTTTGGGGCTATTTTTGGGAGAATTTTGGGTGATTAGACTCATAGGAGACCCCTTAGCTCATATTTGGAGAAAAACCTGTTTGTCAGTTTTTACCCCCCAGAGCCCGAACGGTCATAACTTTTTCATCCGAAGTCCGTTTTTTGAGCTTAATAGCTCGTTAGAAAGCTCTCTACGATTACTACGTGACCTCAACTATTTTTTTCTTAAAGGATACATCTATTTTTAGACAAGCTATTTTGAGGTTGACCTAGTTTGGGACTAGAAAGCCAGGGGGCAAACATTGAAAAGTTGGGCAAAAGGGAAGTGACTTAAAAGGTGTATATACTCAAGTGCTTGATCATCCAACTGTGAATTGGTCTAATATTGAATTTTTTCCAGGTCTGGCAAGGGCAATCGAAGGCAACCAAGGCAAGGCAGTGAAGGGCATAAAGCTTGGGAAGCGCGGCTTCTTGGGCATCAGAGCAACCAGAAAAGCTGACTCGAGGTTGGAAGATTACTCAACCCCCTCAGTCAATTCTTAGCTTAGGCTAAACGGTAGTGTTGTGGATTAATGACGATAGGAACGCCTCAAGTTCAAGAGAGTTAAATTTATCAAGTTCAAGACTAAAGTAAAGGTGTGTGACACGAAAACCTAAAGGAAAGAACCTAAGTCTGATGGAATGAGAACTCAAAATTATAACGGAAAGTCGAATTCCTGACGCATACATTAAGACAAGAATCTAAAGAAATCTAAAAATCAAGACAGTAATAACAAAGAATCGGTGACGATCTGAGCGTGTACTGAGTGTGCAAGGAAGAAAATTAATGAACCTTAGATCAGGCAAACATATAGATAAGTCAGACCGTCGAAGCCTTAGATCATCAGAGGCAAGTGTAAGAACTACTGCACGATCGTGGGCTCAGCAATTGAATAGTAATTATCCCTACGAGAGCTCAGATACTAGTGATTCAGAAATGGCATTTAGCACAGAAAGACCAGAAGGAGGGGCGAATGTAGCCTATTTAGAAAAGCCAGAAGGACCCTATAGGACACAACTAGAGTTTCTCCGAACCAACCGATTAGGTGCTCGCATCTATGAGGGTGGTTTGCGAAGGCAAGTGGTGCAAATGCACAACCCCGATCAACCCATTGGATTGGAACATCCAGTGGTGAAATTCGAGAGAGACGCGTACATAGACAAGGAAGGAACGATGTACATCTTAAGTACGCAGCCAAACAATACCAACGAGTTTGGCGTGATTCAACCAGAGACGGAAGCAAAATCTCAAGGAAAGGAACCATTAGAAGAGCCTAGAACACCTAGAGGGAAATCTGTACTGACACGAGTACTAATCCCAGAAAGGATCCCTCAGGACAACAGAAGCATAGAGTTGTTTGTAAATAAAGAAACTGATGAAGCCTTTTGGAGATACAAGACCGAAATACTTAGTGAGGTAGGTATCATCACTATATACGAGTTCAAGGACCCGGATACACCTGGAAAGGTTGTATACCTGGATGAGACTTCAGAAAGAGTCTTTGTGGTGTCTGACCGCGCTAAAAACACATACACATGGAGAGGAGAATTGGTATTCCCTCCATCTAGAACAAACATGAATACAAGTCAATAAGGGGCAGGAACATCATCAGCCCATGGAAATCAAAGAGAGGGAAATAAAGAGAAACCGGAAGTAAGCTTTAATCACCCCATAGGGAGAGATAGAACAACCACAGACACTAATAGAGTGGATAGACAAAGAGATCATGGAATACTAGGTGGTAGAGATGATTTTCCTCTACCTAGACCACGTGAACACGCAAGAACATTGAGACCCACTCAATTAGTAAAATCAATGAAGAATTACTTTGATGGGACAGGAGATCCCTATGACCATGTCGCAGAATTCAAGCAAGTACTAAGAGCAGAACAAGTTGAAGACATGTTCACGCAATACAACGCATTTGGACTAACGTTAAAGAATACAGCTTTAACTTGGCTCCAACCTCTGCAACAAAGGCAATTTAGAGACATCCATCACTTTTTAGAGTCATTCATCACCGAATTCTCTAAAAGTGGGATTAGACATGACACGTCTTCGTTGATTCATAGCTTTAAACAGACCCCTCAAGAAACAGTTAGACTGGCAGGACGTAGGTTTAGACAATATGTTGAACGATGTCCAATGCAAGAGCTACCCTCACAAGCTAAGCAAGTGTCATTGTTTCTAGATGGCTTGTTGAGCTCTAAACTACGCTCCTACGTGTACCTAAAAGAACCCAGAACGCTAGAGCAATGTGTAAGAATTTGTATAGACATTGAGGACAACTTAGGAGACGAGTTGGAACTCTCAAAGGTATATAAGGACTCTGACTGTTCATCTCTAGCATCCACAAAATTGTCTAGCTCAATAGAAGACCTACCAGAAAAAGTGGCCCAGAAACTAGGAGTTTCTAGCAAACCTAGGGTACTAATGAACAAGCGCTGTTACACCTGTGGTGGTGACCATATGGCAAATGTGTGTCCCAATGCACCACAACCACAAGCCAACCCTAGTGGCCAATATTGTGCAATTGAGAGAAGATACACGAATCATACGGCTCAGGACTGCCCATACAACAAACAAACCGTGAGACAGAACTACCCGCAAGCATACCCGCAGCCAGGTAGGTATCAAGGCCAATACAATACTCAGCCTTATTACTATAGGCCTCCTCAGAACTACCCATACCAGGCTCAACAGAGACCTCAACCTGTCTTAGCTCAGCAGCCACCCCCACCAGCGAATGTCATATCAGTCAAATACGCTGCTGCAGAAGAGAACCTAAGTAGGGCCTTAGTGCCTTCTTCACCTTTGATCACAGAGAGTGACCCGAACTCAAACAGTTTTGACTCTACGCATGTAGATAGTCCACCCGCATATTACACAGAGTCACCAGAACATGTGGAGACATATCATTATGATAGTCCACCAGTGGAACCTAGTTGGGAGCCCGACTATGCTAATGTGATGTACACAAACCCAAATCCACGGCCCCAATTGAGACAACAAAGACCACAGGGCCCTAGAGGACCATGCTTTAGGTGCCAAGGAGATCACTTCATAAAGGATTGTCCACATCCCCTGATAGCAGGACAATCACAGTACTATAACATCCAAGGATTTTGTACCGATTGTGGCAAAGAGCATATAATCAAAGATTGTCCTAAGAACCCTGTTAATGCTTCGAATGTGACACCGATCAACGTGATAGGTATTGTAAATAACGCAGATGGATTCAACCCTACATACGTGCCTATCCAAGCTATAACAAGAGCCCAGACGCTCTTACAGAACCAACAGCTTAATCAGGAGAAAGTAGCCGGAACTAGTGAAGTTGCAGAATCTAGCAGTAAAAAGACAAAATCTTGGAAAGATTCTAGAGAAAGAATAAAGAGAAAGTGGAGTAAAAAGATAACTGAGTTGGAAGGAAGTTTAAAGGAATCTAGAGCCAAAATCCTAGAATTGACTTCACAGGACTTGAATCAAGAGAATCCAGCTCAGAAATCAGGATCAGTTTTAGCGGAACCCATACCAAAAAATCTAGACATGATGTTTCGTGCATATCAGGCTAGATTAAAAGAGGGACCTCAGGTAGCTGAAATGAGCAAAAACTACCCTCGAGCTGATCTCGAAATTGAGAGAACTAAACTTTGCATGAAGATGGTAGAACTAGCACAAGCTTTGTTCGAAGCCTCTAGATATCTTAATTGGAATAACATGGCAAAACCGGAATTACACTTTCAAGGACTAATGGAGAGGCTAGAATATTTGATAGAAAGCAAAGAGAAAAAAAATCAGCCTAGGAACCCTATTGTCCCAGAGACACAGGAAAGGAATGCACCATCCCTGTCTCAAGTACCCAACTCAGAAAGTCAAGACAAATTGTCTTCCATACATAGGTACTCACATGAATTTTTGAGAGAGATCCAAGAAGAGAAATGGAGAAAGGAACAAGGAACCCATCCTCCTATTCAAGAAATAGATGACTTGCAGGAACAATTTCCCCAAGACATTCCCTCCATTTACGATGAGGTAGAGGAAGAACAACTGAGTGAACACACAAGATTTGAATCTAATTCTTTACAAGAATTACCTCAGTTCACAGGACCTTGGGAAGCAAAGTCTATTAGTATGAGAGCACCCACGATAATAGTGAGGAATGAAGAATCAGTAATCCCTAGAAACACGGAAGTGATCAAGAATACCAAAGTACAATGTAATCTCACTCTAGAGGAGCTGCTGAAGATAAAACCAGAATTGTGGAAACATGTAGCAAATCAATTCCTCGAGCTTGCTACTACTCCCTCACAACTAGGATCACAAAATAAGGTACCAGAAATACCCGTAGAAAAGATTGGAGATGTAAGCGAAGGAGAGGAAGGTAACACTTATCTTCCGATAACCCATCAGGGCTACACCACGAAAGCCATCTTGGATTCAGGAGCCGGAGTAGCCATAGCTACCATCGCTTTATGGAAACGATGGGGTAAGCCAGCATTGAGACCCACCAGGATGAAGCTACAAATGGTTGATGGACACATAGAAAAACCATTAGGCTTACTAGAAGGCATATCTCTCACCACTTGTGGTGTGGAATTTGAGCATACCTTTGCCATTTGTGACTTTGCAAAAAATCATGCTTATGAGATGATATTGGGACGACCATTCATGCGTCAGTTGCAAATTGTACAAGATTGGGGAACCAATTCTTTGTACTTGCAACATTTAGGAGTGACTACCAAAGTCAATCTTAAAGACTATTCACATCGAGATGTACCCCCAATACAATGGAATACCATCCATAAGACACAAGTAGAAACAGAATCTGTGCACTCATTAGAATCAGATCCTTCTTGGTTGCATGAGGATACTCATTTATGGATGTGTAAAGTAGCCAAACAAGAGGAAGAAAGATTAGAAGCAAGGACCTTAGGTGCAGAACAACATCCACGAACACTTCAAGATCCAGCTTATGCACCTGTAGTATTCCCAGACGAAGAGTTTGAACCCCATGGTTGGGCGGAAATCCTAGCAACCATGGACGTAGCCATCAATGAAGAACAATGGACACCCCACTGTGACGAGGATGGCTATGATATCTCAGTTTTCACGATAGAGCCAATCATGTGCGATGCAATTTTAGAAGAGTGTGAACCTAACACTGATGCATTCGAGGATGCGAGTGATTTTGATTTAGAATCAATTATCATGGATTCACCCTTTGCATCAGAGGAAGAATATTTTTTCGAAGTAGAAACTCATCCTCAAAGACACGAAGAAATAATGAATGATGTGAGAATAGCCACTCAAGTGACTAACAAGAGTGAAGGCAAGAAAAGAAAGAAGAAAGAAAACATGTCAGAAAAAGAAGAATCTTTGTTTGAAGTACCCGAGAACTTCAAGAAATATGAAATCGAAGATAGAAGAATCATGGTACGAATGCCTAATAGAAGAGCGAATGACGGACAAGTATATGATAACCGAGAGAAAACTAAGAAAATAATAGTTGCTATCGAAGGAGAAGAAGAAAAATGTACATACATAGGGCATGATTTGACGAAGGAAGAAGAAGAAGAGCTAGTTGCCCTATTACGCGAATATAGAGATGTTTTTGCGTGGAGTTACAAGGATTTGAAAGGAGTAGATCCAGATATATGTTCTCATAGAATCCCTATGACTCCAGATGCAAAACCGACAAAACAGAAACCGTACACGTACAATGATAACTACGCTGCGAAGATTAAAGAGGAGATAGATCGCTTGATAGAAGCAGGATTCATTTACGAAATTGAGCATACCGAATGGGTATCCCCCATTGTGGTTGTGCCCAAGAAGAATGGAAAATTGCGTGTGTGTATTAACCTTAAAAAATTTAATGCCGCCACAATTAGAGACAGTTATCCTCTTCCTATCACGGAACATCTATTGGAAAGAGTTGCGGGCAAGGAAGTTTACAGCTTTCTTGATGGTTTTTCAGGTTATAATCAAGTAGCCATTGCTCCAGAAGATCAATACAAGACGGCATTTGCCACTGAATGGGGCATATTTGCATTTCGTGTGATGCCATTTGGCTTAACAAATGCACCCGCCACTTTCCAGCGACTCATGTGTCATGTTTTTAAGGAATTCTTACGCAAGAGCTTGGAAGTTTATGTCGATGACTTATGTGCTCATTCAAATGCAAGACAGACACATATCCCAGAGTTAAGACAAATATTTGACAAATGTCGAGAATATCAGGTTTGTTTGAACCCAGAAAAGTGTGTTTTCATGGTCAGACAAGGCAAAATTCTAGGACACATTGTGTCAAAAAATGGAATCTCTACGGATGAAGAAAAGGTGAAGGTGATTGCAGATTTACCTAGACCAACTAATGTGAAAGAGGTACAGGCATTTATGGGCCATTGCGGTTATTATAGGAGATTCATACACATGTATGCAATCATAGCCAAGCCTTTGTACTCTCTTTTGACCAATTTTGAATGGACAGATGAATGTGAAAATTCATTCAATGAACTTAAACGACGCTTGTGCTCAGCACCTATATTGACTACCCCAGATTGGAGTAAGCCATTCCATGTACATGTGGATGCATCCAATTACGCCATAGGATGTGTGTTAGCACAACCCACGAATGAAGGTAACATAGATCTCCCCATAGCTTACGCGAGCAGACAATTGAACGCAGCAGAAAGAAATTACACCACGACAGAACGAGAAGGATTAGGGATGATCTACGCAGTAAAGAAGTTTAGGCACTACTTGTTGGCCAATAAATTCAAGTTCTTTACAGATCATCAAGCCCTATTGTACCTAGTCAACAAACCATGTAACACAGGACGACTGATACGTTGGTTTCTATTACTCATGGAGTATGATTTTGAAGTAGTAGTCAGGAAAGGAAAGACACATCTTAGAGCTGACCACCTTTCGAGATTAACCTCAGGAGAAGCTCCTCAAGGAATAGCGGATGAATTACCAGATGCATATTTGTTTAACCTTGAGATAGCACCAGAATGGGCTAAACCTATAGTCCCTATTCTGACATACGGACCCAAGAATCCTAGGATAAAGATCAAAGAAGGAGAGATTACCAAGTCTCAGAGATACCAAATACTGGCAGGAAGCATATATAAACAGGATAATCAAAAGATTCTTGCTTGTTGTGTAGATGAATCAGAACATGCGAATTGGTTGCAATTAGCACATGTAGGTGCACTAAAGCAACATCATTCAAAACATCGAACATTACAGACTCTGCATAGACTAGGAGTATATTGGCCTACGATGGAAGCAGATGTCTACAAGTTGTGTAAAGAATGCAATGTTTGTTGTGAAAGACCACCAGTAGAGCATGCTACATTATATCACGTGTCTCTCACACCAGACTAGAGTGAACAATTAGTGACCTACTTGAGGACGAACACATTCCCTCAAGGAATGACCTTAGCTCGACAACGTAGTCTAGAGCAGGAAGCTCAAGATTATTCACTTATTGGCGATAACCTATACAAAAGAGAACGAGATGGATATCTAAGACAATGTGTTCATGAGAGCGATTATCTGAGCATACTAGAGACTGCACACCAAGGTGTTGCAAGAGGTCATTTTGGACCCGATAGGATAATCAAAGCCATCCTCTTTGCAGGATTATGGTGGTCCACTCTTCACGTTGCCACAGATTATCTTACGAAATGGGTAGAGGCAAAAGCCACGAAAAAGAATGATGCACACACAATTGCAAAATTCTTATTTGAAAATGTCTTTACAAGATATGGATTGCCTATAGAGTTAGTGAGCGATTGAGGCACTCACTTTCTAAACCAAGTCATTGAATATTTGTTACAGGATTTTATGGTGATTCACAAGAAATCTGCACCATATCATCCTCAGGCCAATGGTCAGGCTGAAAGCACTAATAGGATCCTTTGTAACGTACTGACGAAACTCGTGAACAACAAACGTTCAGATTGGGACAAACAGTTACACCACGCTGTTTGGGCATATCGAGTGGCCTACAAGACCGTACTCAATGCAACTCCCTTTCAGATGGTTTTTGGTCAGAATGTTGTGCTTCCTTTGGACTTCTTGATACCGACCCTTAAGGTTGCACAAGAACATCAGTGGACCGGCCATGAATTATCAGCGAGAATAATGGACTTGGAACGATTAGGAGAAACCAGGCTAAAGGCAGCAGCAGGAATATATGCAGCGAAGAAGCGACAGAAAGCATATTTTGATGCACATGTGAAAGATAAAGGCCTAAAAGAAGGAGATTTAGTTCTAGTATATACGCTAAAGCAACACGCACATAAGTTAGAAAAGCGAGGTTATGGACCTATGATCATTAACAGACTCTCAACAAGTGGAGCAGTACAATTAGCCACTTTAGAAGGAGATATAATGCCTAATTATATTAGTGGCTGTAGAGTCAAGCTATATCAGGAACCTCTTACTGAGGATATGCTTAGACGACTCACGTTGGCAAAGAAGCGTAAGGAGGAAGAAAATAGAATACGAGCGGAAGCTCAGGCAGAAGCAATGGAACGCATTAAACGCATGAGGTTAAGAAGACAAGGACTAGGGAGAGAACATTATAACCATCTGGAAACTACACCCAGATATCCCATGGCCATGTGTCAAGTAAAGTCAACCACTCGTCCTAGCATAGTGGACAGGAGACCATTCATTACAGTCAGGTTAGAGCACGACAACCCTTGCCAAGAGCTCAGGGCTTTAATTGACTCAGGTGCTGCGACTAGTGCGATTAGATGGTCCCACTATAAGGATTCAGGAATAGAAATGCGGCCAATTGAGGCATACCTCATAGGCTTAGGAGGCATGGAAACCCCTTGCATGGGTGAGGTGGACCTTCCTATCCTCATTAAGGATGTGACCATGACAGCGAAGCTACTAGTGTGCCATGATGACGACCTGATAGAACCCCTAATCCTTGGCCAAGATTGGCTATACGATCACTCAGTGGACCTAAATCTTAGACAAGGCTCCCTACAGATTGGAACCTTAGAATAGAAGCGAGTGATACTGCTTGACTTCCCTAATTGCATTCCGATTAAGGTTTGTAACCCTCGACCCTATGAAACGCATGCAACGGAAGATCGGAAGATCTTGGGTCAGACCAGTCACGTTAGGTCTACACCAACCCACTCGGGCTTGGCTATGGACAATTGTCAATCAGAAGAACGACAGGAGATCTTCCCTAGGGCTTCCTGCAAATTAGAAGGGGCAGCTACCCAACCGCTAGGGCAGTTGAACACAATCAGCGGTCAGATGGGTTGCACCAGCGGCCGAATGAGCACAACACCCTGCGGTGCTCATCCTTCCAAACTTGCTGCGGACTGGCCTAGATTAAAGATAAAGAACGAATCACTTCCTAATGGGCAGGTCACGCAAGTGTTGGATCTCCCTTCTTTTCCAAAGCAGAGCGTCCAATGGACCTCTCAAACCCAACCACGAATGAGTCAACCACAACAAAGGAACCCAGACCGACGACACCACCAGATAAGGCAAGGAAAGCAGCAGTATCAACATCACAGAACAAGTGGCACGAAACAAATATGGGTGCGAAAAGGACAGCAACCACAGGCTATTGGCAACACTGCAGACGAGAACAGGATAAAGTTGCAACAGAAGCAGAGTTCGCATCCAAAGTCCCCTCGATCTTCTTCTACACGTACCAGTACTCGACAGATTTGGATCGCCAAGAAATATCTTATCCATAGACCCACACCCATGCAGATTTGGGTACCCAAACAATGTATTATATCCCAATCCTCAAGCCATGTAATATATACCCCTCAGAAACCTTTTCATCCTTCAATACCACCAAACCCGATACCACTTTTTGTACCTCAGCAGAAACATACCACCCACTCAAAGACTCTTAGGAAATGGATACCGAAACGTATCCAGACGTCTTCTTGTAACCCATTATCTAACAATTTTCCCACCCCGTTTAAACTCCACCCTTGTACTAATTCACCCTCAACCAAACCTTGTATAAATTCATACACCCAAACCCCACATCATGCATAATAACGGCTCATCAAGAAATGTATGCATAATCTGACCATGTAGGTGTCTAGAGACCTGCATTAGTTTTGCAAATAATCATTGCATTAATCACTTCACGACACTTGGCTACATGGGTTACACATCGGTTATGGAAAGGGATTGCGGTCTCACCTTAATGGGATCATAATTAATTTCCATATTAATGTGTTAATCTTTTGTAGCAGATCTTTTCCATTAGCTCATCAGTCATCATGCAAACCGAAGCAGGACCATCGAAAGCAGGCCCCAGCGTGGCTGCGGTGCCCCTCAATGTTTTACGCGCAGAATCCCACCCGACCGCTCCACCGCCAGAGTTCCAAGGATTTCCGGGACCCATGCCAATCGATAACCCACCTATGGGATACACAGAGAAGATACACCGTAACTCTCACTGGTTCCAAGGCCTAGCAGGACCATTAGCTGATGCTGACTTCATTTTTGAAGCAAATATGACATTTGATGACCGCACATGGGGCAAGTATCAATTCTTCTCAAGAGAATTCGAAGGCCTACAGAACACCTAGGACTTAACTCATGTTTGGGCTAGAGCCGGCTTCACGGAGTATTTCAGTGATCCTCTGCCCAAACCTGACTTTTATAGGTGTTATTACTTAATCACCACTTTGCTGGCCTCAGAGAATAAGGACATCCCAGGAACCTTTATTTTGCCTTCTTTAGTGGATGATCCACCTTACAAAAGATTTTATCTTTCGAAGGATTTAATCAGAGCGGCCATCAAGATTCATGGAACACACACTCCAACGGAGAAAGAACGGCTAGTCCCAGAGCAGATGAAACGTGGTGACGTAACTAAGTGGGAGGATATTTCTGCTATAACACCTGAGCTCTCCAAGCCATTATGGATATGCATGCAGCACTTTGCTTTCCCAACTCAGGATCGTTTTACCATGCCCCACAAGAGAATCTGGTTTGGATTGTACTTAGCATGTACTGGACCGCAAACGGTTGATCTAGCCAGCTGGATCATTGATCAGCTCTATTTGGCACAACATAGGTGGGAGCGAAAGAAGGTAATCAATGGGTGTTGCGCCCTCACCAGGATCATATATATGTGCTTGGCATATGATTTACCCGTAGAGCGTGCCATGACCAGTGAGGAATTGAAAGCATTCAAAGGCACCACTAGGAAGGCTAGAAAGTCTAGCAAAGGCAGAGCCGGAAAGCGGATGAGAGGTACTATCCCGTGCCTACAAGTCCCAGCATCACCCTCTCCACAACCATCTCCAGAGCAGTCACCAACAGCAGCCACTCCCACAGTACAACCTATTCGCATAAGGTTATCTAGACTAGTGGTAACGGAGGGCACCACCAGTACTGTCGCACCCCAAGCAGCCACAACCACAGAACCTATCACCACAGCAGCTGAACTTCCCACCACTATCGGTGCGGAAGCTTTCTCTTTTCCAATACCGCATTTAGAACCAGGACAAGCAGAGCCACTGGACCAAACGTTTGATTTTGAGATGCCCGATGCATTCTCCAATGAGTTCCAGTTTTCAGAAGGACAAATGTTTTCTCAAGAATTTGAAAGGCCTAGCTACCCTACCACACCCAGGGATCAGCCACAAGGACAGGTCGTGTCCAGCTCTGATGACGAAAGGACAGCAACCGATGACGACGAAGGAGACGACAAAGCTAGCCAGGGAACACATGAATCCCAAGAGCAGGAACAGACAGATGGCCAAGGCCAACAAACCGACACACATGGTGATACAAGTACCCATGAAGATGAAACTTACGAGGTAGCAGCTTACACTCTAGCTATCAAGAAGCTGTATAGAACTATGGAAAAAGTTTGGGCACGCAAGAAGCTGACAGAGGAAGAGAGCCAAAAAATAATAGAACAAGAACTTGTCACAGGCGGATTCGAAGACGCATATATCAAAGGATTCAAAGAATTAGTCCAATCAGTAGGCTCCAACGAGGCACTCAGGTACTTGCAACGAAAGCCACTGCCACAGTTTGACCCCCGCAGAGTACGACTACTTTCAAAGCCTGGCGAATACATTCGTGTACCAACCGGAGCACAATCTTCAGAACAAGCCAGGGAGGCATGCCTAGTCCCCGAAAGTTCGTTGGTTGTAGAAATCATCTTTGTAGATTCCCCACCCCGCGCTACAGCTGTACAAACCTCAGTAGTCACTGAAGTACCGACCACCCCAACCGCTCCTCTCTTACCGCCCGTCCCTCCAGCCTCCCCTCTTCACCCTCCTTTCCCAAGACCAACATCTTCATTCGCCGGTGGTGTTGCAGAAATTGTCTTTACGACCACTCACCCCACAATTCCTGCACCCATTAGCCCTAGTCTACCCCCTCCCACACCCACCTTTCTATCCAACCCATTCCTTCATCAATCTTTTCCATCTTTCCCCACAACTCCACGACCCCTTTTCCCATTCCCACCGCCATTAACCTTCTCCCCCGTCTCACCTCCCCGACCCACTGTAACCCCTCTTTCCCCTTTCTACCAAGCTGCTCCAGCCAGCCCCCCTGTAAATTACCCCTCAACCTTTGTAAATCCCGTATTTACACCAGCACGAGTACCCACGATCACACCCATATTCACGGTCACCGCACTAGATACGTCCACTGACATGGACATCTCACCACCCACAGCACCATCACTCACTTCACTCATGGCACAAACATTTTTAGGCACATCACAATTTTCAACAATCACTACAT